>OW799235.1:127852836-128452836 GCA_941918925.1 Phyto melanocephala
TAAAATACATGTTTTCTTATGAGTGTTATCACATTCAGTACGTCTCCGTCAACGCAAAGTACAAAAGTTCACCAACTTTTAACTTTTGACGTACGTCGAGTACTTTGACAACTACCATATGGTTGTGCGCAAAAGGCGAAGTCAACCGGCTTTACAGTAGCCACCGTACTTTTTTGTGATGCATGAGCCGTCACAGAAGCATACAGTTGTTTTCGGTTCAAAACTCTTTTTTTTTATATAGATTGTATGAATTTGAAGCAAAATTGACATTTTCTTAAAAAAATATTATTTTGTTTTATTAATTTTTTGTTATTGTTAAGATAAGTAAAAAAAAATTATATAAATATTGTCGGCCTTCAGCCGCCGCTGTTTGTTTTTGATTTGTCGCAGCAGTCAACAATTTAACTTGACTTATGATCCGTCAACACAAAGTACTGATTGTGCCAACCCCTCTCCGTCAATGCGTTGATGTCAGTTGAAAAAGTTGAAGTTTGACGGACGACGGATTCATTGTGCCCCAGCCTTTACTGTCCATAAACGACCCAATTTTTTATAGTTTTTTTTAACACGCTTCAAATGGTGTTGACACATTAGGTGAACATTTCGACTGAAAATTCTTCGTAGTTTGTGAGCGCTGTCAGCATTGTAAACAACAGTTGTGTCATAAGTTTTCACAGTTTTAAGGGCTTATGCTTTTGTTATTTGCGTAACTACAATATATTGGTGTTACATCTAACAATTAAGGTTTATAATATTATTTTTGACAGGACATCATACTATGTTTGTCGTAAACATTTTGTTGTCGTATTATTTTTGAGCCTAGCCAACGATATGATTACTATGTACATTTTTAATAATACTCCTAAAAGATTTGAACTCAGTCCACATTGCTGGCGTCAACAATATTTTTGGATTGTTTTCTTTTTAAAAAACTTGTGATATTTTTGCCAGTGGAATTTCTTTTATATTTCTATTTCTCTTATATCTTATGTGACACCGCATAGAGAAAGGGACCTAAGGGTAAAAGAACAATTTTCACTTTTTTTTTTATGTAGACAACGTCTGAGCATCGAATGAGACCGATTCCATGCCCCAAAAGTGTCTCCCAGAGATATGCGCGTTTTAAAAAGTATAGTCTACGACTCTAAGCGCAAATAGAAACGGACCTAAAATTTTTTTAGTTTCATTTTTTCCCCTACTAAATTAACAAAATAACTTGATTTTACGAAACTACAAAAAAATTATTTTTTCCTTATGAACAATTTAAAAAAATAGAAAAATCTTTATAATAGCTCTCCTCAACAAAACCTGTTTTTACCCTTAGGTCCCTTTCTCTATGCGCTGTCACATATGCATGCAACGTTATAGTATCGATTTATCAGCTATTTTTCTATTTTCTTATTATTTTAAATTAGATATTATGTGACAATAAGATATTTTTAATATTAACTCAGCTATCAGGATATCTCTGAATTGCATTCAGAAAGACAAGCATAATGATACGTAGATACAGACTAACTCTAAGTAGTAAGAGCGCTATATTCGGCCATGCCGAATCTTATAAACCCTTCACAACGTGTAGTCATGCAATAACAGTAGTTTGTATCACCATTCCCCATACGTAATACATATAAAAATACATATAAAAAACATATATATATAAAAACAACCCATTGTAAAATTATAAATTTACGTATGTATGTTAAAAAAAAAAATAAAAAAAATATTTAAAAAAAAAATTTAAAAAAAAATATTTAAAAAAAAAATTTTAAAAAAAATTTAAAAAAAATAATTAAAATATATATAATAAATATAAAACAAACAAAAAATAATAAAAAAAAATAATAGAAATATAAATAATATATTAAATAAAAAATAAAAAAAAATAATAAAAAAAAATTTTAAAAAAATAAAAAAAAATTTTTTTTTGTCTCAGCTGGGATTCGAAGCCACGTTTTCTCTAACCAGTATACACGTTTGTATGTATGTATGTTGTTGTTGTAATGTTGTTTTTGTGAAAAAAAAATCGAGGTGGTCGTGGGTTTTTGCTCATATCTCAGTTGTTTATGAACTAATGTTTCTGATTTTCAATACCGATCTACTCCCAAATATTTCTGATACTTTACTACCTCACCCGGGTCCATGCGATATCGGGGAGCTTCAAAAAGTTGATTTCAACATACACACGGACAGACTGACAGACTGACAGAGCTGAATCGACTCCCCTATTCATAAGCTTTCAGAAAATATATACTTTATGGGGTCGGAAATGAAAATTGTAGAAATTTCACACGGAATGACAAACCTATATATACCCTTTTTCACTGTGTGAAGGGTATAAAAAGTGGTGTTGTATATTCTAGACTGCCGATTATATACAACGCCATCAAAAATTTCAAAAAATATTTCACAGTTTCTTAACAATCTTTCAAGTATAAAAAAATCTTGTTTTTGTGCATCTAATATTTACGGAGTTTCCGCATTGTATTTAGTGTACGATTTTAGTACAAAAAACATCAATTTTAAATTTAATTTTAATTTTTGTCTGTCTGTCTTTCTGTATCTTATCCTGAACTAGATTAACTTAACAACTAATACATAAACAAATAATGAAATTAATTACCTCTTTGAAAATAAAGAATACTTTTCGCCGTGAGATAATATTTCACTTCCAATCGAGAATATTAAGAAATCAAAAATAAAAGAATGCTTTTTAGCCAATTCAAATGCATAAAAATATAAATTTAATAAGAAATAAATACATGAGTGGACACGACATAAGAAGAAAGACAAAATGGGGAAAAATTACAGAACTTAGTTATATTGACTTAATTAATTTAATTAAAAAAGTTGGGTCTCAAATTTGTACAACTTTAAATCCAAAAAGAAAGGACTTTTATGTTGGATTGGAAATTAGTGAAAGCATTCACAAAACTTTTTATTTATAAATACAAAGTTTTTAGTTTGTTTTCTAAGTCCAAAAACTATATTATTCCAATTTGCAAAAACTTAAAAAATTATTAGCTTTTGCTGGATAGTATTAAATTTTATCAGTTTTAGATAAATGCATGTTCTTCCTCTTATATCGATATGTACTTGTACATACATGCACATTTTCATTTTAACTCTCACTAACACTATTTACATTTTTGTTGCTTTTAATCGTTGTCATAAAGACACTTTTGGTTTTTCACAACAACGCAACATTGTTGTTTATTTAAAGTTTAACCTTTTCACTGCCTCATTATTCAGTATTTTTTTCTTGTATGCACAAGAATTTTTAACACTTTTTTTGGATGTGCTTGTGTGTGTGCTGTTTTTAATGCTCTTGCTCTTGTTACACACTCTTTTACTCTCGCTTAGATTAAAATTTATAAACTTTGTCTGAAGTGGCAACTAAACTAAAATGTTGGCTTATTGCCAAATGCCACAGACGTCAGTTGCAATAACCTCAAGTGTTGTCAGAAAACAGTTTCACACACACACACTCACACAAAAGGACTTAATTTTTTCCCCTCTTTTTTACACCACTTGTGTTTTTTCAATATTTTTTTTTTTTTTTTTTGGAAAAAATAACCTTTTTTTAAAAGCCTCCTTTACTTAAACGTGCACTTCTCGTATGTTTTTATTTGTTGAGTGTATTTGGTTAGAGTTATAAAAAAAAGTGGAATGTGAGACTGGAGGTTTAAAAAGAAATTCCTTAAAAATTATTTAACGAAGAGATTTTTTCTTTGTGTTTGTTTTAACAGTTTTTCCTTTTTGTAATGAAATTTAACCAACATTTTTGTAATAAAGTCAAGTTTGGTTGTAGTAGTGTAGTGCATCATTTCTTTCTCTATCACACTTCGATTGCAATGCAATTTGCTTTAAGCAAATAGTTTTTATTGTTTTTGTTTTCCACGTAATACAGGCAACCTGTTGTTTCGTTGAGTAAATTTATTTTGTTAAAATTGCAAATCAATTACACGACTTTTGTAAATAAAGGAAAACAAAAACAGAAACAATATTTTTCAACTTACACACACATGATGTGTTTTATTTTTTGGATATTAAAATAAAATTCATTTGAAATTTTTAATAAAAATAGCAAACTCCATTTCTGTTTAGGTTATTAAATCAATATGCACCAGTTTGTCTATTTACAATCAAATGTATGAGAAATACTACTTTAATTGCTCCCAATACTTATTTTAATCTCAAATTAGTAACATTGTTTTAAAGTAATTAAAAAAAATTAAACATCTATTGTTGCCCAAAAATATTTGTGTGGCCAATAGGAAGAACGGCTAAAGTCGACATAAGCTAAAATTGAGATAATCACATCATTGCAATTCCGAAATTAAAAACTAGCCTCGAGCAAACTTTCAACTATTTTAAACACCTTTAATGGAAAAAATATTAGAAAAACTTATTGCCTAAATTTGTTTAAATAACAATAACACATTTTAAAATAAATACATACACGAAAATCAATATGCTCATTAATTAATAAACCGCAGAATTTAAATAATAATAGTGATTATTTGAAAGGCAATCAATCAATCAAACAATTAACTCATAATTTTAAAAGTGCTTTCGTGAAAACAGACATAAGCAATTTTTCCTTATTGCCACAAATTTTATTAAGTTCCTTGGTATGAAAGTTGCCATCCCTACACATGCAGATTTATCCTTATTTTGATACAAAATAAAACTAACATACTTTTGAGTGGACCCGTATAAATCATAAACTCTAAAATAGAAGTTCTCAAAAAAATAACTTGATATATATTTTCATTGCATACGTAGAAGTCAAATTCAGCTCTCGGCCTTTAAAATTTGCCTCAAATTGGAAACTTATTATCAAAGTGATGCTTGCGAAGCTTGTTGACTATTACTTAATGGTTTCATAAAATATGCCAATAAGTTAGTTATTTTTACAAGAAAGGGTCAGTCTCTTTACAAATCTAGCCAATACATTTTTAACATTAACAAGACAACTTTTATTTGTCTATCATACAAAGCTGTTTCTAAGAATTTAAAAACAAAACCATATTTAAAATGTTATTGTTGATTAAGTCCGCTTACACCACAGTCTACATAAGAACTTATAAAATAAAAACAAAAATACTTGTTTAGCTTTTAAGAAATTTCAAAAATGTCCTGATGCTCAATTACACTATTGCCAGACGGCGACAACAAACTCGTGACTGTTTCCTGTTGATGGTCCTTCGAAACGAACTTGGTTATAGTGTCATCAGCATCGATTGTATTCTACCAGAAATGTTTCGCATACTCAATTTTTTTTTTAAATAGCATCAGTGCAACAGGCAAACAAAAGTCACCACCATTACTCACGAAAATGTAGAGAGTCAAAGAAAGTAAATATTCAGTTTTGCTCGAGTCTACTTAACTACTGTCGGCTTAAAATTCTTCGACGACTGCTAGTCGTTTAAATATATTTTTCACTGTTAATGGGTGGAGTATTTTATAAGTGGAAGCCATGTCAGTCAATGCACAAGTGAACAAAAATGAAAACACTCACAAAAATGATTTTTTCTAAAACAATGACATTTTTACTTACAATCGTATAATTTAATTTAATTAAGTTAAATAATTTGTGGATTCCTCTATATCCCATTTCATTCAGTCTCTAGTTTATAAAAAAAAAACAAAAAATCAACGCAATAAAAATAACACATACCGTGAAGGCGGTAGAGATAGAAAACAATTAATAATGAGAGAAAAAGAAATACAATAACAAAAGAAAAACAAAACTTATTTTTATACCACAAAATTGGCAGTGTGTTTAGATCAAAACAAATATGTTGAAATTTCAAGCAGCCAACTAAAATCGAAATAAATGAACTGTTGAGCAGAAAACTGCTTACCTTGTTGAACAGTAAGATTTTGTCCAATTTTCTAATTTCATGAATATGGCATACTGAACTTTTTTTTAAACAAAATTGGCTTATAGGAAATAGTAACCGTCTCATCATGGTAAATAAAAATATTAATTTTAAAATAAATTTTTATACGAATAATAATACAATATACCCCTTCTACTCATCCTTTGAAAAAGAATTTAAGTGACAAAAAGTAATAAAACTTTTCAGTGTCTCTTTAAATAAATGATTTAAAATAATGCAATCGAATTAAGTTAACATTTATTTATTACTTTTGTAACGGCTGTCACAATGATACATGCTAAGTTTTTTATTAATTCGAAATTAATGCAGACTTTTAAAAAAGATTTCCTTCGGAAAAAGTGTTCATTAAGTGTTTCTCTATTTATTTTAATTTTAAAAAAATAATTTCGTCAAAATTTTTTTGTTTTATTTCATTTTTAAGTTTCAACTTTAAAATGACCCGCCCTTTCGACAATAAATTGTTATTTACTTTTACATATAAAACTAATATTTTATTTGATGAGGAAAAAGTACTAAAAGAAAAGATTAGAATTACTTAAATTAACTGGTAAATACCTGATTCCCATTTCGCCATTTGGTTCTATAAAAATGGATTTTCAATGACAAGCACATGTTAAATGTCTATGTCAAAGAACATTTTCTGGGTTATAATTGGTCACAAGTACTGATGACAGAGCAAATAGTGAATAAGTACTGTTTCACTACAGGGGTATGTAGGTATGTATTTAACAAAATTAATATTTATATACAAGAAGAAGAAAATAAAACTAAGATTGTTATAATTGATTTCACTTAAAACTCACAAAAGAGCCTTAACCATTTTGTTGGTTTCAAACAATCAAAGTCTATTGAAATTTTTGTTAATGACCCCATTACAAACACTTGAACAATACCATTCATTTAGTTTTGAGTTAACATTAAAAATATGCAAAAGGTACAAACAGAAACCTTTTAAGCAAAAACAAAAGAGAACAGCAAAAAAAAAACGGAAAAATCCTTAATTTGTTTCAAGTTCTTGTTCATGTAAGAGTATTTGTGAACTAAGTGTAGTTAAAATGAGTTAAAATGGTAAATGTAAGCACGTCCTTTTGTGTTTAAACTTTTACATTTTAAAAGTTTAAAATGTTTCACCCTCCTGCTTCTTGTATGTGCTTGCAACATAATTTGTCAACAGCAACAAAACTGTCATTTAACATTATACAATTACAACTCTAATGAGACTTTATTCTTTGTTCCATCACCATTATCATCATCTTTTTCTTCTTCGATTTGTGCTTCCTTCTCCCTCTCATCCATCTTCTATCATTGAGAGTATTTTCTTCTGTTTTTAATTTAATTTTATTTTTTTTAAGTTGTTTTCATGAGTTGGTGCTTTCACAGGATTGTTAGTTATTTTAAGTTGCTTGTCATTGTTGAGGATTGCCAAAAAATAATTTGTTTATTGTTTTGAAAGATCATTTTAAGTGCAATTAAGCACAATTAAATGCAGAAAATATTTAAATACTTACAGTTTGCAAAGAGTGTATACATACTTGCAGGCATATATAAAATGTATTTGAAGGAAAAGGAATCAAGTTTAATAATTATTTTGTCAAGTAAATGAATGAATTAGGAAAATACATTAAACACAAACATGCGAGCAAATTATATTCATATAAACCACTTTCATACATATTAGGGCAATGTCAAATGACATGCATTTATCAGCAGGCTCTAAAGCATATTTTGTTATATAACATAAACAAAGTTGTAAGAATAAAACTTTTCACACCCAACAACATACAGAAAAGTCTAACGATACATAATTGCCAATTATTTGACTAAAAACGTAATAAAAAATATTGTTACAGATTTATTTTTAAATAGCCTTATTTACATTATAATTTTATTTTAGTTGTAGTAGTTTAAGTTACTGTAGTTTTATTTGTATTAGTTTATTTCGCTGGTTGTTCGAACATGGTATTAAGTTGTTATTATGTGTAGCATACTTTTAGGCACTTCTATTATTCCTGCATATTACTTAACGTCTTAATTTAAATGTAACGGTTTTCGAATGTACTAGAATGTACATACGAGAACTTTGTCGAATGTTACCGAACACCACTATGTTACTATAAATAGCCGAACAGCACAGCTAACATGATCAGTTTAACAGTAGAGCTTGTTAAGTGTGTGTCAAAGTGAGTTTGATATTAAAGGTGTATAACAATAAATGATTAAGTAAAGTGCTATAAAAACAATATCTGAGTGTATTTAAATAAATAGAGTGCTCTTAATTTTATAACTTATTTCAACTGTTTTTGATTGCAATAAAAGAACTCAAAGTTTATTAAAAGGAAATAAGCCAACGTTTATAAAAGGTATAAACGTAACAATATGGATTAATTTTTTTATTAATTTTTAAAGAAATGTTTATAAAATTAAAAATTGCATAATTAAAAAAAAAACTAAAGGTCAACTCATTTATTTAAACCATATTTGAGGTAAGAAAAATCAAATAATATTAGAAAGCTATTATAACGGAATTCTTTCTTTCGATAAGAAATAATTTTGGCAGCCATTAAACAAACTACTCATATATTTTAATAAAAACCCTATCCACCCCAAATACGTAAACTAAATTCACACTTGGTTAAAGGTATTGCGATACACTGATTCAATCATTTGTATGCGCTCTCAAAATTTTCGAGTATATTCTCTCACCTTGTGTGGTGCTGTTAGCGTCCATTTGTTTTGTAATACAAAAATCGCACGAACTGAAACAGCTTTATCACTGTTTAATGTGTTAAGAGTATTTTATAAGATATTTTTCAGCAGTGCCGATGATGAAATCGCAGCTGGTTATATGGTTGTGGTAGCAGGAATAGTATTTCAATATTCATAAAATTATTACAATTTAATTTAAACATATTATTTAAGAAGTTAATAAGAGAACAATGATCTTAAGCCATAATAAATGATTTATAATAAAAACTAGTAAGAGTGCTATATTCGGCTGTGCCCACTCTTATATACCCTTCACAATGTGTAGTCATGCAATAACAATAGTTTGTTCCACCATTCATCTCATACGAAATACGTACAAACATATAAAAAACATACATATATATTGTAAAATTATAAATTTACGTATGTGTGTTAAAAAAATATATAAAAAAAAATTAAAAATAAAAAAAAAATTTAAAACATAAAACAAAAAAAAATTATATAAAAAAATTAAAAAAAAAATAATAATAATATAAATAATATATATAAAATAAAAATAAAAAAAAAAAATTAAAAAAAATATAAAAAAAAATATAAGAAAAAAATAAAAAAAAATTAAAAAAATTGAAAAAAAATATAAATAATAAATAAAATAAAAAAATAAAAAAATATTAATAATTGAAAAAATATTAAAAAAAAGAAAAAAATAAAAAAAAAAATAAAAAAAATATTAAAAAAATATTTAAAAAAAAATAATAAAAATATAAATAATATATAAAATTAAAAGTAAAATAATAAATAAAATAAGTTTTCGTTTTTTTTTTTTTTTTGTGTTAAAAAAACGAGGTGGCCGTGGGTTTTTGCTTATATCTCAGTTGTTTATGTACCGATGTTTTTTTCAATACAAATCTACTCCCGAATATTTCTGATATTTTAATACCTTACCCGGGTCCAGGCGATATCGGGGGGTTTCAAAAAGTTGATTTCAACATACACACGGACAGACTGACAGAGTTTAATCGACTCCCCTATTCATAAGCTTTCAGAAAATATATACTTTATGGGGTCGGAAATGAAAATTGTAGAAATTTCACACGAAATGACAAACCTATAAATGTATACCCTTTTTCACTGTGTGAAGGTTATAATAACATTTAATCGATTAATAAAAACTTCGTTTCGATTTAGAGAAACTTTTTTAACAAAAATTAATAATTTTTAATATTTTATTTGGTTGCTAGGTTTAAGCTGATATAAATATATTCATTTCACTGCACAGAAAAAATTATTCCCAAAAAATTTTTAAACAAACGTATGTTTGAAATTTATTTAATTTTTAATAATTTTTATTGTGGCTATAAAACTTTTTGTTTAATTTTTATTCTAATATTAACTGTGTTGACAACTTAAAAAAAATATATATTTGCGCTTTTAATTGTGAGAATTTCATACACTATTATATGAAACAGTTGTTAGGATTTAAAATTATCATGTTAATGTAGTTAGTAAGCAGCACTTCTATATTAACATGTGAAAATATGTTTGCATGTGTGTTCTACATTCTATGCGAAAACCGGTCAGTATACTTTATGGGGCCGGAAATGAAAATTGTAGAAATTACAAACGGAATGACAAAGCTATTAATACCCTTGTGCACCACAGGTGAAGGGTATAATAAAAAATACCAGCACGACTCAGTTAATACAAATAAAATAAAAAATTGTAAAGCTTTTGATTAACTTTTTATAAATTTCTAAAAAAAATTCGATTCAAAGAGAGTTTTTGGTAATTAGTGTTCATAAAATGTTTTTAAGAACTTACGAAAAAACTATTTAAATATTTCTTATTGAATACACAAACATCTGTTATGATTTTAAACTATTTAAATATTATTTAATATGGTCTTAGATTTCGAGTTGCCTTTGAGGGTAGGAAACAAAAAAAAAACAATAATTGTAACACATAAAGATGGAAAACAAATATTTAAATTAAATTTTGGCCAAATGCCATGAAAATAACCACAATATATTTCAGTGAGTAGCTGTTTTTGCCGCTACCACTACAACTGCTATAGACAATAGCATTTAGTTACATTAAAGATTATATTCCTCATCAACAGTCGCAGCAGCTGTTTGGTGTTTGCACACCTGTTCCAATTTTATTGCAAAAAAAAATCGAAAATTATTTCCAAATTTAAAATCCAAATCAAAACTATTTTTATATTGATTGTGCTAAAATAATTGTTTTCCCGCTCTTTAGAGAAATGGTGTAGAGTAAATGAAGAAAACACCTTTAACCATGTTCAGCTTGTATTAATGCATGCATAACATTTGCTAATTGAATATGTACATGATCATAGTTGTCGCTGGTTGGTGGCGGTTGTATTCAGTACTTTAAATGGTAGGCAGCAAAAGTTATTTGGCAGTATTCCAAAAAATCCTTTGTTGTGTGAGTGTTTTCCTCTTTCTAGTTCATTGTTTTTTTCTCAGTCTTTTTGCTATTTTATTATTATTTTGCACAAGTTGCCAGGGAAAACTCATCCAAAAAAAAAAACACAATGTTCTCAGCATTATTTTAACAAACCAATAAGTAGAAACACTGCAGGCTCAAGCTACTCTTATAGCTTTAGTGGGTTTTTGAATGTGTGTATGGTAAGTACAGACATAGTGCATACTCCAGAGATGTCATTGTCGAGGACCAAAAATTACCACTTTTAAAAATTTTTTGGGAGCGGAGTTGTCATCTTGGTGCTTAAAAAAGCACAAGTTTTTAAAACTTGTAAATAAAAGTTTTATAAATATAATAATAAAGTTAAAATACAAAAAAAAAGGTCAACAAAATAGAATTTATCAAAATTACTTTACAAAGAGATAAGTTGTAGTGACTTTAAACAAATACAGTTGTTGAACTATCAACGAAACTTAAATAATTGCGGATTAAGCGTATGCAGACTTCGCCCTTCCAGTATCTGATTACAGTCTTCTCACTTTGCCTTGGTCAAACAAGAGTGTGAGTATTCAAAAATGAATCACATCTGGATTTTGTTTGTTACAAACGTTACAACAAGATCTGCTCAGGTTCAAGGCGTGTATCTGTTAGGAGCACAAAATAAGGCTCCTTCTTTTGACAAAGAACAGCTTCACCAAATATTTCCTATTGAATTTGTAAGACACAAAATGTGATTTTGGAAATTAACAGACATTAGCGATGCTATTTTCTGCTTCACATGGTAAAATTTTTATTTTACAATACAATTACAAATTATATTCTTAGTTTAATAACATAGCGAAATTCTCCCCGGAAGCATGTGAACTTGAGGGCGCGTCCTTGCCTTGGCGTTATTGCTAGTCACGGGAAGTGTTACTAGCACATCTTGCTGAGGCATATAAGAATCCTTGAACTTAAAGAGGTAAGAAAGTTTCAGTTGCCGATGGAGCGCATGAGTCGAGTAAAGGTGGCTCCATTACACGCTCGTAGGGTATGGACCAATGAACAATGAGTGAATGTATACTACCGTGAGGATCTTTACTGCTGCAGCCTAGAAGAATCTTGGACCTTGTACTTAAACAGGTTAAGGTGGCTCTGATCATAGTAAACTAAGGATAGCAGATAGGCATACATTAAATGTGATTGATATGAAGAAACTCAATTTCACAAAGACCCTGGCGTCTACGAAAGACTATGCGATAAGGGTAGTCAGTAATGTGAAATCGTTTTGTAGTTCGAATAAAAAACCTGTAGCTGAGCAGTACTCATTAAGGGAGGGGATGCCGATTGGCTGCTATAAAATCACTGAAGAGCGAAGGAACTCAGATAATTTCTTTTTCTCTAGCCAGGCCGATTTCAATTGTCATTTGATCCTTTTTTTGATAACGTAAAACTATTCTGAATAAATATATTTTATTTTCTTTAACAGCTTAAATAATTAAAAGTTTTATTGCTCGCGAAAGCCGTTTGTGGTTTTCCAGTCAATAATTTGAAATCAAAGAAATCGACGAAAACTTTTTTAAACTCTGAATCGTGTTTTAAAAATTGAAATTAAAGCGTCTGCATTTGTGTTAGAGTTTTGTATTTAAATTCTTAAATGAGCTCTAACCAAAAAACACATTTAATTGCACACAATTGACAGCATGCTGTTTTTGTATATTAAAATGTGTATGTGTGTGAGTGTATTCCCACAAGTCACACAAACACTGCACTGCTAAGAGTGTGGCTGTGTGTATTTAAAAGCGTGATAGCAGGACATTAGGTGTATAACAGCAAGTAGTGCTTCTGCTACTAAAAGGCATAAAAGACAAAAAGAAACAAAAAAGTTTTTCTTTTGCAAATGTCGGTATAAATTTAAAATAACATTATTGTTGTCATTGTGCATTATAGTCGATTATTTAAAGTTTTTTACTTCCTATTTTATTATGGTCGTATATTTAAAATGCAAGATAAAAGAAAATCATTTTCCAATGCCTTCATTATGATTTGGCCAAATAAATTATCAACGATAGCAACAGAAGCAACACAAGCGTGATAACAATACTATGTAGTAGTTGTAGTACTAAGCATATACATATGTAAGTATAAAAACATTAAACTAATTTATTAATAAACAAAGAGTAAACCTAGATTAGGTGATTATAATCTAACAGTGAGATACTATGATTGGACAGTGTAACCGTGGTTAAACATATAATTTTTGAAGCTAATCATTATAATCTTCTATATATATAAAAGTGAAACTCTGTGTGTGTGTGTGTGTGTTAGCTATAGACTCCGAAACTGTAAAACCGATCGGGCTCAAACTTTGGTAAGTTGTTGTACACATACCAGGGAGTGTTTATGGGTGAAAAAAAGTGGGCGGAGCCACGCCCATAAAAAATTAGTTATCATTTTAAGCTACTTGCACTTGACCGATTTTTCTGAAACTTTGCACACATATCGAGCTGTCATGACTAAATAATTTCGTGATAAGAAAAGTGGGCGGGGCCACGCCCCTAAAAAAGTTTAATTTTGAGGTACTTCCACTGGACCGATTTTTCTGAAACTTTGCACACATATTGAACTGTCATGGCTTTATAATTTCGTGATTGAAAAAGTAGGCGGGGCCACGCCCATAAAAAATTAGTTATCAGTTTTAGCTACTTGCACTGGACCGAATTTTCTGAAACTTTGCAAACATACTGAGCTGTCATGACTTTACACTTTCGTCATTAGAAAAGTGGGCAGTGCCACGCCCATTAAAAAAAAGGTATCATTTTGAGGTACTTGCACTGGACCGATTTTTCTGAAACTTTGCACACATATTGAGTTGTCATGACTATACAGTTTCGTATTTAGAAAAGTGGGCAGTGCCACGCCCATAAAAAAAGGTATCATTTTGAGGTACTTACACTGGACCGATTTTTCTGAAACTTTGCACACTTATTGAGCTGTCATGACTATACAGTTTCGTAATTAGAAAAGTGGGCAGTGCCACGCTCATAAAGAAAAAGTTATAGTTTTTAGCCTTGCACTTGATATTCGATTAAAATTTAGAATGCGATTCAAATTCATGAAGGGGCGTAGCAACGCGCGCCGGGATTGGCTAGTATATAATAAACGTTATATACAATTAAAATATTATAACCGCAAATGATCATTAAATAATCCCATATAATTATAATATAATAACTTCATTTCATACAAACATATTATGATAGCACACAACCACAAAATTATCGGTATACGACCTCACATAATAGGAATACAAACATCAATCCACGAACTTATAATAAAATATTTGTGATTTTTTTAACACAAACGTAAGTATTATCGTTAACGAACTTCACCTTAAACTTTAATTTTTTTTATGAAGAAATTATATGAATTTTGAATAAAACGTTACATGGGAGGTAGGTGTTAAAGTGGGCGTGTCACCCGCGTTTTTCTCCAATTATAATTGTAATGACCATATATACACATATATATATGTAGTATTTTCATTACCATACTTCTAATTCTGTCGCTTTTATGAGCTTTTAAATTTCATTAAAAGTAGATTATGTAAGAAGTTGGTGTCTCAGTAGGCGTGTCAAATTAGTTTCTGCTAATAAATTCAACTTTGATATATTAATATACAGCCCTTTGTTCTTCCAAAATCATATTCTGGATAATTGAGAACACAAGAAATTTA
This sequence comes from Phyto melanocephala, assembly GCA_941918925.1. Classification (NCBI taxonomy): domain Eukaryota; kingdom Metazoa; phylum Arthropoda; class Insecta; order Diptera; family Rhinophoridae; genus Phyto; species Phyto melanocephala. Next base: position 127,867,615 of record OW799235.1, read on the forward strand.
ATTATTTCTGGAATCACTCACTGTGCTTTAAATTTTGCATAAATCAGCTGAATATGGGCGGCATAAAAAAAGGGTCTATAAAACTTCGTTCTATATACAAAAAGTTTGAATGTTGTATTTAGAGAAAAGTGATGCTAAAAATATCAAACTTTTTCACAGTGACAATATTTAAAATATAAAAAATTCTCTGAAAAATTTTTGAAATCACAACAGGAGGCGTGGCATATTTCGTACAACATAAATAATATTTTTTCGAGTTATTAGATAACAATGATATGGATAATTTTTACAATAAATGCGATTCGCCCAGCTTAGAGTGTTTGCGGTGAAAAATAAACTGCTGAAAATTTAAACAGGGGCGTGGCAACTTTAATACAATATTAATTATTATTATTATTACATATTTGGAAAGTTATAAAGTTAGGTGTCCTAAAAGTTGGTATAAATTTTTTGGCAATTAGTCTGCGCGGTCCAACCAAAAGAGATGTAAAAAGTAGGCGGGTATATTTCAATATAAATAAATATAATTAAAATTTAAAATTCTTCTTAAAACCTTATTAAAACTGCAAGATTCTATCTATATATATAAAAGTGAAACTCTGTGTGTGTGTGTGTGTTAGTTATAGACTCCGAAACTGTAAAACCGATCGGGCTCAAACTTTGGTAAGTTGTTGTACACATACCAGGGAGTGTTTATGGATGGAAAAAAGTGGGCGGGACTACGCCCATTAAAAAATAGTTATCATTTTTCGCTACTTAAACTTCACCGATTTTTCTGAAACTTTGCACACATATTGAGCTGTCATGACTTTATAATTTCGTGATAAGAAAAGTGGGCGGGGCCACGCCCATAAAAAAGTTATAATTTTGAGGTACTTGCACTGGACTGATTATTCTGCACACATATTAAGCGGTCATGACTTTTTAAATTTGTGTATAGAAAAGTGGGCAGTGCCACGCCCATAAAAAAAGTTATAATTTTGAGGTACTTGCTCTGGACCGATTTTTGTGAAACTTTGCACACATATTGAGTTGTCATGACTATACAATTTCTTTATTAGAAAAGTGGGTAGTGCCACGCCCATTAAAAAAATTTTTAAATTTTTAGGTTTTTGCACTTGATATTTAATTTAAATTCAGGATGCATTTTTATTCATTAAGGGGCATAGCAACGCGCGCCGGTCTTTTCTAGTACAACATAAAAATACAAATTTCATACCAAACATTAAAGCCAAAGAAAAAAAACTAATAAATTAAGGTTGTCACAATTTAAAGTATCATATTAATTTTAATGAAAAACGGAGTTGTTTTTGAGGTATTAAAAATATTTTTATTTCATTTTATTACAAAAAGGCTCCGGTTAAAATCAAAAATTATTTTGGTTAATGGACCAAACTTTACCTACACCACCCACACCACTATTGCCACATCAGGCTCGCAATCTTTTACCAAAATTTACAATCATGTTTTTTAATTAACTGTTGTCAATGGTTGATACCTGAACGATAATGTTGTTGTTTTTAAGCTCTTAAACTATTGTGGGATTATTGCTATACACTTTAGTTTTTAAAACCTTGATGGCCAATTCTTTTAAAAGATTCATTGTTGCTCTTGTTACTCTTGATATTCTCTACGTCTAGACCATTAATATTCCTCAACAAAAAGTTGCGAATCACCTCCCTGTACCGATTTTCATTCGCCATTGATATTTTAAACTTGGACACCCTTTATATCCTGGCGGCTTATATTATTTAGTGCTGCTCCAAAATATAAGCAAAATATTAGGCTTCATATCGATTAAACCGTAATACTTATATATTCGTTAGTAAAAACTAGCGAAAAGTTCTTTGCACAGAATAGTATTTACATACATCAATCTTATCTTATAGTTTAATGTATTATCTAACAATTCCACTAAACATTTCACTAACAACCTACCAGCTACATTAACCCCAATGTGATTATAATTATCATAAGACTCAACTTATACTTATACCCATGTTAAGCAGTTAACTAATAAGCATTTCTTTGACTAATGCGCTTAATCATAATTTTTATGATGTTCATCTAAACTTTTTCCTCTGTTCAAAGCAAATTTTTTATGTATCTGTATAATTGCGGCAACTTGTATGAGATTTCTGTGGATAAAAGTCAGTTGTGTTTAATGACTCTAGTCATAAAACTCATGAGTCATTAGAGGTTCACATACACACACACACACACACACACACATACAAATAAAAGTTGTGTGTGAATGTATTTTAATTCATAAAACAATTGGTAAATGATTGTGTTGGAATTATTTTTTATAACTCCTTCAAATTACGGGGATCCCATGAACAATGTATGACAAAATTAAAGCAACACATTTGCTTGTTTTGCTTTGCAATATTTTTTTTATGGAATAATAAGAATAAGTGATGTCACAATTCTATTCAATTAAAATTTAAATAAATGAGATTTAAAGAGTAACAGTAGGATAATTTAATATATAGTGTTGGCGGAATTATCTGCGTAACTGTATTTTTTTGTCATCATTTTCAAACTTGATTTTTTATTTGTTTGTTTGGGAATACAAATTACTGTCAAATTAAGCAACTTTTTCTTATGGTGTGTGTGTGTGACAGTGTTAAAGGTAATTGTTCATGATATCACTTTGTTTTGTTTGCCACTGTATATAAAATTACCGTTTCTTTAAATTCCCTTTTTTTGTATTCAATAATATTTTTATATGTACATATCAACTAGAAAACAGTAATATTTTAAAACTCTAACAATCAACATAAAACAGTGCACAAGTGAATAACAAAAACAACAAATAGTGACAAAAATAATAACATGTAAAATATAAATTAAAATTTATTATAAATAAGAAACAGAAGTAAAATAAAAACAATAACTTAGAACAAAACTGAAATTAAATAAATAAAAAGTGTTTTATTTCCTTAAAGACAAAAAGAACCAGACCCACAAACACACAACAGCAAACATTTGGTCCATTCGAACCGAATAGTGATTTATAAAATTAAAAAACTAGTTAAACATAAAAGTGCTAACAACAATATACTTACATACATACATACATTTATAAAACAATTGAATATAAATTACATAGTGAAAAAACAATATACGAAAATTTACAAAACAATTAAAATAGTAAAATAGTGTTACAAAATCAACAAAATCTTCAACATCATCTTTAACATCATCATCATCATCAAAATCATCATTATTAACATCAAAATCATTTACGGTAACGGCTTGTAAATTCTTTGGCACAACAACAAAAATCCACAAGGTACAACAAGCAAGACCCAAAAAAGAAAAAAAAGACCCAACAACAACAACAGTAAGTACAAAATTATAATTTAATATACAACAAAAAATACAACTAAAAATTCTGCCGCAAACAACAAGACAGAATTGCAAAAAATAAAAAAGGGTTACCATCGACCACATATTTTTAATTTACCGGGGAAAAATAAAATACCCTCAAAATACAATTAATTACTAAATTAATTATAATTTTCGACACTTATTGTTGTAAAATCGCTAGCAGGGACTTTTTAAAAAATTTTGACCCTATTATTTTGATTTTTTGACCCAAAAATGGCATGCGAAAAATTTGTAAATTGTACAAATGATCTTCTAGAGTTTGAAAGCGTTTACATCGAAAACGCGTCCGAAGACAACGTACATGGTCTAGAAGTACTGCGTGTTGAACTCGATTCAATATGGGCACAAGTCAAAAGATCCTATGAAGAGTGTAGGGACAAAAAACAAGATGCCGCTGAAAAACCAATAGATAAAATTAAACTTCGTGAACGCTATCACACAGCTCTTAAAGCATACAAACATTGTTTGGGAATAATTAACTCGAATATTCAGATACTATTGACCCTAAATAGTGATCAAAATAAACAAGAGCGAATTTCAACGGTTAATTCTGAGTCGGTAGAAAATAATGATATTTCGTTTGTTAGATTACCACCATGTGACACAGATATATTTTTTGGAGATTTTGTAACATGGCCAACTTTCCGTGACCTTTTTTCGGCGCTATATATAAAAAATTCTCGTCTTAGCAAAATTGAGAAATTGTTTCATTTAATACAAAAGACAGGAGGAGATGCTAGAAAAATCGTATCAAATGCCCCATTAACCAATGAAGGTTTCGACATAGCCTGGAAAAATCTCGTCGATCAATACGAGAACAATCGGGTTCAAGTTAATGAACAATTAAAGATTTTGTTTGATCTTCCGAACGTTACCGAAGAATCAGGCCAATCTATTCAACTATTACAACGGACAGTTAATGGATGTATTCAGGCGTTAAATGCCCTAGGTGTAGGAACTGACACTTGGGACCCTATTCTAGTATATATTTGCTCAAAAAAGCTCCCTCGAACTCTTTTAAAAGAATTTGAAAATTCTCTTCAGGAAATTACAAAAGTTCCAACATGGGAACAATTCAACACATTTCTAACACACAATTCTAAGACTTTAGAGTCAATAGCGGCAATTACACAGTCAAATATCAAGCCTTACTCACAAAAAAAGGAAAATACCAAATCATTGGTTAAACAAAATCGTATAAACACTTTTCATACTCATACGACCCATATAGAAAATGGGTCAAAAGATAAAAAACAATTTTCATCAGCTAGGGTACAGAAAAATGACACAAATCAAAAATGCCAACATTGTAAAGAGTGTCACCATCTGCGATCATGCCCAAAATTTTTAGAACAAAATGTGAGTGATAGAATTCACATTGTAAGAGTCACTAACTCATGTTATAATTGTCTCTCTATGGACCACAGTGTCAGGGAATGTAAAAGCAGATTTAATTGCAGATTATGTAATCAAAGACACAATACTTTATCACATAAGGGTTCAGAAGCCCAATTTACAAATCAAAATAGTGTTGCAATTCGTCCCAGTACAAGCTCCGCAGCACGAATCAACAATATACAGTCCACACCCACATCAACTTCCAATAATTCTATCCCAAATATTACATCCTTGACCCTACAAGAGAATACACAACTTAGTCAATCTCCCACCGAGCGAGAAACATTGTTATTCACTGCTATTGTGCACATAGAAATAAGAGGCGAAAGATTTCAGGCAAGAGCGATCATCGACCCTGGATCTCAGTCAACCTTCATATCGGACAAATTGAAAAACCGATTAAATCTACCCACTAAACGAAATTTAGTTCATGTAACAGGTTTGAATCAGAACATTTCCGAAACTTCAAACAAAGCCTGTTTATTTAACCTTTGCTCAAGGGTAGATAAAAACTTTAAATTAGAAGTATGGGCTCCCGTACTAAAGACCCTACCATCTAATTTACCACCACAAACCTTAGATTTGCAACATTTCAATGAGACTGCTAAATTAGAACTTGCAGATCCTCAATTCAATAAAAGTAGACCCATCGACCTGCTAATAGGCCTCGATTTAGGCCCCTCAATCTATTGCATGGAAACACCGATGCGGTCTATTGGCTCCCTTTTGGCACAAAAAACAGTATTTGGCTGGATTGTGGGGGGACCAATTTCTACACCATCAAATACGAAATCAACGATTTCATTGCTTAACACATCGTCCCTTGACCACATGCTCACACGCTTTTGGGAGGTGGAGGAACCCCCAAAACAAATTTTGAGGTCAGATGAGGACACATTTTGCGAAAACAATTTCAAATCGACAACACGTAGAAACAACTCAGGAAGGTATATAGTTACCCTACCCTTTAAAAACGGCAAAGAGATAGGTATCTCTAGAAATATTGCCATGGCACAGTTTATGAGAATGGAGCGCATACTCACACAGAAACCCGACCTCAAAAAACAGTACGATGAGGTCATCTTAGAATATTTAGAGTTGGGACACATGAAAAAGATCTCCCCCTCGGATATAAATAAGGCACCCAATTATTATCTGCCGCATCACGCAATAATAAAACCAGAAAGGCTGACAACGAAACTTAGAGTAGTTTTCAACGCCTCTTGCCCGACGTCAAATAAGAATAGTCTTAATGACATTTTATACCCAGGACCCATCCTTCAGCAAGATCTTGTTCTTCTGATATTAAAGTGGAGATTCTATCGTTTTGTTTACAACGCCGATGTAACAAAAATGTATCGTCAAATACTTATTGACCCCACTCAAACCCCCTACCAACGAATATTGTTTCGTAAATCTCCAAGTGATCCTATTGAGGATTACGAACTCCTAACTGTAACGTTTGGAGTTAATTGCGCACCATTTCTGGCCATAAGGACACTGCTTCAATTAGCCGAAGATGTCAAAACAACACACCCTCTCGCATCAACCATTTTACAACAAAATATGTATGTGGATGATGTTTTAGCTGGAGGACACACTTTAAACGATGCCATAAAATCTAAAAATGAACTAATAGCCGCCTTAAAATCTGCAGGATTTGAGCTGATGAAATGGACGTCAAATGATCCACAAGTAATTCAGGATTTACCAATTGAAAACCTCTTACCGCTCGATTGGCTAAATTTGTCAGAAAACGCCGGAACAAAGACTCTTGGGATAAAATGGAAAATTTCGTCAGACTCCTTTACATTCACTGCACCAGAAATCGAATTCAAAGAAATCTACACCAAAAGAGAAGTTTTATCTACTATTGCAAAATTCTTTGACCCTTGTGGATGGATAGCACCAGTAATTGTAGACGCGAAATTAATCATGCAAGAGATTTGGTTAGATAAAATCAACTGGGATGATATATTAAAGCCCATAGTTTGTCTTAAATGGAAAAAATTTGTAAAAAATTGTTCTGCCATCAATACCTTAAAAATTCCTCGTTGGATTCAATATACCCCAGATTGTCAAGTAGAAATTCACGGGTTTAGTGACGCGTCAGAAAAAGCATATTCTGCGACTCTTTACGTCCGAATACAATCTGAAGACTCAACCATATACACATTTCTACTGGCTTCAAAAACACGCGTAGCTCCCATAAAACAGATTTCATTACCCCGTTTAGAGCTTTGTGGATCCGTCTTGCTGGCAAACCTTGCATCAGCAACTTTACCAAATCTTCCATATAGAAAAATCAACACATACTATTGGACTGATTCAACTATTGTGTTGTCCTGGCTTAAGAAACCACCTTGCACTTGGAATACCTTTGTCGGAAACCGTGTCTCTGAAATAGTAGATAAAATTGGAAACCAAAATTGGCAACATATTGACTCCAAAGAAAACCCAGCAGATATCGCCAGCCGAGGTTGCACTCCACAAGAGTTGGAAACTCACAATTTATGGTGGTTTGGACCATCCTGGCTAAAATTACCAAAAAATCTATGGCCGTCTCCGATCAAACCCGAAGAAACAAAAATAGAAGCAAAATCAGTAAAAACGTTTACAACCACGACATATGAAGATCCTTTAAATCGATTCTCAAACCTATCACGCGCTTACAGGGTACTCGCGTATGCGTTGCGATTTTGGAGAAATACAGGCCGTAATAGAACTCATCTTCGAATATCGCCGCCAGAAATAACAAAAGACGAAATGGAATCAGTTAAAAATCGTCTTATTGTCTTAACTCAACGAACTTACTTTCCCGAAGAGCATAGGCTTTTAAAAGCAAAACAAAACATCAACTCTAAAAGCAGTATCTTGTCGTTAAACCCCTTTATAGATCAAAATGATATTATTCGAGCTAATGGTCGACTCGCTCAATCACCAGCATTGACTTACAACGAACGTCACCCAATATTGCTGCCTCATAGTCCCAAACTGTCACGTTTAATAGTTGAATTTACACATAAAATTACCATACACGGCGGTAATCAATTTATGACTCGAATCATCCGCACAGAATATTGGATATTTAAACTAAAACATTTGATAAAAAGCGTAATTCATCATTGCAAATCTTGTGTCCTATACAAAAAACACGCCCAAACCCAAATTATGGCGTCATTACCACCCGAACGTACAAATTTATCTAGACCATTTGCTACTACTGGCATAGATTACGCAGGACCCTTTGACATAAGAAACTTCACCGGAAGAGCCTGTCTTATCACAAAAGGATACGTCTGCATTTTTGTATGCTTCGCTACCAAAGCCATACATTTGGAAGCAGCAAGCGACCTATCGACCCAATCATTCTTAGCAGCCTTCTCACGCTTCATTGGAAGGCGTGGATGTCCAGCTCTCATTTACTCAGACAATGGGAAAAACTTCGTCGGAGCAGCAGAACTAATCAAAAAAGATCGTCTAGAATTTATTAAAACTCTTAAAAACAGATTAATTCAACAGTATAGTCATCAAAATATTGAGTGGAAATTCATCCCTCCTGGAGCCCCACACATGGGCGGACTTTGGGAAGCCGGTGTGAAGTCTTTCAAAACTCACTTGAAGAAAATAATGCCGAATTTGAAATTCACTTTTGAAGAGCTGTCTACAATTTTAACTCGTATAGAATCATGCCTAAACTCTAGACCCTTAAGTCCTGCTAGCGATGACCCAAACGATCTTAACCCATTGACCCCTGGACATTTTCTTATTGGTACACCATTATTGACCCCAGCCGAACCTGATACAAGCAGTGAAAATCTGACTCTAATCAACCGCTGGAAACGTTTAAAGGTCATTCACCATTTATTTTGCCAAAGATGGAAGTCCGAGTACCTAACAGAACTACATCGTAGATATAAATGGAAGACTTCTAGAGATAACATAAAAATCAACGATCTGGTAGTAATAAAGAATGATAATTTACCACCCAATGAATGGCAAATGGGCCGTATTGAAAAAACATATTTAGGGTCTGACCAAAACGTTAGAGTTGTCGACGTCCGTACTACTAACGGAAGTTATACCCGACCAATTACAAAAATTGTCTTATTACCACAACACTGACAATCTCATTTATATCTTAATATATCTTCATATATCTTATACTTATAGAATGGCATCCAAAATTCATCAACAACGTCCAGCTGATTGGCAATGGTCATGTGGTTTATGTAAGAAGGACCATGCGTTGAAAACGTGTGTCAAATTTTTAAACGCCAGTGCTGACGAACGTTATGATGTAGTAAAGCTTCAACGTTACTGCCTCAACTGTCTTGCACGTTCACATCTTGTCGATAATTGTAGAAATGAATACGGCTGCAGAGTTTGCACCAAACGTCACAACACCCTTCTACATGATGCACCACAATTGAATAAACCACATGATCCGAAATCGTACGCAAAGCCAACCAAACAAACAAAATCACAAATGACCCAAACGACCCAAGATCATCAATTTGTATGGCCTAACGTTTTCGTGCCAACTCTAACCGTACGCGTCGCTCCGAATGAAAAAATGGATGAATGGTCATTCATGCGCGCAATTATCACCCAAAATGTCACCACTACTAGAATAGCTTCGTCTTCAGTAAAAAGACTTCGTTTTAGAAAAGCAGAAGTAAAGGGACATACATTTGCCATTATTCATATTCGTGCACGCAACGAACACAACGCCTTTAAGAAACAAATCCTGGCACAAATTACCGATGATTTACCTCGACGTCCTTATAATGCTCCCATCAATGACAACCCGTACGAAGAATTTTCCGAAGACACTTTAGCAGATATTGACCCTCGTTCAAATTCTCAAGTTGAATTGGAATTGGGGGCTGACGTCTATCCTTTTATACGCCGAGACGGAGCCATCGATTTGGAAATGGGTCATGTAGTTGCTCATAAAACTGGCCTTGGCTATGTGTTCACTGGACCAACAACCAAATTGTATTAAATTACACCGACTCATGGGGGCCGGAATGTTCATGATATCACTTTGTTTTGTTTGCCACTGTATATAAAATTACCGTTTCTTTAAATTCCCTTTTTTTGTATTCAATAATATTTTTATATGTACATATCAACTAGAAAACAGTAATATTTTAAAACTCTAACAATCAACATAAAACAGTGCACAAGTGAATAACAAAAACAACAAATAGTGACAAAAATAATAACATGTAAAATATAAATTAAAATTTATTATAAATAAGAAACAGAAGTAAAATAAAAACAATAACTTAGAACAAAACTGAAATTAAATAAATAAAAAGTGTTTTATTTCCTTAAAGACAAAAAGAACCAGACCCACAAACACACAACAACAAACAGTAATTATTATAATTATGCTAATAATAGATAAAACGCACTGCACAATTATCTTAATTATATTTTGATAATTAATTTCATGATGTAGCTATAAGAATATTAATTAAATATTTGTAATAAATTAATGATTATTATATAAAATTTCACGAATGAATCAAGCCTCAACAATTTTCGAGTAACCAATTTCCTTTTAAATTAATTGCTGGATAGTGCGAAGCTCCACTCTACTTTAAATTTGACATACATCGCTGTGACAACAAGAAAAGACTACTTATGTCTGATTTTGTCATTTTGCAAGAAACATTTTTTTTAGTTTTTATAAACTGATTTCCTAAAAAATTACTATTAAATATATTAGTCTAGTTATATTAAGAGATAATATCGAACTTCATCTATATCTATATATATAAAAGTGAAACTATGTGTGTGTGTGTGTGTGTTAGACTGTAAAACCGATCGGACTCAAACTTTGGCAAGTTGTTTTACACATTACAGGGAGTGTTTATGGGTGGTAAGAAGTGGGCGGTGCTACGCCCATAAAACATTGGTTATCATTTTTAGATACTGGCACTTGACCGATTTTTCTAAAACTTTACACACATATTGAGCTGTTATAGCTATAGAGTTTCGTTATTAGAAAAGTGGGTGGGGCCACGCCCATAACAAAAAGTTATAATTTTGAGGTACTTGCACTGGACCAATTTTTCTGAAACTTTGCACACACATATTGAGCTCTCATGATCATGTGATAAGAAAAATGGGCAGTGCCACGCCTATAAGAAATAAGTTATCATTTTTAGCTACTTTCACTTGACCGATTTTTCGGACACTTTGCACACAGATTGAACTCTCATGACTTTATTATTTCGTGATAAGAAAAGTGGGCAGTGCCACGCCCATAAAAAAGTTATAATTTTGAGGTACTTGCACTAGATCGGTTTTTCTGAAACTTTGCACAAATATTGAGCTGTCATGACTATACAGTTTCGTGATAAGAAAAGTGGGCAGTGCCACGCCCATTAAAAAAAGTTATAATTTTTAGCTTTTTGCACTTGATATTCAATTAAAATTTAGAATACATTTTTATTCATTAAGGGGAGTAGCAACGCGCACCGGACTTTTCTAGTACTAAATAATGTCGAAAATAAATAAATATTGAAAAAAAAATTGTGCATTGGAAAATTATAAGCAATAATTTTAGATGCTACAGCTTTCTAATAAATTGTCCGAATTGAAAATTCGCTAAAGAGTAATTTTCCAATGATAAATTATAATATTGCTATTATTTTAATTTTAGCTTAAGTAGAATTAAGCAGTTATTCCTTTTAGCCACAACTATAGGTCATGTGTATGTGTCGAAGTTTCAACTCTTTTTGCTCAGATCGCTAAAAAGAAATACGACACTCGCGTTGATTCAAACAATAATGGTACTTTTAGTTTTGAATTAAAAACCAAGACTATTAAGCCGAAAACATTTCATTATTCGAGTTTAAAGTAATATAGAGGAAAAAACTTAATTTCTTGTTGACAAAGACTAAATCGAATTTACGTATTCCATTTTGTTTTATAGCTAAATTTAAAGACTTCTAATGAATTTTGTTTTTTAAATAAATAAATAATAAAATAAATAATTTTTTAGAGTGAGTTTGACTTGTGCATATGTATATAAATATGTCTGTACATACATACATTTAGTACTTTCATGTATAAAAAATTTATTATTTTTTATAGCGGCCTGTATTTGACAAGTTTGAAATTTAACGAAAAGGAAAAAACGAATTTCAAAATGTTGCACATCATAACAATCTAGCCAGAGGACAGTTAAAGTAAAAAATATATGATGGCTATAAAATAAACAGAAAACCCACAATAACAAAAAGAAACAGAGAAAACAAAAAGCCAAAAAAAAAACCTTGTGAACGAAAGGAACAAAACGTTTCAGCTGTGTAGTGTTGAGCATACATTTTAACTGTTGCCGCAAAGACGTTTTTGAAAACAAAAAATGCGATGCTTATGATGATTCCACTTGCCCAGAGGATAAATGAAATATAAACTTCTAGCATGTTTTTATAGAAAATTGAAAAAAATAAGTGAAATAAAATAAATTTGTAAAAAAAAAACGTTCACAGTATTTTACAAGGAGAACATGATGTCATAAATATGAATATTACGTTTTCATTTCATTTTGGCATTTTTTTATTTCATTTTCTCTCCAAACAATGAGCAACAAGAAAAAAGGGAAAAATCTCACACACACAGCAAAAAGGAGGGAAACAAAATATCTTTTACACAAACACAAAAAGAAATTTAATCAAGATATGCACAAACATATTGTGACGGATTGTACTCATAATTTTATTAAATTTATAACCTAAGGATAGAAATCATATATTGCACAAATTGTTAAACCATTTATAACAAATATTGAAAATTCACCAAACTGCAGTCAGTCAACAGCAACACAATTACTAACATTCAGCTAGAGGAGCTTTTTTTTTGTGGGTGCAAGTGAGCGCGTACATGTGTTTGCAATGGTGTGCGTATTGTCATTTCTAGTCCATCCACATCATTTAACATGGATTTCGTTTAAACACTTGTGCGCTTTACACAATTTTCAAATTTTTAATTAATTTTCTGAACGCCATTCTCAAACCCCCACATTTCCCCTTTGCCAACCCGCCCCCCCAGCACTCACTGCTGTAACTGTTGTGTATTGAAATTTTATTTTCAGACTTTTCTATCGATATCCGGTGTCACATGAAAGGGATTAAATTCAACCAACCATAAACATTGTGACGACCACGTTGACTTTATGGAAATTAATTTAGTGTCTTTATTTAATTACATGATGCTGTCACAGATTAAAAAGAAACTTAACGAAAGTTTAAAAGAAAATTTTAAATTTTATTTAATTAGACATCAAAACATTTTACACTTTCACGCTGTTAGCTGAAGCGATTTATTGAATTGTAATTTAAATTAGTTTATTTCTCGTAAAATGTGTGGGAACATTGAAATTAAGTGTTGAATAAATTATTTCATTTCAGTTTCCTTTTCAAAAGAAGGGGTGAATTTTAAACGTTTTTTCTTTAGGCGTATGAATAAGGTTGCGTAGAGAACGGTGGATGTATTATGAGCAAGGAAACTTTGTATACACTCTGTGATACATAAACTATTTAGATATAGATACGCACTAGATGTAGACCAGACGTAGACTAAATATAGACTGAATAGCATATACATAAGAGATAACCTAGACATAGACCAGAGGTAGGCAAGACGTAAACTCGAGAAATACTAGACATAGACCAGAAATAGCTTAGACATGGATCGGACGTAATTTCGATAAAAACAATACAAAGGTTAGATCCGGCAGCCGCCCGAAGGCACAGCTCACTTGGGTCCTCCGAGGATCCCGTTGTGATAAAGACAATATATAGACAAAAAATAGACTAGACATAAACATAGACAAGGCATAGGGTAGACAAAGACAACAGATAATAATGGCGTAATATTCTCTGCCTTACCATAAGGTTTACAGGTTTTCATTCCACATGTATTCCTATATTTTTATTTCAAAATAGTTATTACATTCTCTTCATATGACAATATTCAGTAAACAAATAACAATTTTGTAACAATTTTAACAACCTTTCAAAAACAATTTAAACTTAAAAAAAAACTAAAAATTTATTGAAAAACGTCACACAAATGCAATCACAAAACTTTTACAAAAGTCTCGAAAAGAGCAAACGACAGATATTGAAACTCAAATAAATATTTTTGCATACAACTTTTTGACGTATACGTACCTTAAATCAAAACTTTAAATTTTAACTTTCGTTCCTTTTTTTATTTATCTAATAGAGCAGTAAAATTCGTAAGCAAGGAAAACCTTATTTTTATCCTCAGCTTTTTTAAAAGTTCAAGAGAACAAAAGATCAAATGGAAGACAATGGATTTATTTGTTTGTTAAACTTTTCAATTTTAGTCAGTTTTTATCTCCTGATTGCTTCAACAGGATAAGAAAAACAAAACCAAAAACAATTGCAATAGCTTTTGCAACATCTCTACTAGAGAAGGGAGAAGAGTGGAATAGAATAGCAAAAAAAAACAAGAGATAATTGATTGATTTATTGTACGAACAATGTCGTATTACAATTTTACTATTTTTGTAATGACTTCATCATTATCATCGTCTTTGTTAAACTCCAGCTGAGCTGAAAATGAATATAAAACAATAAAATACAAAACAACAACAACAACAACAACAACAACGGCAACAATGAAAATGCAAACAATAAATGTTTTGCTCATAAAAATGTGTTAATTGTTCACAAAAGCAAAACAAAAACACAATGAAATTTATATTTTATACAAACACATACGCACACAGTCACATGCACGCACACAATAACACAAACAAGCACAAACCATAATTAAACTTTGAGCAATCGCTTCATTATTAACATTTGTTAATAATTTAAGCAGATTTTAATCTCTGTTTCTACAAAAAATGAGAGAAAAAAAAAACACCAAAAGTAACAGCATAAGGATTCATTTATGCCAATTTCAATGCCCTGCAATAGCAACAAATGTAGCGGAAAAAAACAACAACGAATTTATCACACATAACATGCAATAATAAAATATTATCAATTGCATTTGTTATAATGATAACTCAATCCAGCACAAAGTGCTTTATATACAATCCAAACCACTCTTTTGCCGTCCAGTCAAAACCAGTTCAGTTCAGTTCAGGCCAAAAATGCATACCAATTCAACCATAAAAATATTTTGTGGTTAACAACAGTGTCGTCATTACAACATTAAATAGTATGAGTGTAGTGCCATTATAATCTCCACTTAACTGACTTTGCATAAAATCAACCAATCGACTGACTGGGTGCTGACGAACTGCTTGCTCCTTGTCTGGCCACCCTGGTTATGTGAGATATGTGTACTACCAACGAACTTTTTTCTCCCTACACCCACCCAAAAAAAAATTTATGATAATTGCTTTTTCAATAACACAGAAAAAAAACACTCGCATACATACACTTTTACACACATACCGATAGAGAAAAAATAATAATGACTGTGTGTGTGTGTCTGTGAGAGTGTGAAGAAATAAAAAAATAGTAAAAATTAAGTTTTTATAAAATCCAATTTCATACAGTTTGAAAAGTGTCGTTATGCAAAAGTTTAAATGTTTTATAAATATATTGAAATTATTTCATACACACACACATACACACGTGCGTAGTTAAGTATAAATAAATATAATAGTTTGTATGTGGGAACACAGTCGTACGTACAGTTTTATGGATATTCATTAAGGGATCACATTTTGTTAAAATGAAATTTTTTATATTCTTGCAATCAATGGCAACTGTATAGAGAAACTTAATATTAGGCAATAAACTGCCTATTTTCAATACACAGAGAACAGTTTAATAATTTTCTATAGATAGAAAATTTTAAGAAAACAACCATTAAAGGAAGAAATAAAATTCCAAAGTAAAAAATCGATATAAAGAAAAAATTTATTTAAATTGCAACTTGTAGATAAATTGACATTGTTACCAAAAGAAAGTTGCACCATTGATTTAATGTAATTTGTTCAACCAGCGAGCCTGTATGCGCAGCACTAAACAGGTGGAAAATGTTATACATAACAATAAGAGTTTGTTGGCGTCGTGTTGTAGTGGCTAGAGTAATATTCTGCAAACCGAATGACACTAATTTGAATTTCGGGAAAGACAACAAAATTTTCATTCCTGTATTTGAGATTTTAATCAAAGGGGCTTCATCCTCCCCTACAAATAAAACCACCCAAAAATAAAAGAACGAACCCTCTGAAATTTTAGCTTACTCCCGGCACCAAAGAAAGATTAGCAACCCATGAACATTCATAAAGCGCCACTAATAAAAACGTCAAAATGCTCAGCAGGTTCCCTTACCGCTTAGAAAGCATCAGTAGAACTACACAGTTATATAGAGGAGTTGTTCTAAGGCAACGACCGGTGGCAGCCTTGTTATTCTGGGAAAAGCTACAGTGACTAAGTCATCCAGTATGATCCCAAGAGAAGTAAACGGAAATAAGGCTATCTAGTCCATTATTGCAAGATATTGTTTTTGATCAACAACAAAAGTGCAGCAATTATTGGCAGATAATAGGTAGCTTCAACATCCTTTATTCTGATATTCTTCAAACAACCGCCAAACAACTCTGTTGAAAGGGAACAGCGTTCTGAGAAATAAAGTGTTGGCTTAAGTATCAGCTTTAGTCATTTGGACATTGGTTTGAGCTTAAGTCCATGCCACTACATTATCTCGAAAGATGCCTTACCAGTAACTAGTTTAGAAAAATTTCAGAGAGCTCCCATAGTATCAGATAGGACACTTGTCTGCCAAAAATTAAACTCCATTAATGTTACACCTTTGAACAATGTTAAACAAATATTTTAAAGTCTTTCAAACACTTTTATCTGAAAAGCAGCTCGTAATTCTGAATGCTCTTGTTCTTTTGTACGCAGAACCAAAGCTGATGCTGCGTTGAAAATTCCAAATCGCAATGCGGTAAAGAAATTAGAATTAAAAAACAAGTAAGAGCGCTATATTCGGCCATGCCGAATCTTATATACCCTTCACAACGTGTAGTCATGCAATAACATTAATTTGTATCACCATTCCCCATATGATATACGTACATACATATAAAAAACATACATATATAAAAACATCCCATTGTAAAATTATAAATTTACGTATGTATGTTAAAAAAAAAAAAATAAAAATAAATATTTAAAAAAAAAATTTTAAAAAAAATTTAAAAAAAAAATTAAAAAAAAAAATTTTTTTAAAAATAATTTAAATATATATAATAAATATAAAACAAACAAATAATAATAAAAAAAATTTAAAAAAAAAATAAAAAATTAAAAAAAAAAATAATAAAAATATAAATAATATATTAAATAAAAAATAAAAAAAAAATTTAAAAAAAAAATTTTAAAAAAAAATTTAAAAAATATAAAAAAAATTTTTTTTGGCTCAGCTGGGATTCGATGCCACGTTTTCTCTAACCAGTATACACGTTTGTATGTATGTATGTTGTTGTTGTAATGTTGTTTTTGTGAAAAAAAATCGAGGTGGTCGTGGGTTTTTGCTCATATCTCTGTTGTTTTTGTACCGATGTTTCTGATTTTCAATACCGATCTACTCCCGAATATTTCTGATATTTTAATACCTTACCCGGGTCCATACGATATCGTATGTTGATTTCAACATACACACGGACAAACGGACAGACTGACAGAGCTTTATCGACTCCCCTATTCATAAGCTTTCAGAAAATATATACTTTATGGGGTCGGATATGAAAATTGTAGAAATTTCACACGGAATGACAAACCTATATATTTATACCCTTTTTCACTGTGTGAAGGGTATAACAAGGGAACAAATTTTAGTCATATTTTATAAAAAATGTAAAAAATCAACTCGTCACTGACGGATGAGGTAATATTAAAGAACAATACCGGACAAAAAACAAGAAAATTTCCCAAAAAAGTTGTTTGTCCACAACTTCGTTCTGTGGAAAAATAGTGGTCTCTTGTAAAAATGGAATTAAAAAACACAGAAAAGTTACCCCAAAACATGTCCAATTTTGAGCGTATGTACACCACATTGTCCAAAAACGTAACGGGAGCAACTATAAAATCGTTCATAAGACGATTTTCGGAAAATGTGAATAAACTTATAAATACAGGGTAATATGCCAATATTTTAATGTTGAATGAATTTTTATATTTGAATAAATTTACGTATTTTTGAGAATTTTTGTATTTAACGATTTCAGTTTTATTTAACTTAAAACGAGTATAAGTTTTTTTTGACTCACTCTTTACCCATATTGCCCATCTCGGTTGTCTAAAGGCTGATAAAATTTATTTCATTAAATATATAAAGGAAAAAACACCAAAGGATTTGAGTTTACAGAGATAATACTGCCCCACGCTGACTTAGCTTACGGCTTCATATTATAAATATTATAGCGCAAAATAAATATACTTGATCGAAAACTCCTCTTCAAATTACCTACAATATTTACTATAACCATGTTATTACATTCAGAGAAAATTGGAAATAGAGACAAAGCCTTTCATCTATTAGTAGCTTTGCGAAAAATCATTTTTGTAGCCTCACTAATTGCGATACTCTATACTCATGCATATTTGTATGAATGTAAAAACGAGGAGTTAAAGCTACAATGTCAATAATGTATGGCATTGCTGTAGTATTAGTTGATAATATATAGAAGCAATTAATTATTTAAATTTTCAATAGACACATTTTAACTTTTAAGGCATTAATTTAAGTTGAAAATGTTAGGTAAAAAAAACAAACAAAAAAGAAGATAATGTTTAAAGAAGATATCAAATTGAATTGTTTTAAATTAAATAAAATAAATAAAAACAAAAAAAAATAATTACACAAAATAAACAAATAAATAAAACTTTTTATATATGTTTAAAGAAGACTTAAAATCTAAAAACCTTTTCAAATATTATTAATTTGAATATGGAAATTTATTATAAAAAGCACTATAAATGTAATAAATTTGTCAAATATTAACTATTTTTAACATGAGTAAATTTATGGTAAATGAATTATGGCAAACACATTTTGGGTTAATTTAAAAAAAAATTAATATTGATTCAGCAGTTTGCAATTTTAGTGTAACTTTACTACAGATTAGTGACTAAAAAAGCCAATTTAATAAAGATTTTTTTATTTTTTATATTTTTTTTCTCGGACTATTATTAAATATTTAAAAGAAAATTATTTAACCTTTAGATTACGGAGTACCTAAGTACCCTAGGTCGTTGCAAGATTAGTTTTAATTTAATAACTTCGACAATGTTTTATATTTCACTTTTTCCCTTTAGGTAGTTGAGGTTAATTTTAAACACTATATGAAAACTTATTAGCGGCTATGTAATATTTTTTTATTTGTAATTATAAGTAAAGCTTTCCTTCATGGACCCAAGCGACTCTACGACCTATTCTGCATTATACATTTTCTTTATTTCTTTAAGGCAGTAAATGGAACAACGTACAAAAAAGTTATCTCAGATAAAATGGAAGACTATTTGAACGTCATACGTATAGGGAGAATAATCCTTGTGATACAAATTGTGACAGTGACAACTCTTGTTTTATACTTGATATGTGAAATTAAGTGGACTGTATATTCTTTTACTGCAATAAAACTAGGCTTATTGCAATTTCTTGATTTATATATGTAGCTTTATTTATTGATGTTGTCACGATGGTTTCTGTACAAACAATGCTTTAAAGCAAGACAAACACAATTTATAAATTCTTTGACCTTTATTTATAAGGCAAGTAATTGCATATTTTTTAACAACAAAAAACATTTGGGAATATACAAGAATTTAACAACAACAAAATTCGTTGTAAAAATATTCTGATATTTTACACTAAATATAAATTAGAAAAGGTAACTGCAAATTATATTTATAGTTCATAATATGTGTATGTAATTATCACTGGGTTCTTATATTGATAAAAAATTAAACCGGTTCAACATTGTTTATATTTGAATTAGGGTAGTCATAGACTTACACACTTGATATTTTTTAAAGTGAAAGTAGTTATAGAAGTCGAGATTGAGGCACTTGAAAAACAAGCAAATAATATTATATTGGATATTTATATAAGCGAAGATAGTGTTGCTTCTCTTTGAACGTATAATATTACACTGCCCAGTCTGGTAGAGTTTGGTTTTTAAACCCATTTCCTCATACATCTATATAAGCATGTAATGTTGTACACGTAACTGTTGATGTAACAAGTTCAATGAGTATTGCCATAGAAATAGATGATATATTCTATCTATTTATTTAAAAAAGTAACGTGACTGTCTGAGGCATGAAATTTGGACAATGAGTTCCTGTTGCGATGTATGTCTCCACTAAGAAGGGAGTTTTAGAAATTCAAACTTCAAGGGGATAAAAAATGGTAAAAACTGGTCAAATCGGTAACTTTATACTTATCTATTAAACTCAAAATTATACATAATAATTTGGAAAGCTATTGTAATCTGCTTAAAAAATAACCTGACAGGTGTTTCGCCTTTTTTGATTTTTCAAACATTTAGGAGAAAAACTATTATTTGGTACCTTTTTAGTACCCTATGTAACTTCCAAACACATAAAACTAGGAAAAAATTTAAATTGCATTAGTTAATCCGCAAAAATTTATTAATAAGATTTTGGCACATTTTTTCAAAATCGCATGTAAAAGGGGTTGAAAATTGTCTCTCATTTTGGTACTTTAAAATTATTATTCAATATGACATATTTAATTAAATAATTATTATCGCCTAATAGAATATGGACAATTATTTAGGTGAATTTTTGGGAAACTTTTAAAGGCTGCAAAAAGGTAACAAATAAATAATGGACAATTATTTAGGTGAATTTTTAAAAATTTTTAAGGAAAAAGGTACCAAATGGGGGAAAATAAGTGAAAATATGTAAAATTCCTTATTAAAGAGCCAATTTGAAAAAAAGTAAAAATAGTAATTTCACCAGACATGAAAAAGTATGTAATTTAGTAAAAATTGAAGCACACTCATAACAGGGTAGAAAGTTGGGGACTTAATTATTATACTCAATTATTTTTATGCAATAAATAGTAAATTTACACCCATCAAATCATGTTATTAAAAAATATTTTCTTTTTCTAAATTAATCTTAGAAAATGTGCATTGATGTGGAAACCCTAAAAAAGGTATTTTTTCTCAGTACTTTTTGTATTTTCTTCGCTTATAAATTATTTAGGTAAATTTTTGGGAATCTTTTTAAGGGGACAAATAAAGTACCAAAAGGAAAAATAAGGGAAAATATACTGTAAATGAAATTTCACCAGATATAAAAATTATGTTATTTAGTAAAAATTTAGGCTGATAATAACAGGGTAGAAAGTTTGAGACTTTTTAGAACATAATTATTTTTATGAAAAAAAACAGTAAAATTACACCCTTAAAATCATGTCTATTGAAATATTTTGTAAAAAAAATATTAAGAACTTGGAATTTGTACATTAATATGGAAACCCCAAAAAAAATATCCTTTTTCTCTTTTTCATGATACTTTTTTGTATTTTCTAAGTTTATAAAACTAGAATTTTTAAATTAGCAAATATTGATTCGAGATGCAAATGCGTAATGCAAAATAGCATTTAAATACTAAATCTAGACTAAGGTACGATGGCGTCACTATACCTAAGTACTAGGGTGATCGATTCGGTTTTACAACCGGTGGAAAACCCGGTTTTTTACTCTTTCACCTGGCGGTTTTTTCCAAATGTTAACTTTTCTAATGTCGAATACATCGGTTTTTTTACTCACAGAAGCCGGTTTTTTCATTTTTAGTTTTATGTTCATTTATCTTTGTAACCAAACGTACCATAGTATATTAATTACTCAAAAAGTTTCTAAAAATATTGTAAGAAATTTTTTTGTTTCAAAAACAAATGTAAAATAAGAAAAATAATCGGGCTTAAAAATTATTTGTTTTAAATGGAGAGCAGGTATTTTATACGTTGTTGCGTTTATAATTTGCTTGAAAATCAGCCGTTAAGTTAAGTTTTTTGACCAAATTTTTGTACCTTGCAATACTTTTTGATCTCATTTTCGAATTTCATAATATTTTGCTTCTACGAAATCTAACGACTTGAACTAAAACCTACCCATAGCTTAACTAATATCTCTGATAACATATGACTTGTATACTAAAACAGTTTGGCACACAAAGGGTCATTATTACATCTTGTCTATAAAGTTGACTACCGTAAGCAGTGAAGTGACTTTTTATATTTTTCATTATTAAAACCTCCTTGTAACAAAGGTTTTTTTTTTATATGGCAGAACCAGAGCAAATACCGGTTATTTTTAACAAATTAATTTAGTTCTTAAAAAAATGTAGTGGCAAGAATGTAAATTTATACATTTTATTAACAAAAAGAAAGAAAATTTTTATTGATTTATTTACTGTTTTGTGTAAGCATTATTGTATTAGAAAACTAAAACTTAAAATAAAAAAAATTAAAAGGTCGAAGTAAAAAAAAAATATAAATCACAATTTAGTTGCCATATTTTGTTTCTTGTAGAGAAACAATGGCATTTTTTAATTTATCAACCTTACCTTAAAAGTTCAAGGTAATTGAAGCAAAAACTTAACTTTTCGGTCACTTTAAGGTAAAAAGTGTCTGTCCTTTAACATCTTTATTTTATATAACGGCATTTTTTAATAATTCCATTAAATGTGTGTCAACTTAAAATGCAATTAAACCATAAAACAAACTAGTTTATACCTATATATGTATCTCTGTCATGGGTATAGGAAACAATTATATTTCATGTATTCGACCGGTTAACTGGTTTTTTCTAAATTTTAAAAAAAGCAACCGGTTTTTAATAAATTCTAAATTTCATACTATTTGAAAACTGGTTTCTTAAAAAAGTCGAATAATCGATCACCCTACTAAGTACGTAAAGGTAAGGTGTATTATCAGATTTAACAGTAGGATAATTCAGCATCTGACCTACATTCTTCACTATAAAGACCAATAATTCGTATTAGCCTATGATGCTGGATATGTGAATTCTTTAAAAGAAAAAATTGTTAAAGTGCCCATACACATATAAGACTTAATAAAATACTTATAAGATTTTGAAAGTTCATGGTTAAGATGTTTATTCCCTCTATAACAATATATAGTTATCGCAAAGAAATTATGAGAATTTTTTTTACCTAAAAGTTTGTTGAACATTTTTTTATAATTTTTTGTAAATATTAAAGGAAATTTTTCTTTAGAAATATTTTATTTTGTTCAACTTAATCTGTTGTATGTTATGGCCACAATTATATTTTTTTCCAATACAAAAACGAGCTTGCCACCATTTGTTTGCATGTGTATAAGTACTTATGTATATGTATGCGTTTGTATCATCAGTATTCGAATTAAGTCTCTTTATTGTTTTCTTTTTTTTCACTTCTTTTTTTTTTCATTTCCTCTTATCCTTATCCATCTCTTTTACACTTGCGAATAAACAGGAGTGTTGTCTGTGTTCAAATGCAATACACATGCTGATGTTAATGACAATATTGTTCTGCCAGTCTACATTCCATTCCAATTTTATCGACAAGTTAAAAAATAATAACAACAGCAACAACAACAACAACAACAATGACAAATAATAAATGGAAGTTAACCTTTGGCAGCATGTAATGTTTCAATTAAAATAATTCAAAGGGAGACGATAAGTTTTTATGCCTTGAAAAAATAAAAAACAGAAAATATTTACATTGACAATTGTCGAATATAAAAAAAATCTATAAGCTGTTAAACAACAAGGATTTGAAACTCTTTGTTGTAGATTTTATAATTTTGTATTAAAATCGTTTAAAAATATACACCCACACATACATACTCTAAAGACATTAATTAATTTTCATGTTAAATATTTAAATACCTGGCACATACATACGTACGTATGTACTTACAAAAAAAAGAGATTAAAGTTAATAAATGTGTGGGTATGTTTCTAAGTGTACGTGCGTGTATGTGGGGGTAAGAGTATGTGAAGCCAGTAAATAAATTTGTTTTAGATCATGTAAACAAGACATAAATCTTAATGTGTTATCAACATCATATACTCCCAAATGAAATTGTAAATACAAGTTAACACCTTAACAATGTAATTAATATTATTACGTACATACATGCAAACATACATCTATATAAGAAATACGTGCATACAAAAACCGATAGACAGACACACACACACACACGTATACATGATATAATAAACAGACATTTTTTTTAAACAAAGACTACATGTAATTAAACAAATAACAAAAACTCATGCTCATCCACACACACACACACACACACACATATACACATGTTTTAAATGTTTTTATAACAAAAGCCTACAGGCTGTAGACAATAAATATGAATATAAATTATTTTAAATGTTTATCCTTTATGCCTGCAATTTCTTTTAGCTGACTTTAATTGACCACATCCTGTAGATTAACTCTAACAAAAAAAGAAATTGTTCAAATATTTTATCAAATAGTTGTAATTTCAAATAGTTACACACACACGCACACCTAAAATAAAAGGGAAAAAAAAACTAGAATAATTTATATGCAGAACATGTACATGAACTAACATACATTGTGCAAGTTTATGTGTATGTATTAAATTGGTGAAAATGTTTTAATAATAGAAACAGGGGGGGCGGACATACTATCAGATTTTGCCTTTTTTCTTATTATCTGTTTTTTATTATATTCCCTTTTATTTGCTTTCTCCTCTAACATTTACTTTTTTATTATTATAAGCAAACACAGGCATGCATTCACACACACACACACACAGATATTTAACTTAAATGAAAAAAAATATATAAAAATTTATAATAAAAGTAAATCGTGAATTTTTTATTAATTTGATTTTCTGCAAATATTTTGCTAAAGATCGGAAACAAAATTTTCATAAAATAATTTTTTATGTAAAAAATTTAAGAAAATTTCTGTGCAAATTGAACATTTTTTAAAATTTTATTAAAAAGAGAATTTGTCTTTATTTTCTATATTCTAGTAAATTGTCTATTGATAATTTTTATTAGATTAGGTTAGATTTGACGACTTTCAGCCAATGATGGTGAAACTTCACGAGTGATGTCTATTCCACACTGAGACCAATAACTACATTGTGATTGTCCTATCATAGACAGAATGAAAAAAATAGCCAAAAGGATTGTTATATAAATACAAATACAAAGAAAAAGAGAGATAGAGTTTTATTATATCACATAGATCTAAGATCAAAATTATACATAGACCTAGGATCAGAATCATAGATTCGGGAACAGATAAATATTTAAATGGCCTTTAAAACATTCCTAGATTCCTGCTACTTTGAATTATTTAAGCCCCCAAGAAAAGAACATTATCCATCCAAGAATCGATGCCTTCTCGTAGTACGTCCTGGGCAGTGGGTTCAACCATCTCTTTTTCCTCTTCTTTGTCACGAAAACGACAGAAGTTAAAGAAGTTCGGTTGCAATTAAATACCGCAGTACTCGGTTAAAATCGCAGATCATTTTCTTAAGAGATAAAATCCTTTTAGTTTAGATAGTTATGTCATTGGCCAACTAACTTCCATTCTACATTGTTCACCTATTTCGAGTCGAGATCCTTGAAATTTCTCTTTTTGTTGCAGAATTGGCAAGGCAGTACACAAGAGTGACAGCCTCTGCATACCAGCCGCTTCCTTCATGAAAATATCAAAGTATCAAGAGACTTAATACAGTAACTTTTATTCAATCAATAATAAAACTGATTGATACTTTTTATCCTTAGTCAGCATTTGTGGTTGCTTCTGTTGACATTTCATTGAGAACTTAACACGACGCCTATTAGACCGCAAATAGTCGAAATTAATACTGAATGACAAAACTGAAGTGACTGCGAGGTTTTAAGTTCCTTGTGGCTAAGTCCTACTTGAGTTAAATGGTAAACGTCTGAGTCTTTAGGAAAGACTGTCCAGTCAAAGAAAGAACTAGTAATTGAGGTCGCAGCATACCAGAGTACTGCAGGTTCAGGAGCATGTAAATACTTTAGAACTTGTTGCCTATCAATACTATAGAATAGCAACGGATTTACTACTGGATCGGAAGGCAAGGGACAAGACAGACATTAGTTTATTGAGCACAGCTCTTAATAAAAACTGAGGACGACAATTATGTTTTTTGTATACAACGATCCCATTGATGTGTCAATATAGGCTTTGACAACCTGTTGGTTATCCCCACTGTCCCTCTGTATCTTTGAACGTTTCTTGACTACTGTGTAGAAGAGCTGCAAGCCTTCCTTTCAAAACTTTACTAATAAAGTGTATAAGATCTTGTATAACTTTGTGCTAAAAACGATATGGAAGACGCATAGCCCAAATTTCATGCTTACATGCTTATTGACGCCAATCTCTGAACTTCACCTGAACATGTCATCATCTACTTAGGTAAAGATCTGTTTAGAACATCACAGAAAAACTTCAGCATATGCAACTAATTTGCTTAAAGCGAACATTGGCCAAACAACCCACAGAGTATGCGGCCAGACATGAAACCATAAGAATACATCATGAAAACGCTCGGCCTTCTAAAAATTATTTAGAAGAAATTTCTTAGGAAGTTTGCCTTACTTGCATTTTAGTCAAAATCTTACCCTGTCCGACCACCATTTGCCTCGATCGATACAGAATACGCTTTACTTCAGAACAGCGTATTTTGAAGCTGGATTCACCCATAAAATTTTAGTTCAGAACAAATTTTTTTTGTATTGAGTTTGATGTTTTACTTTTGAGAGAGAGAGAGATTATTTTGTTCAGAAAGATTTTTCTTGAATTGGTTTAATTTTAAATCTTGTTCAGAAGAAACTGAATTGGGATGCCACTATATTTCAATATTTACATGAAAATTGAATTTGGTTGCCACATCACACAGTGTCAGTACATTTATTATACAAAAATGTGGTAATGACGTGCAAAAAGAATACAGGAAAAACAGATGTTGGTAGATTTCGTACTAACTCAATGTTATATGAAATACATAAATCAATTAGAACAAATAATTCTATGTTTCAAATTTCAATAAATACTGAGTTAAATAGTTGATATTTACACACAACATTTGTAGCTCTGATCAAAAGAGTGCTGATGATGAAACCGTAGCTGGTTTCGAAAATGCATTCCACTCAGCTAGTATCGGATGACTAACTTTTCCTAGATATTCTGTCATTATCACATAGAACTTATAGCCTAATATAAAAATATAATACAAATTAAAATTAAAAGTTCAAATGTAATACTTTAAAAATACAACAAACACAGGGCATGGTGTAAAAATAAAAACATTGTTCAACTAATACCATCTTGTTTAGAACACATGTGACATATAATGAAACTGCATAATTGCAAAAATTGCTTTAGCGACATCTGTGGATCTGTAGCTAAAGGCAACCATTAATTACCTGTGGTAATGACGTGCAAAAAGAATACAGGAAAAACAGATGTTGGTAGATTTCGTACTAACTCAATGTTATATGAAATACATAAATCAATTAGAACAAATAATTCTATGTTTCAAATTTCAATAAATACTGAGTTAAATAGTTGATATTTACACACAACATTTGTAGCTCTGATCAAAAGAGTGCTGATGATGAAACCGTAGCTGGTTTCGAAAATGCATTCCACTCAGCTAGTATCGGATGACTAACTTTTCCTAGATATTCTGTCATTATCACATAGAACTTATAGCCTAATATAAAAATATAATAAAAATTGTTTTTGCCGAAAATTAACAATTAAAATGGAATTTAATGAAAATATTGCTCAAAAATTAATAGAAGAATTAAAAAACCAGGAAGAAAATGTTTGTATGACATGAGCAATAGTGCATACAAAAATAATTATTTAAAACAGGGTTTATGGAATGAAATAGAAGCGACTCTTTTTATTTTCGATTTTTTTTTATAAATTTCTTTTGCAAACAAATTGACTTTATGCACTTCAATTAAAAATAATAATTTTAGTTTTCTTCTATCCGACATTTTCTTCACATATATTTTAATGAAATAATTTACGTTTGTATTTATTTACATAGTTTGCTAGCGGTGCTTCCACTTTGTACAACTGTTTGCATTTTATATTATATGGCAGCTTTGTTTTTTCGGACAAATTTTCTTAAATGGGTGAATCGTTCTGCAGAAAACTCTCAGTAAAAAATGTTATTCTCCAGAAAAAATTTTGTTCAGAACAAATGGGTGAATTCACCTTAAATTGGCTTCATTCGTTCTTGACCTCAGAAAATAAGTAGTTCTTTTGGCGGCAAATCCATATGTTGATAGGAAGATAAAAAAGGCGCATAGCTAACAATGCCGAGTACTTTGAATAAATCCATCTTTAAACTAGTAAACGAAAAATTCTATAGATAAAAAGGTGATCCTATTTGCTACTGTCTCAATTCTAAATATTATGTGGTGAACCAGATTCATGTGTTAATATTCCAGTCTTTGTACTCAGCTAACAAATAAAACTAAAACCTACTCTAAAGCAAAATAATAAATAAAAATGCTATTCACAGAGAAATACATCTAAACAACGTTAGATGGCGCTGTAGTACTGCATTTTTACCGGAAAAAAAATAAACAAATACTAATACTTTTTTTTGCAAATCAAAACAAAATTACTACCCTAAAATCATTTATTTATTTTCAATTAAATGTAAACTGATTGTATATTTTGGATGACACTGAAGTAAGTTGTTTAAATAATTTCTTTCCTTTAGCTGCTGGATTCATAAAACACATACACACTTAAAGATTTGGCTAAACAGGAAATGTATGAGCAGTGGTTCAAACATCTGGAAGTTATTTTTAACACTTCACATTTAACAATCTGTTGATTGCCAGGAAATTGCAACTGAAAACCAACAAGCTTTTGTAATATAAACGTTTTCTTCTAACTTTTTTTATTTTTTTATTTTAATGTTTAATCTGTAAAGCATTGTGTACACAATTTCAAGAAACTGTAAAAATCATAAAATCCGGTAATGGGGTCACAAATGTTTGCAATTTTTCTTTGTTCTTCTTTTTTTGTTCAGCTTTTTATAACCTAAACGACATTGATCATTTAATACATATAACAATGTACGTATAAAATATGTTTGTCTGTATGTTAGAGGGTTTCGGACCATTTTTATATAT
This sequence comes from Phyto melanocephala, assembly GCA_941918925.1. Lineage (NCBI taxonomy): Eukaryota > Metazoa > Arthropoda > Insecta > Diptera > Rhinophoridae > Phyto > Phyto melanocephala. The sequence continues at coordinate 127,896,665 of OW799235.1, forward strand.
TTGTAACTAATACATGTTACAACACACTTGCCATATTATGAGACCCTACAGTTTTAGTGCAGCTGAGTACAAATGACTCTATACAAAATGTTATTTTGTATATATTGTTTTCAAGTAAACAAAATATCACCTTACCGTTCCCATGTAATCTAAAATGTAGTGAGTATATATTTTATTTTCTTTCTTTGTTATTTTGTACGAAGTCATTCCACTTCTCTATACAGTCCCGTTATATGGTTTAATATTAAAGAAAGTATATGACATCTGCTATTCTGCCAAATATCCTAGTACGTTAATAAATCACCAACAACAGCAGGGCTGTATATGTTGTCACATAAAAGTTGTCTGCAATATATGGTCTTTTTTGTTTTATAATATTTGTTTTAGTGGCTTTATTAAGTGTATCTTCTCCCCTGACATTCAACTCAGCCTTAAACTTAAACACAGAAGCACTCCTTCTTAGTTTTATTTATTTTTATGTAAATCAAACAAATCTTCATACATATGAGTGTATTTAACACACTCATATAAATGTTAAACTAGTACGCCTTAAAGGGTAACAAGTTCAATGTGTTGGAAAAAGGTCAATCTATTAACCATTTATTGGTTCTGAAGTTTTTTTACGCTCTCAAAATGTTTCTTGTTTAATTCCTTACCAAGAATAGTTTTTAAACTAACAAAAGGTTTAAATAGAAGAGACTGTCAAAACTTAAAAGGAATTTCAATATTTACTTGTAAACACTGAACATCAAAAACTCAAAGTCAAAATAAATTATTGACATATTAAGTGTACGAGTTATGAGAGTGAATAATGTGCCAAACGATAAAAAAAAATTTTAATAATTTAAAATGAATGTTAAACTTCAAGATAAAAAAATTTATAAAAAGGAAATATTATAAGGATCAGTTTTTATACCCGCCACCAAAAAAATGGTGGGGGTAATTCATTTTGTCATTCCGTTTGTAACACATCGAAATATCCATTTTAGACCCCATAAAGTATATATATTCCGAATCGGGGTTTGATTTTATGACGATTTAGCTATGTTCGTCCATCTGTCCGTCTCTCCGTCTGTTGAAAGCACGATAGAGGTCGCACCGAAAAAGCTAGGGGGCTCAAATTTTGCCAGAATCTTTCTTATAGACAAGGTTTGTTTGGTATTGAAAATGGGCTAAATCGGAATATTAGGAAGAGAGTTATAGCTCGAAAAGCACGAGTAGGTCGAAAAAACCGTGTCCTTCGAACATCGAATAAAATGGAATTGTGTCCAAACGCCTTAACGTAGACCAATGAAACTTCGAATATATATTTCCTGGGTAAAGACAATATTTTCCCCCAATTTGTCTAAATCTATGCATTAGGAGAGGAGTTATCGATCAAAATGTCCGAAAATTTATACCGCACAGTGTATTTTTCGGTATATTTAAAAACAAAAACGTCATAAAAGCAACAAAATTGGATGTACGACTCTGAAATTTTGCACACTTTGCTTGTTGGTGACACGCTTTCTTGTAACGGCAAATCAATGTGCCACGCCGACTTTTACGCCCACCTCCTATATAACGTTTTACCTAAAATTCATATAATTTCTCTATTAATAAAGATTTTGGAATAATAAAGGACTATATTGAAACACCTAAGTTGTACTCATTCGCAAAAATAACTTTGACATGCCTACTCTAACGCCCACTTTCACTTTTTAATTGTGTCCAGACGCATAAACGTAGTCATGAAACTTCGAATATATATTTATCGAGTCAAAAGAATATTTTTCCCTGAAAATCGCTTAAATCTATGAATTAGGAAAAGAGTTATAGATAAAAATGTACGAAAATTTATACCGCACAGTGTATATTTCAAATTTAAAATGTAATAAAACTGACAAAACTATATGTACGATTCTGAAATATTGCAAACATGGTTTTTTGGTCAAAGTCTTCGTTATAACGGTAAATAGATGTGCCACGCCCACTTTTTTCTTTAAATTTTTATAAAAATATATTTATTTATTTATTTATTTATTTGATTAAGTCTATGGACATGTATCCTTACAGACTATTATATAAAATTTAATTTAAACATATACATACAAAACATTTAATTATTCAAAAACAATATTATATTACGTTTAATAACATTAACATTTACAGAAAAATCGATTAAATGATACATTTCATTAAAATTCTCACATAATTTCCTAAATGGATCAGCACAAGCATAATTTGTGTGGGAAAATGGAAGATACAAAGGTATAAAGTTACGGGTTGTACGACGTGGAATATTAAAATTAATGTTACTCAAAAGAAAATCAGAAAGAATATCACCATTTATTAAATTTATCAAAAAAGACACACTAAGCATAGATCTACGGCTTTTCAAAGTAGGCAATTTGATTAAAGCTAGCCTGGTTTCGTATGGCGGTAGGTTCATAAGATAGCCTCCAAAAGATCTTCTTAGACAAAACAGAAGAAATTGTTTCTGCACAGATTCGATACGATCAACATGGACATTACATTTGGGGTCCCAAACAACCGATCCATACTCCAATATTGGCCTTACTAAAGATATATATAACTGTTTAGTAATATCTGGATCGGAAAATTCTTTTGACCATCGTTTTATATACGAAAGCACTCCACGCGCTTTGTTAACTATCATGGTTATATGTTTGCGGAAATCTAATTTATGATCAAGTAAAATTCCAAGATCCATAAATTCATCAACCGATTCAAGGTAAATTCCGTTTAACGTATAATTAACTGGAGAATAGCAATTTCGGTAGAAGCACATATATTTGCATTTTTTTATATTTAACTCCATCAGGTTAATTTTGCACCACTTATTGAATCGATCCAAATCTTGTTGTAGGTAAACTTGATCATCAGGTACCTTATAGCTTAGAAAAATTTTTACATCGTCAGCATACAAAAGGATATTACAGAGTCTTATTACAGCTGGTAGATCATTAATAAACATGGTAAAGAAGAGTGGACCTAGGTGACTCCCTTGAGGAACTCCAGAATTAACTTTAATTTTCTTGGACATAGTGTTCTTAAAACATACGTTTTGTGTTCTACCAGAGAGATACGTTTTTATCCAATTGCAAGTACGTTCAGTAAAACCCATTGATTTTAGCTTAAAAAGAAGGAGGTCATGGTTGACCTTGTCGAATGCTTTGCTGAAGTCTGTATATATAACATCAGTGCGTTGAGTACTAGTAAATCCTTTACCTATCAATGTAGTTAATTGCAAAATATTTGTCATTGTTGAGCAACCTTTCCTGAAACCATGCTGAGTCGGAGACAACAATGATGACACCTCATAAGAAAGGAAATTAGATAAGCATTTTTCAAACAGTTTAGCTATGGCACTTAATTTTGCAATACCTCTGTAGTTTATAATATTTGATTTATTCCCTGATTTAAATAAGGGAATAATATACGATTCCTTCCAAAATTGGGGAAAGTACCCATATTTTATTGACGCATTAAAGATAATTGATAAAGGAGCAGCTAAGGAATGTGCACAGTTTGTTAAAATATAAGATGGAACTCCATCGGGTCCACTGTAAACAGATGATTTTATACCTTTTATGGAGGTAACAATGTCGGAAGTATTTATAAGGGAAAATGAAATTGACTGATGTTCAGCAATAGGATACGGATAAGTAATTGTAGAATCGTAAAGTTGATCAGAATATGTGGTTGCAAAAAAATCAGCAAACATATTACTAATAGTTGCATCATCAGTAGATTCTTCATTCAAGTATTTCATCACATTTGGGTAGCCAGAAGAATTTCTTTTAGAGTTTACGAACTTATAGAATGATTTTGGATCACGTCTAAAATTTAACTTCATTTAAGTAAGGTAATTAGAATATAATTTTGAGTTAAGTAGATTATATTCAGCACGGGCAACACAGTATTTACCATAATCGAGAGTAGTACCAGATGTTTTATATTTTTTATATCGCTTATTTTTTAGGTTTTTTAGTTTAGATAGATGCTTAGAATTCCACGGAGGACCAGGATAAATACGCTTAACTAATTTAGGAACGCATACTTCAAAATAATTTTGTACGGTTTTGTAAAATAATTTTATTATATTATCCACTGATGCTGGGTTACCATTAGGTAGAGATAACAATTGAAGCCAATTTGTGTTGGTGAAATAATAGTTCAGATCATCATAATTAGTTCTATTAAAGCAGTATACTTTTCTACTATTCTCAGGTGAATTATAAGATATGGGAGTTGACAGGTACAAACTTATTTCAAGCGTAGGATGGTAGCGGTCCTCTGGTTTTACAATTGGTGTAGCACGAATTTGAGAGCAGTTTTTAGGCTCATTTACAAAAACTAAATCAAGCAGCTTTCCATAATCATTATATATACCATTAATTTCGAACAGGCAAGAATCAAAAATACTGTATAAGAAGTCATCTATCCAACCCTCAGATTTAGTTGGAGTATAAATAAATTCTTCCGTTAAATAGGTCCACGAAACTGAAGATAAATTAAAGTCACCGAAAACAAAAATTGAGTCATCAGATTTAGCTTTTAAAACAGCAGACTTAATTGCTTTGCTATGCTCCATATATATCATAGGATCAGCTTTTGGAGGAATATATGAACAAGTTAGAAAAATATATGATTTGTTTAACTTTACTCGAACACAAATAAATTCAATGTCAGGATCTGAATCAGATTTAACCTCCATCGAAGAAAATCTATCCGAAACAGCAATTAAAATTCCACCACCAATAGTTGAAGTTTTTCGATCACGTCTGTAGACGGTATAGTTATCACAGATAATTTCAGAATTTAAGGTATTAGCATTTAACCAGGTCTCGGTAAAAATAATTACATGATAATTAAAACCAAAACTTTCATTAAAGAGGTTAGACAGTTTAGTGTTTAAGCCACGTACGTTTTGATAAATTATGTTTAAATGATAATCAGCATTTACAAGAAGTTTTTTTGGGTTGTTGATTGATGTGAAGGAAGGCGGACAGCGTTGTTAGATCTCGGATTCTCCTTATAAAAATATTCACGGACAAGCACGTTGTCAGGCCAAAAACAAGGATCAATAAGTATATTAAAAATTTCAGGTGGAACGGTGATTTTAAACGAAGCAATACTTCTCGGCTGAGAGTATGAAAATTTATATGTTAAAACTTCAGAGTTAGAGTTATTGAAATTTAGTTTCATATTTATATAATAATTAATATCATCAATGGTTGTATCAAAAACCAATCGAGATATAAATATGGATTTTTTCGGTGGTATAACTCGTAGAACTCCATGGACAGGCTGATTGTCATTGGCATTCATAGTATGTAGTATTTGCGGTGTAATATTATTTGGTGTTGGTATATTTATAGCACTTTCCTTTGAAACAGTGGTAAAAATTGGGACTGTAGAAGGCTTTATCTTGTTAGAGCTTGTAGCAAGAACCTCTGAAACACTTATAGCTGGGTTATGAGAAGGATTTGCTTTACTAGAATTTCTAGCAGATTTGCGACGTTTGGGTGAAGATTGAGATGGAGATTTAAGGTTTTCAAGAGATGTGAATTCATTAAATAATTTTTCATAATCTAATATTTTATTTGAAAGAGCTGATAATTCTTTTTTTATATCCAAAAATTTTGTTTTTTCTCCCTGAAAAAATTTATAAAAATCTACACCAATTTTTCTACAACGATTACAGCACCAGTGAATACCATCATATTTTGAAATTGCTTCAACAGTCAAAACAGGAATTCCACTACATTTAAAGTGAATCAAACCATGACACAGCCAGCAGGACAGCATTCTTTCATCATCATTAGTAATAGCACATTTTTTATTTAAACACTCCATTTTAGTTTTATTTGATTTAAAAAAAAAAAAAAAAAAAAATTCGAAAATAACGGTCTTTATATGATATGGTAATACTATTAAAATTATGTTCATACAATGTCTTGACAAACTTGGCAGCACTTTAAACGAAAATATTTGACAGAGTACAACAGCTGGTATTTAAATGCAATTGTTTTTGCAATTATTGTTGTTGGCAGTCGAGAACAGGTTTGCTAGAAGTACATATGCACTTATTTATGTAAGTTTATGATTGAATTGTTTTGTTTTTTTCCTTTAATATTGTATTTTGTTGTTGTCTTATTTTATTTTATTTCTTATTTTATTTTTATTAGTCATATATATTAGCATTTATTCATCTTACACTGCGCCATTTATTGTACTGTAGCTAAAAATAAGATAAAGTTGATAAGATAGATGACTCTACTAGCAACTACTAGATGGCATGCTAACAACTTATGCTTATGTTCTCCTGAAGTTATGCTCCATTAAAAATGGGAATTTAGGAAAATTTTGACCTAAGTCAAAAAAAATTATCTCTAAACATTATATTTAAACAATTTATTTTCATGTACTAATGGCTAACAAATTTTAAAATTATACAAAACTTATTTCGTTTGAAAATCTTTTAAAAGCAAAATGTTATAGAAGTTTAAAAATCAAAATCTTACTAATAAATTTCCCGTTTTAGAAAAATGCAGAAAATGTATATTTTAAATCACCCTGTGGCCCTTAAAATTTAGCCTTAAATTCACTTTCTTCCTCTTAAATTCATGTAAATTCTCTATGAATAAAGACTTTTGGAATACTAAAGGACTATATTGAAATATCTAAGTTATGTTTATTAGCAGAAACTTTATTGACACGCGTATTTTAACGGCCACTTTCATTGAAAGACTAAATTTACGAAAACATTTTACTAGCATACCGAAGTTATAATGGGTGGTTTAATTTTAAGGGACTATGTTGATTTTGAATAAAATTATTATGAAATTATTATCATTTATTTTTATAATGATAATATTTGTATGCTTCAATTATGTATGGAACAAAATATCGGCCAAATGGCCCCCCAACCTAGGCGGCACACCACGATCCGATAGTCCAAATTTTCAATGACACTGTTGATGCTCGATTGTTGGGCACGATTATGAGTCGAGGTTGCTTGCTCTTTTGCCACGTTATCGTGAAAAACAGCAATGTTTCCCATTCAACGAACTAAGATGGCATTCACAGATGTTTTCACATTTCATACAGACCTGCTTTGCAGACATTTAAATATCTTTTACAATTTTCACGATTGTGGACGAATTCGAACGATTATGTTGACCAAAAGAATCACGAAGTGCACGAAATACATTTTGATTTGAACGCCCATTTTTATAAAAATCTTTAATATTTAAAAGCGTTGCTCGATTGCGTATCTTTACACGGTTCAAATTGAGTTAGTCTGAGATTGAGAAATGTCAAATGAAATACAAGAAAAAAGTTGAAGTTTAGATGTGGTTCACCTTAAACATGGGCCCTTAAAATTTAACCACCCTCTATAAAGAAAGTGATACATATTTTATTATAAAGAGATTATTCTATAGCGATTAACAAAATAATAAATATTGTGCTTTAAATGTACACAAAATTGGTGGTGGGTATAAAAGATTCGACACAGCCGAATATAGTGCACTTACTTGTTAAGAATTCAACTGTCATATGGTTGCCATATCAGGATTTTCAAGATTTTGAGAACGCAAGTTCTCTCAAACCAGTCCTTTTAAATAGCCACCAAAATTAAGTGACCTTTCAATTATAGTGTAACGGCAAGCTATGGTGCTTTGCAAATATATTAGAGACTTGAAACAAATTAAAAGATAATATTTTTCAAACCTTAATGCTGGAAAAGTGGTCAAATATATTCAATATGTGTATGTTACTTCCTAAAAAAACGTAGTGCCGCCTTTTAACCATAATCATATTACTTAAATAAGATAAATTTCGTCAACGCTAAAATGTTCCATCCTTTAGAAATTTGTTTAATAAAGGGTGTTTTTTTAGAACTTTATTTGAATTGATAGCACGGTCCATATTATTTAATGATTGTAGTTTATTTCATGCAAATGTTGACCGTGCGCCTCAAATAGTCCATCCGCTTAGTCCAATTTTGGCATACTCTTTCCAACATTTCGGCCGGTATCTCATGAATAAATGCTTCAATGTTGCCTTCCAATGAGTCAATTGAAGCGGGCATGTGTGTATAGACATGAGCTTTAACATAGCTCCACAAAAAATAGTCTAAAGGCGTTAAATCGCACGATCTAGGCGGCCAATTGACCGGTACCAAACGTGAAATAAAATTTTCACCGAACTCGCCTCTCAATGAGTCCATTGTTAAGCGTGCTGTGTGGCATGTGGCACCGTCTTGTTGAAACCACATGACATGCAAGTCAAGCCCTTTCATTTTGGGCAAAAAAAAGTTGGATATCATCTCACGGTAGCTCTCACCATTCAGATTTACGTTACGATTCGCATCATCTTTGAAAAAATACGGTCCAATGATGCCACCAGCCCATAAACCGCACCAAACTGTGACTTTTTCTGGATGCATTGGTAACTCTTGCAATGCTCCAAAATCGACAATTCTGCTTATTAACGTACCCATTGAGCCAAAAATGAGCTTCGTCGCTGAACACAATTTTTCGAGAAAAAAGTGGATCTTCGGCCAACTTTCCAAGAGCCCATTCACCAAAATACCTACGTTGCGGTAGGTCGTTCTGCTTCAATTCTTGCACCAGCTATATTTTGAAAGGCTTCACATCTAAATCCTTCTGCAAAATTTTCCACGTTGTTGAGTAACAGAGGCCCAATCGCTGCGAACGGCGACGAATCGATAATTGACAGTCATCATTAACACTGGCCGATACAGCTGGTATATTTTCTTCACTTCGCCCTCTGCGTAAGCGTGTTGGTGGTTTAATGTCTAACAATGTAAATTTGGTGCGAAATTTAGTCACAATAGCCCGACTAGCCGCTTCACTGGGTCGATTAAACTGACCATAAAATGGAAGAAGCGCGCTATGAACTTTCTTAACAGAGCACGCATTTTGATAATAAAATTCAATAATTTGCAAGCGTTGTTCGTTTATAAGACGATTCATGGTTAAATTATAGACCAAACTGAAGATGTTTGACAGTGAAACAAAACACGAAACGTGCGTCAGCTGTTTAAACCAGTGTTGCCAAAAAGATAATAGCTTAAAAATCACCAGTTATATATCAAAGTTATCGTTTAATTTATCTAAAATTTTGTTTTATAAATACATACATATGTAAGGCGTGATCCATTTTGTGGTTCTCTACTTTTTTGAAGAAAAAAAAAACAGAAAATTTAAATTTAATTATGTCTATCAAATGTTGCCTGTTACTACGTCGCAGATGGTCCATCCGTTGAGTCCAATTTTCGATGACTCGTTTGAGCATTTCGACTGGTAACTGGCGAATGACACGTATCCCTACAAAAAAAGTCTAATGGTGTGATATCATACGATCTTGGTGGCCAATTGACCGGCCTAAAACGTGAAATTATGCGCTCACCAAAGTGTTCTCTCAATAAATTCATTGATTGATGCGATTTGTAGGAAGTGGCGCCGTCTTGCTGAAACCAAATGTCGCCAAGATCACGAGCTTTAATTTCAGGGAACAAATAGTCGGTTATCATGGCACGATAATGGTCGCGGTTATGTTCGTACCGGCATCATTCTTAAAGAAATATGGACCGATCATTCCACCGGCCCCAGCGTGCTGGACGTGGTCTATTCGGTCGAATATTATCCAATAATGAATGCTGGGTCTCAAAATGGGTGATGGTATTGCGAATAGTATGCTCAGTAGGCCGATTATGTTGCCAATAAGTTAAGCAAAGTGCACGAAACACATTCTTCACATAACGTGAATTCTCGTAACAAAGTTAAACGATTTGTAAACGCTGTTCAAGCGTAAGTCTTTCCATTATGAAATGTTAAACAATTCTTAACAAAAATAACATGACAGCAAGACACGACTCACACGTGATCTGTCAAAAAAAGGCTATTGAAAAGAGTATCTCTACTTCAATCACCCACTACTAAAAATGTACGTCTTAAAAATTAGGCTAAATGTTTTTTTAACAATAGTGTGCATCGTTTTCGTTGACAACAACTCAAGAATTTTTTATAATATTGGTCATTAAAATACAAATGTCCGAGTTTGATAGCATTTAGTTGTACTCTTAAAGAATTTTATTTAAGTGATTGCCGCGGCAATTTTCCCAGGCATTGTTTCTGATTTTATCTTTTAATATTATAAATTATTATAAAAATGTAAGGCGTACATACTTAGTAATTCGTAATTAGTTTATTTTTTAATAAACAGTCACATTATGTTATAATTCTCATTTGGTTTATTTAAATATCTGCTTAAGATCATAATCATCGATTGAGCGTCGTGAGAGTTAAACGTAATCTTAATTGCGCTCTGTGGCCCAGTTTTGATATCAGAAGTACATTGCAACTTACCAGATGAAATTTGAAAGATACCTCGTTGTTGCTGGCAGTATTGACGGGTCACTGGATGTTAGAGAAACATGCGATTCGACTCGCGCTTTTATTTATCTAACTTTGTCGCAGTTGTCTGGAATTGGGGAAGGGGGAATCGATCCCCTGAGATACTTTAAGGCCGCAAGGTGGACCTAGTACTTCTCGTTGACTTAGTTTAGGATACAACGAATCCGGCATGTAATGTGGTCTTGCCAAACCGATTTCATTTATACTCCAGTTCTACTTAAGAAAGCATATTCTGTATGTCTACAAAGTGCTGTTAAAGACTAACTTCAATATCTATTCTAGTAGGTAGACTAGTGTAGTAGAAGCTACCGAAATTTTCTGAAACTTGTATCGCGAAACCATAGTTTACATTAATGCTTCAAATGACACACAACTATCTAAAGCAGGCTTTCTGTTGAAAATACAATTTAATAAATGAGCAAAAGTAGTCTACTTCAGAACCAGCTCGAAAAAACAAAAATTATTTTAAAAATGAAAATTTAAAAAAAAAAAAACTAAAATTTATTAAAAGAAAATTTTATTACTTATTAAAAAGATATATTCATAATTTTGTAACATGCACCCACCGATCAAAGAGTGCTGATGATGAAATCGTAGCTGGTTTCGAAAATGCATTCCACTCGGCTAGTTGTCGGTAAAAATATAATTTTTCAGATTATTCTTTCATTTATCACAAATAAAAAAATTCTTTGTAACAATAAGAATGTTAATATGAACTCGAGCCTGATTAAAATTTGAATATTAATTTTGTATATCTTTAAAAAATTAAAAAAAAATATATAGAAAATACTTAAAAAAAGAATTTGCGAAAATTTATAAAAAAAAATATTTCAACCTTTATAGAATTCAATAAATAGAAAATGTATTAAAATATTTTCTTAAAAGCATTAAATCCAAATTCAGTGAATAATGTTAATGATGAAAAATATTTTTCGAAGCAATAAAAAGAATTTTGTCTCATTTTAAGCAAGTTATATGGACTGTCAACAGTCATTTACTGCTCATTACCTTAATAGGATTTATTTAGCTACTGATGTTGCTGCTACTATTGTTGTTATTATTTTAAGATGTACGATTATATAGGCAATTCTGTTCAAAAATATAATCATAAAAAACTGTTTATGACTGTCCACTGATGGCAGAGATGATACATACACCTTCTTTCCCCTAAATTCCTTCTAGTGTTACTGCTCGTGTTTTTTTTTTTCTTTGCGTTAACAGTGTCATTGATTTTGTGATTGCCAGTGATGATACAATACTGCTGCCATCATTTGGTGGTGTTTTCAGTTTTTTTTTTCTTCGCTTAATGACTTTTTTGGCTCGTTGACTAGATTGTATTTTTGTTTTTTTTTCCTTTTCATTCAATTCATTTTGATTAAAATGGAATTCCACTTGTTGCCAAACTTATAAATATGCTGATCAGAAAGCTGGATATCTAAGGCGTTTGGTCAGGACGTATTTTGGATATCTGATGCTGCAGTAATTTACACAAATACAACAATTTTATGTTCTCCAAAAAAAAAAATTACCTGGCAGTGAATATCAAATAAGGCTGAATTGGCAAAAAAAAAATAAATATAAATTTCAAGATGAAGGAAAAAAAAATAAATTAGTTTATCTATATGACCTCAGGTAAAGATGTCACTTTAGGCTTAATTGGAAAATAAACATTTTATGAATTATTTTAAAACGACGAGGTAATAAAAAATGACAGACAAACAAACAGAATCGAGTACAGTTTTGTGCAAATTACAAATAAAAAGTTATTGACCTTTGACCTTTTATTAGATATTGAAGTCATTTGCAAATTAAATTAAAAAAGAAATGAAAGAAATGCAAGAATAATAAATAATAAACCTGTATTTTTTCAAAGAAAAGTTTATACTGGTGAAAAATGTTGATATTCGTTAACAATTTTCCGATTTATATAAAACATTTTACCAACTAGATTTTTTATTTTAGTCTCTGGTTCCACACAACGATTGTAGTTGGGCAATTCTTGAGTCTATAGATGTTTTTACCGTTTTAGGTGAGGAGAAAAAGAAGGGAAAAATAATCGCCGGTACTCGGCTATTTGAAGCAATTTTTTTTTTAGTTGAACATTTGACATTTCTTTTCATTCAGTGTTTCGCTACTTGGAGTGTAAGTAATTTAAAATTTGAACTAAAAACGTCACAAATTAAACTTTTAAAACATTTAAAAATAAAAAACACAACAAAATATTTCAGTGAAAACATTTTAATTAAAAGCGTTAATTTAAATCAATTATATTATTTTATGTATGTTTTTGTTTTTTCTATTGTTAATTACGGATAAAACACAAATGTCAAATTGTAAGAAAATAAAAGTCAAACAAACTTTAAACTTCTAAACACAGTAGAATTACCATGTATTTGTGCTCTTAAACCAGTAATGCCACACCCTCATACGTTTTAGAAGTCAAGCTTGGACGTTTTGTCTGTCCGCATATCCGTATAGACTTTGAACTCAAAGTACAGGCATGCATTTTTTTTTATTTATGTATAATTGAATTTAACTTTTATCCACAAAATTAACTCATAAATTATCGAATCTCAATAACATTTACCCTACAGAAAGTTTTTATACCCTTCACCTGTGGTGCACAAGGGTATATATGTATAGCTTTGTCATTCCGTTTGTAGTTTCTACAATTTTCATTTCCGACCCCATGAAGTATATATTTTCTAAAAGCTTATAAATAGAGGAGTCGATTAAGCCCTGACTGTCTGTCTGTCTGCCCGTTTGTCCGTGTGTTGGTTGAAATCAACTTTTAGAAGCAACTATATGTTCCTCAGATCTGTGTATGGTATCAATCTCTTGGAAATATCCGGGAATGAATCGCTATTGAAATTCAGAACAACCGCCCCATAACTTTCTGTGATATGAGCAAAAAACCACGACCACCACGTTTTTTTCACAATTACAACAACATACATATAAACTGGTTAGAGTAAACGTGGCATCGAATCCCAGCTAAGCCAAAAAAAAACTTTTTTTATTTTATTTATTTATTTTATATATAAGTTATATTTTTATTATTTTTTTTATATTTTTTTTTTTATTTTAATAAATTTTTTTTTAATTTTTTTTAAAATTTTTTTTATTTTTTTTTTATACCCGCCACCAAAAAAATGGTGGGGGTATATTCATTTTGTCATTCCGTTTGTAACACATCGAAATATCCATTTTAGACCCCATAAAGTATATATATTCTGAATCGGGGTTTGATTTTATTACGATCTAGCTATGTCCGTCCGTCTGTCCGTCTGTCTGTCTGTTGAAAGCACGATAGAGGTCGCACCGAAAAAGCTAGGGGGCTCAAATTTTGCCAGAATCTTTCTTATAGACAAGGTTTATTTGGTATTGAAAATGGGCTAAATCGGAATATTAGGAAGAGAGTTATAGCTCGAAAAGCAAGAGTAGGTCGAAAAAACCGTGTCCTTCGAACATCGAATAAAATGGAATTGTGTCCAAACGCCTTAACGTAGACTCATGAAACTTCGAATGTATATTTCCTGGGTAAAGACACTATTTTTCCCCGAAATCTATGCATTAGGAGAGGAGTTATCGATCAAAATGTACGAAAATTTACACCGCACAGTGTATTTTTCGGTATATTTAAAAACAAAAACGTCATAAAAGCAACAAAATTGGATGTACGACTCTGAAATTGCACACTTTGCTTTCTCGTGACACGCTTTCTTGTAACGGCAAATCAATGTGCCACGCCCACTTTTACGCCCACCTCCCATATAACGTTTTAAACAAAATTCATAAAATTTCTCTATTAATAAAGATTTTGGAAAAATAAAGGACTATATTGAAATACTAAAGTTGTACTCATTCGCAAAAACAACTTTGACACGCCTGCTAGAACGCCCACTTTTAGGTGACACGCCCACTTTAACGCCTACCTTCCATATAACGGTTTATCTTAAATTCATGTAATTTCTCTAGTAATAGAGATTTTGGAATAACAAAGGGCTATATTGAAACACCTAAGTTGTACTCATTCGCAAAAATAACTTTGACACGCCTACTATAACGCCCACTTTTCACGTTATCTACCGGTAATGAAATTTAAAAGCTCATAAAACCGCCAAAATTAGAGGTATGATGATAAAATTTGCTACGTATGTCCCCCTAGGCAATATCATTACTGTGCCAGAAAATTAAGATGCCACGCCCACTTTTACGCCCACCTCCCATATAACGTTTTCCTAAAATTCATATAATTTCTCTATTAATAAAGATTTTGGAATAATAAAGGACTATATTGAAATACCTTTGTTGTACTCATTAGCAAAAATAACTTTGACACGCCTACTTTAACGCTCACCACGATCCGATAGTCCAAATTTTCAATGACACTGTTATTGCTCGATTGTTGGGCACGATGATGAGTCGAGGTTGCTTGCTCTTTTGCCACGTTATCGTGAAAAACAGCAATGTTTCCCATTCAACGAACTAAGATGGCATTCACAGATGTTTTCACATTTCATACAGACCTGCTTTGCAGACATTTAAATATTTTTTACAATTCTCACGATTGTGGACGAATTCGAACGATTATGTTGACCAAAAGAATCACGAAGTGGACAAAATGCATTTGATTTGAACGCCCATTTTTATAAAAATCTTTAATATTTAAAAGCGTTGCTCGATTGCGTTTCTTCTACATTATAAACTATTTTATGCTTTTTAAAAAAAAGTTTTTTATTAATTATTAATTAATACAATTCTCCCGATTGTGGACGAATTTGAACGATTATGTTGACCTCGAGTCACCTTGTGCACGTGCACGAAATGCATTTTAATTTAAACGCTCATTTTATAATAAGCCTGAATAGTTTTAACGCATAAACAATTTTATGATATTATAAAAAGTTTTTTTATTAATTAAAAACAAATTTACTTTTTATTTGTTTTGCTGCGGGATCCTGGGAAATTTAAATATAAATCTCGCATTCTCGGAAAACAAAAATTTTCGGGAAAAAACCCTAGCTATAAAAGAACGGAAAATTGGTGGTGGGTATAAAAGATTCGGCACAGCCGAATATAATGCTCTTACTTGTTTTTCTTGTTTTTAATACATTTTTTTTATTTTTTTTATAATTTTTTTTTTTTTGGAAACATACGTAAACTCAATTTATAATTCTGCAATGGGATGTTTTTTACATGTATGTACGTATTTTATATGAGATGAATATTGATACAAACAATTGTTATTGCATGACCACACGTTGTGAAGGGTATATAAGATTCGACACAAACTTTCAAAATGCTAAACTAAAATCCGTGATTTTAACTTTCTGCACTCCTCCCTTGTATGATATTTACCTATGCCTCATCTTTTTTTTTAATGATTTAACTTTCTGCACTCCTTCCTGTATGACCTCATCTTGCCCTAATTTTTACCCATAATTTGCTCAAAAAGGAGTAAAAACCCTTTTTCCCAAATTTCATAAAGCGTTTTGATTACTTTGTACATGCTTAGTTTTAATTTAAAATTTACGATTAAATTTTATCATTTAACAGTAACAGATAAAAGTATCTAATATTTAATGTAAAACGGTGCAAATAAATGTCTCAAGAATGTCTTAAAAATAACAAAATTCAGTTGTTATCTGTTTTAATATTTTTGTTGTAAATTTATATGGTTTTTATCTCTAGTCTTCGTTTGGCACATATGTGTAAACGTATGAATAAAAAAAGCAACGTTTACAGCAGATCATTAGAGTTGAACTGTATTTAAGTAGATAAAACGAATCACTAAAAAAACAAATTCCAAGAGGAAGAGGAGCATAAGAGCGTTATTTTAGCAAAAAGTATAATAAAGAATTAATGGCAGTGCATTATTTTCTACTTTTTGCCAATTTATTTGGGCTCGGCGGTGAATTCTGCCTGAGTTAAATTTAATCATACACTCAATAACATTATTAAGTTGCATATTCTTTTTATTTTAACAAATCATACGAGTTGTTCGTAGTAGTACGTGTAGTCGTCTTAGAAACTCACGGAATTACAACTCAATTTTATTCACGTTCATGACAACGTTTACAAAATTATTTGCATGTTAATGTGTAACATTTTGTATTTAATCGCAAGGCCAAAGTAACGCTAAATGACTTTGGATATTTGAGTTGAAATCTGTATGTTTGTGTGTGTGTGTGTGTGTATATGTATGTCTGTCTGTCCGTCTGTCTTATTGACGATTGAGTTTATGACTTAAAGCAAAATTAAGTAATTAAAGTTTTTTGTTTTATGTCTTCCTCTTCTTTTACAGCTTTTATTTTGTTTTGTGAGCGAAAGAAATTTTATGCAAGAATTCCTCATAAAAATGCCTTGAGTTTTATCACTCGTGAAATTAAATGTTTTTAGAGCTTTGAAAGCATAACGACAGGTAATCATTGGTAATTTGAATATTTTACTTTCCCCTATACGCTAACACACACATATTTATTTAGTTGTTATATAGAATGTATAATTAATGTGGGCGAAGAACACGGTGTCTGCGGAGCCATTATAATGACCGTGTCTGCCTAAAATCTGAAAAATTAATAGAAATATTTAAACTTGAGGAAAAAGTATTATTAAAAAAATATTAGCATTTAAAAATTAAATTTTCAAAAAATTTAATATCTTTTATAGGAATTTCTTAGGAATTCCCATTAAAATATTTATTACATTGTATGTCAATGGCAAACAAATATATTTTTTATCTCAATTTAACTACTTTTGGTTTTAGTGTTCAAAGTACTGGTTGTCTTATTATTATTGCCATTGTATATCTTTGCATCAGTGTATCTGGTCATGTCGACAAACCACCACTTTTGCCATTTATAAATCATAATCATGGCACAAGAGAGTTAAAGTTGCTTCAAGTTTATTTTCAAAAGAAACGCAAAAAAAAATGGCAAATAATAGATAGAAATAATAATGAAAGTAAAAATAAAGCTTACAAAAGAAAACTTTCAACAACATGAAATCTCCTTTAAATCCACTAGAGATGAAGCGAAATGAATTGAATGAAAGTAACCGTACTGACAGTGAAATGGTACAATTAGATTGTTAAAGCCACGAAGCATAATAATATTGGACGAAAGGAGTTTGCAACATTATGAAAATTAGACTGCAACCAAGTTATAAATAAGGATTTATGATCATTAAATTCAAAAAAAGGTAAAAGATTTCTATATGACAAAGTTGTGCAAAAGTTTGGCTTTACTTTAAAATAATTTTAATTTCTATGAGAGCGACAGTGCTTGATTGAGATATCACCACAAATATTGTTAAATTATCTAGTGGAATAGGCAATTCATATTCCATTCTATATATAAAGTGTGACTTAGTAAGAATGCACTTATTAAATGTAGTGTACATTTTTTTTGTGAAAGTGGCAACTATAAAATTTTTCATTTCGATTATTAAAAACTTTTGCCAAGGCATATCCATAAGGTACTCGTATCCAATCAGCTAACTGTTTTTTTTATATACATTTTATAAGCGTTACCGAGGCATATTCATACAGGTATATGCAACGGCGAATTGATACAACAAAGCAAATTTTTAGAGGATTTTTTCTTTCAAGGCCAGTTTGTATAACAAGGATGGAAAATTTGTCTTTATATGTTTAATTCAATAAAATTTTATTAAAAAAAGGATATGTGCTTCTGAAGCACAATATAAATGGTGCAAGAACAACAAATATGCATAAAGTTGGTAAATTTATCATCAAAAAAAACACAATTAAGTTAAATGTTTAATTCGGAATCCAAAATCTAATTTTCCATTCCTGCATTATTAAATGGAATCAAGGAGAATTTAACAAATTTAGACATTATGTTTCCCCATCATCTCGTGCTGATAATTTCACCTGTATGAATTCGCCTTGAGCGTTACCAACTTTTTTAAAAAGCCTGCCTGCAGTTGTCAAACTAAATTTTTTTAATTTTATTGTACAATAAATAATTCACAATTTCAGTTGGTTTAAAACCAAGGCGAATTCATACAGGTGAAATTATCAGCCCAGCTGATAGGGAGACTTTATGTCAAAATTTCTTGAATTTGCCTTATTATTGCAGGGAAGGGAATTGTGATTTTAAATTCTGTATAAAACAATTAACTTACGTGTACTTTTTTGATAATAAATGTGCTAAATTTATGTATATTTGTTGCTTTTGCGTCATTAATAATGTGTTTCAAACAATTATATCTTTTTTTTTAATCAAATTTTATTTTATTTAATATGTAAAAACAACTTTTCCATCCCTGATATACGAATTGGCCTTGACACAAAACATCTCACGAAAAGTTGCTTTGTTGTATCAATTCGCCGTTGCATATACCTTATGGATATGCCTTGGTTTAAAACGTTTTAAAAAATACAAAACCAAGAATAAAAAGTTTTCGCTTTAAAGATTTTTAAAAATTATTAAAATTAAAGAAGGAAATAAAAAAATTGTGTGACATATGTATGCCGGCATATATACAAAAACAAAATACATGTGTTTTTTATTGTTGTGTTTGTTGCCGCGATGCATATACCGGATGTTTTTTTCAGTGGTATAGAACTTCGAATTGATATAAAACACAAGAAAATCGTTTTAATGACCATCAATTTGGCTTTATTTGAAGGATAATTTTATGCCATTAATGTTTAAATATGATTTCAGGCATGTGGCCGCCGCGGCTGGCTCGAATAAAGCCAATTCTACAGGTCCAATTTTTAACCACTTTTTCGAGCATATGGGGCCGTATGTCGGCAATAACGCCACGAATATTGGCTTCCAATTCCCCTAACGTTTCTGGTTTGTTGGCGTAGACGAGCGACTTCACATATCCCCAAAGAAAATAATCCAATGGTGTCAAATCACACGATCTTGGTGGCCAATTGACAGGTCCATTCCGCGAAATTATGCGCTCATCAAATGTTTCCTTCAATAAATCGATTGTTGCGTGCGCTGTGTGGCATGTAGCGCCGTCTTGTTGGAACCACAACTCATCCACATTCATGTCATCCAATTCGGGAACAAAATAGTCGGTTATCATGGCTCTATACCGGTCTCCATTAACGGTAACTGCCTCTCCAGCATTATTTCGGAAGAAGTATGGCCCAATGACTCCACCAGCCCATAGAGCACACCAAACAGTCAGTTTTTGTGGATATAATGGCGTCTCAAGGGTCTCATGTGGATTCTCTTCACTCCAAATGCGGCAATTTTGCTTGTTGACGTAGCCATTCAATCAAAAATGAGCCTCATCACTGAACAAAATTTTGCGATGAAAATCAGCATCGAGATCAATCTCATTTCGAAATAAATTTGCACGATTTGCAAGCGTTGTTCTTTTGTCAACCTGTTCATGATGAAATGGCAAACCAAACCGAACATAAATGACATAAGAGTTGCCAGATTTGACCACAAAATGCCAGTTTTATCTCTATTCGAAAAACAAACCTGTAAAAAAAACACCCGGTACCTTATGGATATGCCTTGACCTTTACAAAAGAAAATCGCATTAAATTTGGAAAATTTAAAAACAAATTTGGAAAATCATACTGAAACAGCTCTCTGCTTTCAAAGAAATTACAAATGAGTAGGTGCACCTCAACCTTTACGCCTACAAAACTCAGCTCATTCAGGACCCTAAGGTAGCTTATAATGGAAAGCGACGACAATTCGCTCAATGGATAATGTAACAAGCGAAGTCAAAGTAAATTTTCGAAAAAAGTCATCTTTTTCGATGAAGGGCATTTACACGTGAATGGCATCATGAATTCACAAAATTGTCGAATATAGAGCTGAGAAATTCCTCATGCAATTTACGAGAAATAAGTGTACCTAAAACGAGCTACTGTCTGATGTGGATGTTAGTCAGTCGTCATGACTAGGTCTCACTTTTATAAAAATAAGTCCGTTATTGCAGTAGTTGTGAAAAGCATTATTTACACGAACACGATCACGGAGTTCTTGTGGCACTACCTAGACGTTATAAATCTGGATGACTTAGTAAGATACACCACAGCGCATAAAACATTTTATTTATTGCAGCTACGATTTCCGTAACAAATTATCTTAGGAAGTTCTGATGTCAACTAGCCGCCAATATCATGCGAAATTTTTTTTTGGTATTATGTAAAATCTCTGCTTATGTCCTAGATCAAACGCATCATCGGTACAAATACAAACACAATCCTGTAAAAAATTCATGGAAAATTTCATCAAAAGAGTAATCAAAGCCGTGTGGGGCTATTTGACGGCATATTTTATACCGTAATTGATCAGAAAATGTTTTAAAGAGAAAATTAATTCTTACCTTATTGTCTTGTATCCTACAAATACAATAAAGAAGTGCATTATTGTCTGATACGTGTTTATGGTCCTTCAAAACATACGCTACTGAATTTTCACGATGCTACTACAACTAGACCTGGTTATCACTAATCGCTTACAGAACTCTTGCATTATAGTTTTATTCTAGAGTCTTCTGTAGAATTAGGTTTTGGACTGCAAGAGCAAATTAGCGTTGACTGCTATATACAGTTCCATTAACGTCAACAAGACCTCAAGTGACAGGGTGACACTTAGAAACTTGACCACTATGTTTGGGGACATCTTGCTCAAAATTGTACTTGTATTCAGTTTTCTAACGACATAATTTTGTTGAATTTTCTTACAACCAATGTGAAGACAATCTCATGACTTTCTACCAGACTACGAAATATTTACTGACATTTTTTAATAGGTCGTGTTTAAAAATTCCTGATCATATTCAGCTAAAAGAACCAAAGTACACAAAATAAAAAATTAGCATCTTACTGCCAGCTGATTACAATTGAGGCAAATTTATCTGTTTTGCAAATTAATTATATTTCTTAAAAAAACCTTCATAAAAAAATTTTTATTTTGTTGTTTCTGTATTTTGATACAAGCAAGTGCTTATATTTTATTTCACTTCCATAACATGTGTAGTTATTACGTTTAATTTTTGCTTTTGTCAACAAAACATAAACCATAAACCATAAACCAGCTGATAAAAAGAGTGAAGAAATATTTAAGAATTGCTCAAAATTCATATTTTGGGTTCACTGTAGTTGTCCTTCTGAAAGGACTACCACATTGCGGGTAGACAAGTTTAAGATTCCTCTCTAGTGATTTCAAGACTGCATTGGCATAACTTTTTTCACTGAGTCCAGCTCAACCACAAGCGTTTGCTCTAAACTAAAAAATGATTTCACATTTAGGAACGGGGATTACATAATAATTATTGTAAGCGCCAGCATGTTCTTTAGACCGAGTCCTCCATATTAAATGAATTCCATAGTCTAGCGCTAACCAATGCTGGATATTCGCATTCTGCATGCGCATGCTCCAGACACTTTCTAGAAACTTCATTATACTCAATTTATTTCAAATTAGATTTGAAGTTTGATAAACGGAAGAATACTAACGCTGCTTGCAGCATTATTGACCCGAATCCTTAGTGGTTATAAAACCCCCACATCTATACTGCCACAATAGTGAACCTCTAACCAATTTACCGGTAGATCCCTGTATTAGATGAACATAAATATTAAAAAAGATCATCCTTTTCGTTTCAACCTCGTACTTTCCAACAACAGTACTTTCCAACAACAGTACTTTCCAAGTGCCTTGTATGACCATGCACCACTCTAATTAGCAACAGTCTAATATAGTGATTGCTTTGTTGCAACTATACTGCGAGACGAAAATGTGCAACAAAGTCTGCTGCTGCCACAATGCATAAGTATTTATAGTTTGTGAATGTATGCTACAAAGGCGGGGACAATGACGATGCTACAAACTCCAAAAAGTGTATGCTGTGTACTTGCGTTTATGTCGGTACGTGCGTCCGATCATTCGAGAATTTTCTTTTCGTAACTAAATATATGTATGTATGTTTAAGTATATTTATATATTATTTATTTATTTTTTTTGTTCTTTTTGTGTATTTATAAAATTTGTTTGGTTTGATTCTCATCATCATAGATTTTAGCTCTTCCTGCTTGTCGTTGTGTTGTTTTGTGTTGTGTTGTTTTCACAAGAACAATTTTATTTTTACAAGTAATACATACATACATACATACACACATACATCCATTGTGTTCTTTTTTTCGTTTTTTGCCAAAATCATGTACAACTTGTACATCTTATGATACAAGCCCTTGATAATTTTTTGACCAAACTCTGGCTTTGACTACACAGATGAAAAAGTTCGCAGAGGAAAAAAATACATAAAGACTGTGGATGTTGTTGTAGCTAATGCTAAAGATGATAATTATGATGAATATGAAAACGTGCAGCAGATGTTGCAACTCAAGCAATCAACTAGACGGAAATGTTGTTATTTTATTGTTGTTGCACAATGACTGCAGCAAAAACAGCCAAAATGAAAGAAAGAATAAATTTTTAGATAAAATAAAAAAACAGGACGAGTAAGGAAAACAATAGTTATGTTGTATTCAAGAATATCCCATTATTTACTTATATATTTTTTTAATTCTATATCTAAGCCCTAACACACACATAGAAGAACATGTACTTTTGGCATCACAATCAAAAATATTTTTAATAAATAAAAACCACTATTTATTAAAGTAATCTTACTTAGTTAGAAGAGATTTATGGCCTTATTTTCTGATTTAAATAAAAATTTAAAGCAATAAGATGAGAAATGATGAATTACTTTTAACCATAAAAGGATTTTAAAGATAAACCAAACTGGTTATAGAAGGCAAACATAATTATTTGAACAAAGGGCATATTTGTTTTAACAAAATTGTAGCATGACAATTTTTTTCGAATAAAATTTAAACCAAAAATTCTTTTTAAAAACAATTGTTTTTAAAGATTTAAAAAACTTTCTTTATAATAAAATTTTTTCAAACCAAAATTTTAAAAATAAACTTTCTTAAATTGAATATTAATGTTATTTTTTTAAGTAGCAAAAATATTAAAAATTTTGCTTATAAAAAAATATATAAAATGCTTAAAAAAATTTATGATTTCAAATTTAAGCTAAAAAATGTCCATAGAAAAAAAATTTTTTGAAAATTTTCAAAAAATCTTTAATGTCGTTATAAAATTAGTTAAATAATTATTGCACTGAAAACTTTATCAACACTGAAGTTTTTAGTAGGTACACAATTTAACCTTTACATTCATAAAATTTTTAATGAGTTTGAAATATTTTTGATTTAAAAATGTTCATAAAAGATTATCTTAAAATATATTTCAAAAACATTTTATTTTTGATGAACACTAGCGTATATTTTAAAGCAAAATTTAAGGCAAATGGAAAAATACACTGGGAAAGTACTATATAACAACATTTTTAATGACCAAAATTCAAATTAAAATGTGTGAGGATTCTTAGCTTATGCAACTCATTATTACTTTCTTGTTTAAGAATGCTTGCGTTCTTTCTATTTAAATAGTATTGTATTGCTAACTTATATGATTCTTATCCTTAACGCAGCCGCTTATTTTAGCCACTTGTTCCGCATAAGCATAGTTTAGGTTTTTCCCAAAACTTGCCAGAGGTTTAGATGTACATCTTTTTATTCCTCTTCTCCTACTTCCGACTCTTCTGATTTAGTATTATAAAAACCACGCCATAGCAATAAGTTTGTACTTTTGGAGATCTTTTTATAATTAGGGGTTAAAGAGTAGAACTGGGACGTTGACATTATTACCAGTAGTTATAAGTTTAATGTAGAAATTTTACTGAGACCCATCCCTTCAAACACTAGAAGACTTTTCGTTGAGTTCATTAGTTGCCATGAAAAGACAATATTTTTAGCCATTACCGTTGAAGTATTCTAAACCGTAAGTATTACAAAGTGATCAGTCATATGCCCAAGTGCGATGATCTTAAGATCATCAACCTGTTTAACCTAAACCGCTTTAGAGTTCTATTAAATATAGAAGTCTATCGATCGGGAACTTAGTTGCTTATTTTACTCTGGTTCAAATATTTGATCAGGAAACCTAAGCAATTTGTATCAAAGCTAAAAGGACAGACAATATGGTCACGGAGATCAGTTGTGATAGGACACCCCCACTTATTATGCTCAAAGGGAATTGTTGGATGGGATCCGAATGACTGTATGATGGTTATGAAAATTTTACGGATGAATCAAGCTTGAACTTGGCGGCCTCAATGGTGCTCCTAAGCGTTGAATGAGTATGTCTAAAGCCCGCTCTTGAGGTCTACTACGTTTCATTGCTTAGTAAGAACTAGGATCAGTAGATGGGATCGCGACACCGGACTACTGTAGAATGTGTGAGGATAAGGAGGAAATAGAAGCGATGAAGCATGTTGTCTGTCACTGCCTGAGATTATAGAATCATAGGGTTAAGTGGTTAGGTAAGCAATTCCACTATAAATTGAGTGATATCTCGGAGTGTAAATTGGAGAATATCATTGGATTTATCTAAAGGATAATCAGGGTGGAAGGACAATGTGGGCTTTAAAACTGTATTTTTTTAGGGTTTTTTAATCTTTTCTACCTAAATTCTTTCTTTAATTTATTCTCTTTCTAATGCTTGCTTTTTTTCTTAATTCCCAGCAAAAAAATCTATGACAATAAAGTGAATTTGCAGGGATTCAACTGGTGACGAAGTGACTAAATTCAGGTTAAAACACTAATGAGATTAACATTAGCGTATCATTGGAGATCATAGGGTTACATGATTAATTTAATAAGCTTCACTCTATTTTAACAAGTGCACAGAACTCATGAGTTAAAAAGAACATGTGTTAATTTTGTTTGTTTACATGAATTGTATAAGATATTTTGCATGATGTTGAATTCATTTTTTATCACATCATTTATAACAAATTGCTTCGCATTTAGTCATTTGCTAGTCATTTAGAATTATTACTTTTACACAATTAATTCAGAAGCCTTTAAATGGTGGAGTGGTTGGAGGTGTCTCTTAGCTTCCAGTACCACCATTTTCTACCTTACCCAACAGATAAAGGGCCCTGAAATTTCCAAATTTATTATTTTTTTTATTATTTCAAGGATTGCCAAAAGATGTCACATATATATATGTGACATGGAAAATTTTGTCAAAATTCACACATGATTTTTAGATTTGCGAATGTAAGAAGTCTTACTCCCTTGTTTTTATTGGTGCACATATGCGTGGCGTGACTTCTATATAATTGTAAATAGCTTCTTAAGTATGCACCAATTTTTTATCAAGCATATGTGACATTTATATTTTATTTTAATATTAACAAAAATTATTAAATCTTTATGTTCTTTAACTTTAATTAATTATTTCGATATTTTGCTACACATTAGAAAAATAATTTTTGTTTCAATTACTATAATATTATTCTATGATAAAAATAATTTAATAACGTCTGCTTATATTTAAATAAAAAAGGTCAAACAACTAATTAATTAATATATAATATTTAAGTTATTTATAATAATTTTTATATTTTTTACTACTTAAAATGTGAAATGGAAGATCGCGATGAAAGTCATGTCACATATATGTGTGACATTTCAACTGAAATCTATTAAACAATAATTTTGCGGTATAATATTTTTTAAATCTGTCAAAGTATTGAAATTCTTTAAGAACTAAAAGAAATTTTTAAGGAATTATTTAAATTTTTCTTGTCACATGTACATGGGACATAATATATTTTATTTACGATTATGTATTTCTTTCTAGTGTCACACATAGATAAGTATGTGACTAAATATTTTTTATTTACAAAATTCTATAACAGTTGTAGACACTTAATCGGCTTTTAATATTAAAATAAATTTTTTTTTATTTATCATTTATAAGCGCCAGTAAAATATAAATAAATTAGCTTAAGCCCAACAACCAAATAAATATTTACAATATTCCTTATAATTATTTATTGAGAAAGAAAACCCTTCTGCATATCGAAATTATAGTAATTTTTTCGATAAAAAAGTAATTTAGTTTTTTTCTTTAATATTTTTTCAATGAAAATTTTTAATTTTTTAATATGAAAATTAAATAAAAAATATTAATTTTCTAAAATTTTCTTAATCCAAAACAAATCTCAAATTTTCCAAAACTCGTTTTATATTTCAAATTTGCCTTAAAACAATAGTCCGCCTCTTCCATGTGTTTTTATCTTTGTCAGTCTATTTTTATATGTCGATTCATCTTACTTAAAAATTTATTTTTTAAGAAAAACTTTTCCAAAAAAATAAAGAAAAATAAATTGTATATATGTATAGAAATTTGTTGAATGATTTATCATTTCTGATGTTTGCGCCAAACAATTTCTATTCCTTATTCAATTTTAATAAAATTACGATATTTTCTACTCGAACTGTAGTAAATGCATGACTTTAATTCTCTATGCTCTGTATGTCAAACGGCTTGAACTAAAAGAGTTTTCAAACATCATTCCCTAAGCAATGACTTAATGTATGTGTGTATGTGTGCATGTGTGCATGTGTGTTTGTAAGCGTTCATGTATTTCTATATGTGTTTAAGATTGCACTATGGTCAAGTCGTGCATAAGAAAACTTAACAACTGTAGACAAAGTTTTAAAGTTCTACTTTTCTATTCTATATATGCTTCTTGTTCTTGCTGCTGTTCTTACTGTTGTTGTGTTGTGTTGTGTTCGACACATAAATAGACACATAAAGTATGGAAGTAGCAACCAGTATATTCAATATTGTTTTGTATATGAAGAAAACAACTGATATGTTTGCACACAATCCTGTAAAGAAATATATTGGTGATGGTGCATGGCATGTTAGGGAGGTCCTTATTTACATGGGGATAAATACCGGTTAAGTCAAGTTTTGTAGAATCTACGTTAATAATTAATAATAACACTACTCCCTTTTATGTTATGATTTTACTTAGGAAAATATTTGAATTATTATTAAATAAGGAATTTAAATTAGTCTGCCAGCAAACAATTCACAACTCTTCATAGCGATAATCATCTTTCAACTCTCAATCTACAAGTTGTTCTTTATCATTTATTATGTTTTCGGCTTTCTATTATGTCTTTTTAGGTAGTTAAATATGCTTTAGGGACAAACAGGGTAATCATCTACATTTAGTCATATGTTCTATTTGAATTAAGTCATTATTGTTGTTGTACATTGCATGATCAATAATACTTATAATAATAATTATAAATTAAGTTTCTAATTTACAATTGTCATATTGTAATTTTTTAACGAAACTTAACGAAAATTTCTACATAAAGTTTAAGTTGTTATAAAAATTACAACAACAACAAAATAACCCAGTGGGTAATCACGACCTTTCTAAATTTTATGTATCACCACGATCCTGTAGACATAGAGTTTTAACTCTTCCCAAAATGCTTTGCAGTACCGTAAATAGAAAATAAAAATAAGCAACCTTACTTCCTTTATGCAAAATTTACATGATTCCTACAAAAGTACAACACCCTTAATACCAGTAAACTTAGTTAAAACTTTAGTTTAGCATTGATGTGTTTAAAATAGAACTGTACCGATGCAATACTGTGGATACAAAAATACGGTCCTAATTTTCTCGAGTCGTGCTTATTTTTGACAAATACAAAATTGTTAAAAAAAAACAACAAATGTTTAGAAATAGTGATTTTTTAGTGGAAGTCTAATCCCAGTAGCGGGCATTGCCCCACTCCAGTCTATTCGATAAAAAAAAAATATATAAAGTACACTGACATTCTAACTCGCTCCTGCAAATTAAAAAAGTCAGTCGCACTCAAGGCAATTCAATTCAAAAGAAAAAGTTCCCCGACCTTCTAACTCGCTCGTGGCAACAAAAGAAGTCAGCCTTGTATATACGTTTTCGGAGGTCCAGGTATAGGAAAAAAGTATATGTGACAAATATTATGCAAAGATTTAAGCCACACACAATCGCAAGGATATTCTGCACAACTACACAATTATATGGAGGGGTTTAGTTGTTGTTCCTTAGCCACGACAGATGACGCCCATCATCCTATAAATTTTTTATTATTATTATTAGATCGATGTTGTCAATTTGTATTTATAATGTTGTGACAATAATAAAACAAGAGTTTGAAATCGCTCACTTGGCGTTATCATTTCAATATTGTGACGACATTTTTGTATGCTGTATCTGTGTTTATAACACACCCATCAATTTCGGGGCACCGTCATTTTGTTTGTATATTCCTGTCCGGGTTTAATGATTTAAAATTTTTGAATAAAAATTTTTCGAAAGAATCTTTTATTTATAGAAAATTTCAAAATTAAGTCCATCCTTAAAAAATTTATTTATAAAACAGTTTTAGAAAATCATTTACAACCAAAACAATTTCGATAATCAACAAAAAAATTTTAAGTACCTTATGTTTGCCTTCATTACCCTCAAGTATATCAATCTAATAACAATAGAACAAAAAATATGTGCGAATTACATAAAGCAATCTACAATGAATTATATTTTCTCTTTTCTACTTTCAACAAAAATACTAATAATAAACCTTTAGTTTATAGTTTGAAACCGGGAACACCTTAATTTATCTTTATATTAACTATATCTGTAAACATTTCTGTAAATTTGTGTGTTTTCCACAAGTTTGTAAACAAAACGTACAAACATGCACATATTGCATATATTGCATATATGCATATGAATTATACAATAAGTATATACATACACTTTGCTTGCAGCTCGTATAGCGATTTACATATATTTGCTATGAACTCTCATGCCAGTACAAAACTTGTAAAAAACTTTATGTATTTTCCTTTCCATGCACAGTAATGTTTAGTGATCTCTGTGTATTCAGCTGATATTTCTACCATCCATATGCTGGTTCAATTTATTTGCATACAACCCATATGCCACTCGTCAGCACATGTAAATTTCCACCTGAACGCCTCTAAACAAAGGACACATATACATTTACACATTCAAATACACATTCGCTTACATATATTTGCCAACAAGCACGTAAAAGGTACTCAATACTAGTTTGTAAGACTATAAACAAACAATTGTTGAAAATTTCATAAGCAGGCATCTTAACAAAAAACGGAGAAAAACTAAGGCTTCGAATATTTAAATCGTACGAGTCATATAGTAATGAGAAATCAATTTTAAAGATATTAATTTGTTAAATAGTTTTATAATTAAAAGTAGTTTTAAAGATAATCTCTTTGAATATAATCAATTTTTACTATTTGATTGGAGAGAAAAGCAAAATGTTATGCTGTCAATATCTAAAAACTACTTGATATAAGAAAATTTATTTTATATCAATGTTCATTGATTACAGGCTTTATAATATTCTGATCTTAATAAGACATAATGCACAAATATTAGATAAATTCAAATAATAAATGTTTACACATTTACGTTCATAATTCTGTATGAGTTCACTCTGGTAGTTTTGCTAATCCCAGCAAATATTTGTATTTTATGATTGTTTTTAAGAAACTAATTACACAGTTGAACATGAAATCTTTTAATTTTTAAAACTGTATTTAATTGAGTTGGTAGTTACTTTATTCAGTTTCATGTTTGTAGATATTATTCGTAATAAGTTTTTAAATGGTATAAACGGTGTAGATTTAAATAAAGATTTTAAATCAAATCTACTAGATTTCGCTTAGGTGTAAATGTAGTATAAGAGAAATTCGAATTTTCAAACATGAAAAAAAAAATTATATTTTTAGTCATTTAACAAAAGTATATGAAATAAATATATTTTGTTTGTTTTTAAACACTAACGCATAGATTTTATATAGGAAAATGGCGAAAACCTTAGGAATACCAATTCAAATTAAACTGTTTGCAATAAAAATAACCTTCTATTTTAAGAAAATTGTTTAACTTAAAATTTAAAAATTTGTTTTATACTCTTCACACAACAGTGTAAAAGGGTATATATAGGTATGTACTTTCTGAAAGCTTATGAATAGAAGAGTCAATTAAACACTATCCGTCTGTCCATCTGTCTGTCCGTGTGTTCGTGTTAATGTTAAAATCAGCTTTTTTAAGCCTATCGATATTGCTAAGACCTCCGTAAGGTATCAAAATATCAAAAATATTCAGAGATATGAACAAATAAACACGACTTTTTCTGTTTTTTCGCTTATTTATAACCCAAAAATTCAAATTTCGGGCCTTAGGATTATTTATAGACACGGTTGTTACTATTTATTAACTTGGTATACTTTTTTAGAAAAATTTTGGACAAATTGTTTTCTAATCGGCAAAGTTTTAGGCAAACATTATTTAAAAAAAATATATACTTTTTTAAATATATCAAAATTTTTTAAACTAGTAAATAATTTTAAAACACGCTTAAGATACCAAATTATAACCCGTAATCTCAGAAATAATTTCTTAGAAAAACTAACAATTCGATTCGAAACCAACTGAGATATAAGCACCAAACTACAACTGCTTCTACGTTTTTGCTGAAATTTACAAACGAAAATAGATATTTTTCAGTTTCTATATAACCCAGAGAGCCAGTATAGAGCTTGAGTATGAAAATATAGTAAAGAATAAAAAGAAAAAAATTCAAGATGGCGTCCTAGATTAAATGGCGAATATATGAGTCAAATATAGTAGTAACGACTTTGTCCCCTTTAACCCCCACAATATTAGTATAAAAAACGCTCAACCAGCACAATGCACTTTAGGTCAAACGACACATTTTTCTGTGCGAAAGTCCAAAAATCCACTTGCATTTTTACTATTGTTGTTGTTGTTTTTTAACTCTAAAGACTTCATAAGAAAAAAAAGTGATTTTTGTTTTGACTAAATATTAATAACCGTTAGACAGCAGCGTGTCGAAGTCAACTGATTAAATTTTTTCTATAATTGTGTTCCGAAGTTAAGTAGTGCGTGGTCAACTTTAAGTGCGTATATCTCGGACTGTGTTTGTGATAATTTATCAGAGTAAAATGGAAAAGAAAGAGCCAAGTAAGTAGATATATTTTTAATTATATATGTTTTATATATATGTCGCTGTTCTTAATAAATAACTCATTAGCGTAAACATCTATAAATAGTTAAATTTTTATAAAATTTTTATTTTCTCAAAGATTTTAAAGAAAATATACCCCATTTCTCCACTCACAAATTGCACAAAATAATTAGAATGTTATTTAGTGAGTTTTTGGTATTTATCAAAAATTGCGATTTATTGCGTTTTGCGAGTAATGCCTCTTTTTGTTAGGTAACCTCTGTATAAAAAAAAATTGATCTTTTTGAAGTATGGCGAAAGGAAAGTACAAAAAAACAAAAAGTTGATGCCGTTTTGAAACACGTATATGACAAACTTGAAACCTCGTCAATTTCTGATGAAATGGTGAAACAAATTACCAAAAAAATTATTTTGTTGTGCGTGAAACTAGAACAAAAGTGGAAAAAGTGTCATAGAAAGACAAATGTATTCAAAAACCAAAACCAGGCATGGCTAAATGCTGAATTAAATATTGTGGTAGATGGCATTTTAGAAAAGGCAACAAGTTGCGCTGTTGGACGTCCTCTTGTACCATTTAGCGAAAAATCTGAATTTGGAAAAAGAAAAGAAGCTGTAGAGCTTTTAAATGCGAAAGCTTATACAAGTCTTCTTGTTCGTGCAGCGGCAACATCAGCACGTAAACAAGGTGAAACCGATTTGGCTGCAATATTAAGAAAAAGAACACGTTCCACATTACCACCTGAAGTAATTGAACTATTATGTTGCTGCGAACCAACAGAAGAACTTCACCATAACGAACAAGACAACGAAAATAATGAAAGTGAAGAAGCCTCCTTTGAATTAATTTTACAAAGTGAATTGGATATAAACAATTAATAAATATTTTAGTATTAAAAAACAAATTAAATAATTCTATACACTGTATTTAAATTAATGGGTGCTAGAGGGTTAATTTTTGGTCACTTATGGGTTAAATTCCATTTTTTTATTGGAACCATCCATAATTATATAATTCATATAATAACTGTTTCGATTACTCTTATAATGTAGTCGTAATTAATTTTGCACAGAAAAAGTAGTCATTTGACCTAATGTGCAATGTAGTAAACTGACAAAAGTGTAAAATCTAAACAAAATGGCGGAGCGAATTTTTTTTAACCCCATCAATATGGGTATTTATCATATGAAAGGGCTTTACTAGTAGAATACAGTTAACTACGTAAAAAATCAAAATCAAATATAGCAGAATATGCTAAGATGTGACTATTATACCTAATTACATGATGGTGAAGGGTATTACCAAATTCGGCACAGCCTTACTTGTTTAGGTTTTAATTATGCATACAATCCAAAGACATGGTTGGGGAAATTATAAGCAACATACTATGATAGAGTTGTATGGTTGTGGTTAAAGCGTATAATGTATGCAAGTTATGATTAAGTACTTTTAATTAAAGTACTATGTAAAACACATTTTATGATTTCATATAAAGTGGACAATCTTTGTTTACTATTATTTTTTGCTATTAGTTATATTTATTAAATAAAAATTTTTTCAACAAGAAGAAGAAATGTTGTAAGCAAATTAATATTAAAACTGCCTATTTTTACTATTTATAGTTAACTTAACTTCTAATGGTTATATAAAATTTTATATTCTTTTGATCATAATGTTATTTTTGCAAAGTTAAAATAATTTTCAAAATCATCGAAATGTTCATGAAAAGTAAACCTTAAATAATAAAATTCAAACAAGATCTTTATTATAGTGGCGAAATAAATGCAAAAAAAATATTAAACTACCTTTACTGTTTTCTTGATAACCAAATACTGTTATGGGGAGTATAATATGATTATCGTGATCAAGTCATAACTATAGTTTTTCTTTTAGTGTATAATCTTAATAAAAAATTTAATTATTAAAAATTCAAAAATACACAAATCATTAAAAAGATCTACAACATATTTATATGCTTATTGCCTTAAATCCCAAAAAAAATACTTCAGTCCCGAAAAAAAGCATAAAAGTATTATTATGCTTTAAGAATTTTGTCAATATTCACTGGGTTTTTCACAACATCGTAATGAAGTAAAGATACAAAATGCCCCAGAGAATTTCTTAGGAAAATTCAACTTTAAACATACAATATATTGTTGATTTTTGTTATTAATTCTATATATTATCGAGTGCAACTGAACATATATAAAGTGATATATTTTTTGTTCTGTTGCCATGCGTTAATTCTTATTTCTACAAATATTATTTATAGTCAAAGAGTTTTAGTGTGTATATATACGGGTTTATTTAGAAATAATTTGTTGAAAATGTAGTTTGAAAATAACTAAAATGTTGTAATTATTAGATATTTTCTTAAATATATAAACACAAGTTTGTATGTATGTACAAATATATCAACAAAGAAACGCTAATAACATTTAGTTGTTTTCTCCATAAATACCCTGATGATTAAAAATGTATAAGTATAGATGGGACTATGAAACGTATACTTAATATGTTTACTTAGGGAATATATACATATTACGTATACGCATGTATGAAGAATTTAACTGCACATTTTGGGTAATT
Source organism: Phyto melanocephala (assembly GCA_941918925.1). NCBI lineage: Eukaryota > Metazoa > Arthropoda > Insecta > Diptera > Rhinophoridae > Phyto > Phyto melanocephala. Next base: position 127,930,698 of record OW799235.1, read on the forward strand.
AGAAGAAGTTAAAATACTGTAAACGTCTATACCAAATTTTAAATACCCGCCATCGACTATTATAAAAAATTTATATTAAAAAATTACTGAAAAAAAACTTTACAATTGAAATTTTTCGAAAATAAAAATAATATAAAAAAAACAGGTGAGAATGCTATATTTGGCATAATAATAATAATCCTACATCGTAGCTTAACCTATATTTCATGTTATACGCCATTTAACTTTATTATTTCCGACGCCATTCTCGATTTTGAATTTTTACGTAGTAAACTGTATTCTACACTCAAGCTCTTTCATTTCTTACCCATGTTGATAGGGTTAAGAACAAAATTTCCGCCATATTGGATTTTACATTTTTTTTAATAATTTACTGTTTTCTAATGGTCAAGCCCTTTCATTCGATACCAATACTGTGGGGGTTGTAGGGGACTAAGCCGTTATTAGCATATTTGACCCATATATCCTCCATTTCATTTAGGGCGCCATCTTGGATTTTTACTTTTTTATAGTTTACTGTAATATACACGTTAAGCCCTTTCATTTAATACTTATAATGAGGGGATTCAAGGAGTTATATTTTAAAGTACCAGATTTTAGCCCATTTTGAAGTGGCGGCCATCATGAATTTTATAGTGCTTTATATTGTGCTAGTCAATTTCTTTCATATGATATCAATATTGACTCTCTCGGTTTTCAAACGCTGAAAAAATTTATTTTCGTTTAAAAATTTTTAAAATATATATTAAAAAAAAATTTTTGCGTATAACTATCGGTAAAGTGCCCGATTTATTCAAAATTTGACACGAATATCTCTAGAGGCATATTATATCTACAAATAGTACTAAGGGTACCTATAAATTATTCTATGGCGAAAAAATTTTAATTTTGGTGGTAAAAATATGGAAAAAACATAGGCAGTCGTGTTTATTTGCTCATATTTCAGAAAGTTATGGGTAGGATATTTCCAAAAGATTGGTACCATACACAGGTCGAATGAATATGTTGTTGCTTCCAAAAGTTGATTACAACCAACACACTAACAGGCGGTCAGACGAACTTTACTTAATCGACTCCTCTATTCATTAGCTATGGGGTCGGAAATGAATATTATAGAAATTACAAACGGAATGACAAAGCTATATATACCCTTGGGCAAAACAGGTGAGGTATAAAAATATTACTTATGGATTTTCACTGATTTTTAAATTTTCAAATTAACATATCGCAGAGTAATCAAACCGAATTGTCAACCACAAAAAAACAGACGACTTCTGTAAGTCCATAAAAAATATTAATGGTTTCTAAAATCAAGTACTTGTTTATTGCTATAAAAGTAGGTAGTTATTTCAATCCCTATTTATAATCCAGCGAAAAAGGTATTTATTCAAGTTCTAATTTGTAAGCGGGGTGTTAAGTACTTTTTTAAGTAAGCGAGAGTGGAAATCTCTTTGTAAGAATAAAATTAATAAATAAAATATTCTTTAAAACTGGACAATAATCAGAATAATTGAAAAGCGTTAAATATATAAATACTTCGAAGGCACCAAAAACATTATAAAAATAAAAAGGTTATAAAAGGAAAGAATGTGCCACAAATAGTCGGAAAACTAAAAATTTCTGATAAAAAATTTTAAAAATTACAAATGTCGGCTAAAACGCGAACTAAGGTCGATTTTTAATTTTAAATATGGAAATGAATATTTCATTCCAACTAGCTACACAACCCCACTTCTTTATTACTAAAAGTTAAAGTTAAACTAATAAAATTAAAACATTTGATAGCAAAATTTAAAAATAGAAGACGTAACTGTAATTACATAAAATAAATTTGATTGCTTTAGCCAACAACAAAAATATTATTTACAAAACAAAAGATAAAAAAAAAACAGAAAAAGTAAAAATAAAAATAAAAATGGATAAAAAACACATTTGCAAATTTTCGAAAAATGTAACGAAGAAGACGACATGCATTAACATGCACATGCTTATATTAGGGCAGTATGATTACTAAAAACTTGCATTATAGATGTTGCAAGTGGAACAAAATTTTAATTTTTCAAAACCTAATATTTAGCCTGAAGTTTTTGTAACATCTGGCAACTCTAAATTTTGTTATATATTTTTCATTGCTTTTAGTTATAACTTTACGTCTAGAAAAGCCATCCATTTGTTCAGACTATAATAAAACGTCGGCAGAGCAACTGTGAAAAAATTTGTCATGTTCTTTTATATGGAGAAAACGTGTAAAGTTTATTTTGTTGCAATTTTTATGTTTTATTTTCTTTCATATTCAAAATGCCTTTTAATATCAGACATCGTTGTTCGAACAAATGTTCTGGCAACGCTGTGTGAACAAGAGCAAAATAGCGACAACAGCGGTCTGCACCAGATAAATTCATGTGCGCACAAAAAATTGTTCGTTGTTCGAACAAATCAATGGCTGGTGTGGACTGCTCGTAATGAATTAATCTTTATGTCAACAGCAAATAAATTATACGTAAGTAGTTACGTCAGTAGTACGTTTTGTATGATAGTTTTTTTCATATGAACTTTTTTATTAATTTCGCTTTTTAATGCTGCTAATTTTTTCTGTATGAAAATTCAGAGTTAAAGTGTTTCTAGCCTATTAATAGACGACAAAATAAATCTGGTTTTTCCTAACCATATTCTTGCTGTGGCTGCTTAGCTACTTAAACACGATATTTACGTGGAGAAAAACGTAACATTAAAGCATGAATAAGACAGCGTAAAATTGTTTCAATATTTCGTATATTGTAAATATCCTCTGCTTTATTCAGAGGCGCAAAGAGGTGTTATTATTTATTCTAGCTTCATGGAGACAACAATTAAAAAAGATCATCTCGCGGCAGATCAATATCCTATCTGGACAGTATCTCCTGAATCAGTAAGCTGCTAGGATTTGTCGAAGACTGGATGTTGATAATGTCTCTCCAGAGATCACACCGTGGATCTAGCTCGTGCTAGAGACGGACTTGGGACACCATATCGATATCGTTTATTTGACTTCGGAGTATGTGGCCCATTCACGTGCATTTACATTTTAGTATCCCCTTTGAAACAGGAACAAAAGTATATATTGATAGCAAATGTTCATTTGTCACCCAATTTGGCCAAAAAAAAAATTTTATATTTATCGCAGGCATCGGTTAATAATCTCTTGTATATAAGCCATTTATTTTGTGTGTTACCCCAGGATGTGCAAACGTATAGTAGAACCGGCATGACACAACAGTTGAAAATATGTATTTTTGCTGTACTGGATATATGGTTAGAACTCTATGTCTTGTGTAAACTGTGAAACGCTACTCGAGCTTTATTTATTACGTTTACGAAATCCTCTTCTTAAACGCCATTTTAAGTTGAAATACCACCCAGGTAACTGAAGGGTTGAACGTCGTCAATGACATCTCCATCTCAATTCAATGTAAGAGGAATGTTAACTTCTGAACCAATACGCATACGTTTAGTTTTTTTATGTTAATTGTAAAATCCACTGCGTTTGAGTTTGAAGCGAGTTTGTTTAGTTTTTCTTCAATATTAAAGCAGCGGCGTAATATTAGGAAAAGTTCGTCAATATAGTCAACGTATCATCATCAACGTATTTTTTTTATTCCAGCGAAATCCATGAGGGGAATCAATGTTACTTTGTGGCATTACACAGTCACGGAGAATTAACAACAGCGTGGGAGATAGAACACAGCCTTCTATTACTTCTCGGGTTGTTTGAAATGTTTTACTCTCCTGACCAGAAAAGCGTACGATGGAGACAAAATCTGACTATAGCCCCTTTATAAGTCTTATTAATTTTTCTGATATAGCTTCGATGTCGAGTGCACATTTTCAGTTTAACTATATTTCTTATTGGCGCCTGCCTAATACACACACCAAATAATGGAAACACAAGTTAATGTAAGAATATTTTGCTTTAAATAAAGGAATCCACAATTTAAGCCTTTTATAAAATATTATAAATGAGCACAAAGAGACTAACAAATACTGACTATAGAACTTAATCTCACCAAAGGATACACTTTTAAATATATTTAATAAAAATAAGAAAAATCATTTAAAGATCATACCTACAGTTGGTAATTTCTCTTATTTTATTTAATTATTTTTTTTTAAAATCAATAGTTGTTTTTTATAATGAGCTTGAGATTACTTTTTTATAAAAAATAATTTGTATTTTATTTTTTTTATTTTAATTTTATAGTTTTTTATAAAAATAACTCTTGATATAAATAAAAAAGATCAAAAACATTTAGTTGTTACTTAATTTTTAAAATCAACAATTCAAAAATATTAAGAAATGACAAAAAAATATCTGCTTTCAACAATAAAAAAAAATCGATATACAGGGTGAGGCAAAAGTCGCGAAGGGGCTTAAAACAGTCATAACTTTTTTAATTTTTAATTTTATTTTTTTTTTTACAAAATAATAAAATATGATATTGGGAGATTTTTTAAATTTAGGTGTGAAAGATTACGTCACGTAAGTGAGCACCATTTTCAGCCTCGCAAAATTGAGCTCTTTTAATAGCATTTTCCATGACACGAGTCAGAGTATATGGGTGCGACGCTCTTATTTCGGCTCGAATATTCTCTTTGAGCTGTGCAAGTGTTCTGGGTTTATTGATATACACCTTCTCTTTCAAATATCCCCAAAGGAAATAATCTGGTGTTGTTAAATCCAGCGAACGGGCAGGCCAATTGAATGCTGAATTTTTGGAAATTAAACGTTCGCCAAAAATCAGCCTTAGGAGCTGCATAGTGGCTCGAGCAGTGTGTGCAGTGGCCCCATCTTGTTGGTACCACATCTCTGGATTGTCAGAAAGAGCTGGCCTTAAAAAATGTTGGACCCTATCTCGATATCGCTCGCCATTTACCGTAACACCAGGATACATCAGGATTCTCCACAACACTCTCCATAACGCGTTGAATATTTGCTTCACAAATTACAGAATGTGGTCTTCCGCTTCGTGGAAGATCCCTCACGGAGCCTTGTTCCTGAAAACGTGTCACTAAGCATCGAATCATTGATTCGAATGGTGAATTCCGCACATTAAAATGACGACAATAGGCTCGTTGAGTTTGAATTATTGATCGATGATGTTCAAAATAAAGTTCTATGATTTTGGTTCGCTGGATAACGTTGTAACTTTCCATAAATAATCTCCCAGATTTGTTTTACAAGTCCTAAAAAGAAAAATTAAATTAGAAAAGTTATTAATTTTTAAAATCCCTTCGCGACTTTTGCCCCACTCTGTACTAGTTTTGTCATTAAAATAAAAACTTCTTGAATTAAAAAAAAAAAAAATTTTATCAAAATTTAAAGAAAAATATTTTTTAAAAAAATTAGTTCATTCAACCTTTCTCGAAAATATTGAGGAAAAAATCCCTCTTATGAACTGAGGTTTTCAAAAATAGTGTGCACTAAAGTAACTTTTGCCCATCAAAAGAAATTTGATTTTTTCTTTTATTCATTTTTACCAAAACCAAACGAATGAATTTTACTTGTACTAAAACCAAAATAAGTGCCGCAAATAACATAAAGATAACCCGAATGAAACCAGGAGAAAATGGCCAATTTGAGGTAACATTTACTCAAATATTTTCTAATATTTGAAATTTAAGAACTAAAAATAATTTTTTAGTTGAAAAAAAAAATTCTAAAATTTTATACAATTTCCTTGTTTATAATAAAAACAATTTTTGATATAATTTCTTTATAAAAAAACAAAAATAAAATCAAGTGCCTTAAACTTTCCCCTTGCCAACGAAGCAACAGTGATACATAATGTAAATGGATGGCCGTGGTAGAGTATTTTCTTTTTTCCTTTTTTTATTGGTAAGAAGTAAAATAATGCAACTGCAAGTAGTATATGTTCTTTGGCAAATTTATAGACTCTGCTTAAATTATCGAATAGAGTTCAACCATGAAATGTTTTATATGCAACGAACTACAAGTCAGCAAGTAGTAGAAGTAGTACTGAGTTGAACTTGACTTGAATAATAATTTTGAATAACTTAACTTATTACCAAAGAAATTTAAAATGTGTTTTAAAATACACAAAAAGCAATAAAAAATTGTGTTGCTTTAGTAACACTAAACTTAATTTCAAAATATGTAATTAAAATATTTCCCATTTCAACGAATAAGAAACCTTAAACCAGCTTTTTATTTTTTGTTGTAACTTTAACATTTCGGTTGAAAAATGAAATACTTTGTTAAGGTGTTAAAGGTCATTTCATATCCTCTCTTTTATACCACAAAACACATATACACATACTCTTACACATATATGTGTTAGTAGATAACTATTACCTTGCCACAAGAAGCTCTTCAGAAGGTTCGCAAACTGGAAAACATTTATTTTCTAAATGCCACAAATGCATGTATTTGATTTATGACTTAAAAAGGATTTTTACCAAAAATTCTTTATTACAAAATAGTTTGCTGAAATTTATTTTATTTTGTCTTTTCTTTTCTTTAATAGAACTTAAAACTTTTAAAACATGTTGTATGTACATGTAAAGGTGATACAAATAACTTTAATTACTAATTAACAAATTTGAAATATGATGATTAATTATAGATAAAATGATAAATTGTATGATTTTGAGGTATTTTTATATATTAAAAGAAAAACGATTTCTTATATGCGTCATTAAAAACAAAAGAACTTATTTTGTGTCTTGCAGTAGCAAAATCGAAAATGTACATCATACAAAAAATAATATAATTTGGTCTCAGAACAACACTAATTATTCTGAGTGAAGAGTTGTTGGATATTCTGATATGGAGCTTGCAGTATTACCTTACAGTACTTGTTTATAACTCGATCACATTGTATTCGCTATGTCCAAATATCTAGCCATCACTTTAGATAATGAATTATCTCAACGACAAAACTAAAAGCAAAAGCTGCAAATTCCCATTTTATTTTCAAAAACATATAAGAAATATGGAATAAATATTTTAATAACAAATTTGATTATAAATTGTAACTCTTATCACAGAGCATCTTCAGCAGTGGTGCGTTTTAACATGCTACTAGATATTTAAGAGAGGAAGCTGGCATATGTCGTGAATAAATTGAATCAACAAGGTTGTCTAATACTACCGTCAATGAATAATGCATGTATTTGGTGCAAGTAAATCTTTTTCAATTGTACCCAACTAAAGGAATTCGTTGTAAAGGCAAAAGTAAAGATACAGAGCTTTGTTATGATGCTTCAATTAAAAGTCAATATTGAGTAACTGATTAATATATGAAAGACATTAAATCAATCAAAACAAATAATTCTATCTTTCAAAACTTAATAAAACAATGAGTTGAATATTTGATATTTACACACAACACTTGCAGTTTTGATTAAAAGTGTGCGGAAAATGAAACCGTAGTTGGATTTGAAAATGCACTCCACTCGGCTAGCATCGGATAGAAAATTTTTCCAATATATTTTTTCATTATCGCATTGAAGTTATAGTATTATCTATATATTTATATAAAAAACGTAAAAAGCTTCAGCATGAAAATTGGACAGTGGGTTCCTTCTCTGATATGTAAGTAGATCCACTGAGAAGGGATTTTTTGAAATTTGAACTTTAATGGGTTAAAAATAGTAAAAACAGTTGAAATCGGTAACCTTGTATCTGCTTAACAAAAAATGATACAAATTAATTTTAAAATGTCGTATAAATAATACAAAATTAATTGACAGATGTCTGGCTGTATTTTGGTACCCTATATAACGTCCAAACATAGAAACATAGAAAAACATTTTAGCTTTCCTAGTTACATAGCAAAAATATATTAATACGATATGGGCACTTTTTTAAAATTTACATATAAATTTTCATTATAACGAGTAAAAATTGTGCCTATATTTTTTTTTTTTAATTATACATTACGACAAGAATTGATTGTCATTGCCTAATATAATACGGACAATTACTTTGGTTAATTCTTAAAAACTGTAAGAAGACAAAAACAAAAAAACTTTAAGAGGACAAAAAAAGGGTAAAAGGCGGGAAAATATTTATTACTTATTTCAAATTTCTTAGCCAATTTTTTGGCACTTTATAGAATACAAGCTGGCCCGGTTCGCGTTGCAGGACCTAACATTAGTGTTGTATTACCATACGATTGAAATTGTGTATGTATTTAAGGCAAGTTGAAAATTATATTAATTTATTATTTTTGAATTTTTTCTTATTTTTGAATGCAACATTTCGAAAGTTTTAAAATTTTTATATTAGATCATTATTAACAGAGGCTTTTCGTAAATATATTTTAGTTTATTTCTTTATGTTTTTATCTTTTTATTTATCTAGTTTTATATCTTGTTTTGAAAAACATGACAACGGCTTTCAAAAAAAAAAAAACTAAACAAAATAACTATATAGTATATGTCATTGGTGGTGCAATATGAAAATTGGTTTTTGCCACGCCTCTCCACCCGCAGACCGAAAATCAAAAATCAGAGTTCACAGTGTTACCCGTCTAAACTTTCTGAAGATTTCCTGAAAATTTCATCAAAACAAATACACACATTCTGTTTTATGTATATCGATATTTGTTTTTAGGCCAAAACTGGTATATTAATCGTTGACTTGCTTTTTAAACATTTTAAACTTTGATTTCGTTTATTTATATGCAAAATCCAAAAAGGTACCTTCTACCATGTTTATGAGACTTTTTGTGTTTTCTACGTATATGGATTTTGATTTTTGAAAATAGCAACCATTGATCCAAGTTAATATTAAAAATATTTTAAGATCAGGAACTTTTGATTAAAATGATAATGGAAATGATATAGGTAACAGAAAAAGGTGCCCTTTGTTATTTTTGTTTATCTATTTTTATTTATAAATAAACTTAATAGGTTTGTAAAATTTTGCTCAACTTAAAAGCTATTCAGAAGGACAACAAGCTTATTTTCTTTATTTGTATTTCTTTTAACATTCGCTTAATTTATGACTGCAAAATTTAAAAACTAAGAAAAACTGATCTTAGCTGAGATAGAATAAGTGTCCTCACAGTACTTATAATATTTCTTAATGAAGTTATTTAGAGAAACAAGTTTTAATGATTTTATCGAAATATGATTTAGTAATTAGAAAAGGAAATTGAGTATTTTGTAAGAAGTAGGAACTGCGCTTTCGAAGTAGCGGATATTTTGCTAGTAGTTATATTTATAATAAATTTTATATAAAATAAGTTTTTACAAACAAAAAAAAATTGCTGTCAAGAATTTGTTTTCTATGAATACCAGTGCTTTTCTGCCTCTAAAACTATATTTTTATTTAAATACGAAATTATTCTTCGCCATCTCAGACTCAAAAACAGAAAATCTCACCTCCTCAGAAGACGCAAAAAGTAGGTGATAAAATCTATATCCTTTTTGTACAAATGTGATATTTGTGTGATATAATGTTTTCTAATACTGGCAAATTTGTTGCTCTTGAAAATATCAAACATTTTTCGTGATAAAATTCGAAACTATTACGCATTGAAAAACACTATTTTTTAATTGAATTGTTCATACATTTTATATCAAAATAAATCGACATTTAAAAAACAAACAAGTAAGAGTGCTATATTCGGCCATGCCGAATCTTATATACCCTTCACAACGTGTAGTCATGCAATAACAGTTGCTTGTATCACCATTCATCCCATATGAAATACGTACACGTATGTATGTTAAAAAAACAAAAAAAAAAAATTTAAAAAAAAATTTAAAAAAAAAATTATAATATATATAATATACATATATAAAACCAAAAAAAAAATAAAAAAAAATTAAAAAAAAAAAAATAAAAAAAATTAAAAAAAAAAATAATAAAAATATAAATAATATATTAAATAAAAAATAAAAAAAAAAAAAAAAAAAAAATTAAAAAAAATTTTTTTTTGGCTCAGTTGGGATTCGATGCCAAGTTTTCTCTAACCAGTATACACGTTTGTATGTATGTATGTTGTTGTTGTAATGCTGTTTTTGTGAAAAAAAAAAATCGTGGTGGTTTTTTCTCATATCTCAGTTGTTTATGTACCGATGTTTCTGATTTTCAATACCGATCTACTCTCGAATATTTCTGATATTTTAATACCTTACCCGGGCCCAACCTATGTCGGGAGGCTTCAAAAAGTTGATTTCAACATACACACGGACAGACGGTCAGACGGACAGACTGACAGAGCTTAATCGACTCCCCTATTCATAAGCTTTCAGAAAATATATACTTTATGGGGTCGGAAATGAAAATTGTAGAAATTTCACACGGAATGACAAACCTATATATACCCTTTTTCACTGTGTGAAGGGTATAAAAAATTATTCAAAAAATATTAACTAAATGAGAATTACTAGCCTATATACACGCAAAAAAAAAATATGTTTGTGGTAACCATAATCGAAGAGCAACATACTATGATTGAAATGTATGATTATGGTTAAAACATATAATGATTAGCAGTTATCATTATTATGTTTAATTGCAGTATATATGACAACAATTGAAATCGACAATCTTTGCTTTTTTAAGGCAAATTATTGTCTATTGCTGTAACGTATACATATTGATTGTACTTACCAATTTAATTGCAGTTTTTATACCAACAGTTTTTACATTTTCTGATTTATTTTTAAATTTTCTTTGATTTTTCAAAATTTATGTTAATTTTTTTGACATCTTAAACTTAAAAAAATAAAAATTTATTCAGAAAGAAGAAGAACAGTTAAAATCAAATTATTATTAAAAAAAATCATATCTTAATTAATTTGTATTCATACTGTTGTCTCACCTATTATTTAATGATTTTTTGTAATTTTTATTGCTTTTGAATACCTTGTTATTTTTGTTGGATTAATTTTTAAGTCATACTATTTTTAAATGATAACCATTTTGGAATTTTTACGAAAAATAAAAATTAAACGATACAATTCAAACCAATATATGATGAAATGAAACAAAAATAACTATTACTTCTTTTCGACAACCAAATATTGTTTTAGAAAACACAATATGACCGTCGTGATCATGTCGTAACCATGGTTTTTCTGTGCGTGTAGATAAATTTTTATATGACAAAATATTGGATTAAAAAAATTTTGTTCCAAATTTTTTATCACAATTTCTTTCCTTTATTGAAAGGCGCTCAAAAGGTTAAAAGCTTCTAAACACTGACCTCTTAATATCCAAATTATTTCTTGACATTTAAGAAACCATGTATTATAAAAAAAAATGATTCAAAGATTATCGTTGCACATCAATATGAGCGTGAAACAATTTGTGACGTTACAGGCATCGATACAAATTCATAAGAACCTATAGAATTAGAATTGTGTAGCGTATTTAAAATTGATTCCTAACCCCTATTGTGACAATTTTAGTGACATTTATAAATTTACTTTAAAAAATCAATTTGATATTAAAGGAAAATTGATTCAATTTTTTAACAATTTTTTTTTTCAATTGAAGAAAAGTCCCTTACTTCTTTGCACCACTCTAACAACCAATTAAGACATAATATTAATGCCATTATTAACGACATGACAAAATAAAAAATTGTTTTAATACGTTTAAATGTTCTTTCTGTTAGTAATCAGTTAAACGCCAGTGGTCATAATTAATAAAATGTATGATGGGAAATTAAATTCGTACTTGCAAACATATGCCAATCATGGCAATTTTACGTCACAGAATGTACAACTTAAAATACAATCGTAAATAACTAATCATAGGTTAGATGCGCCGTGTTGTTGAGTTTATTTTCCTGTTGCTAATTTTTTTTTTTCTAACCAACCAATGAGATTTATGCTTATTATTCTCGTACAATATTTCACTTATTTTGTGTTAAGTCGTGTGTAACATATTCATTGTTGTAGGCCAGCAACTTGTTTCCTACGTTTTCTTCGTTTTCTTTTATATTTATTTTTTTCTGTTTACAGCCTGTGTTGTTGCTTTTATTATTGCTAACATTTTTCTTGGGACATTAGCGCCCGAATGTCTCCTATTTCTAACTTGTTAGAATTACAGCTTAATAGCAGACGTTGCAGCAGCAGCAACAGCCAAACGTTATTCATTCGATGAAATACAAGTGTAGCAGGCTGGCAGGCACATGTTTTAACATTTTCTATTTAAAAAGAATCAACATGAAAAAAAGTAAAGAAAACAATTCACAGCATACACACACAAGCATACATAAATACAATTAAAGAAATTCCACATGCGCACGAAAATACAACTAAAATATGTTGCAGTAATATTTTAAGTTGCTAACTATTGTAGACTTCAAATGAAACGATATAAAATTAAAGGAAATTTATTTACGTTTTGACAGCAAAAAAAATTGTTTTTTTTTTTTGTAAATTAATCGATTCATTTAACCTTTTTTCACACTCATTATAATTATAATTATTGTATTGCATTTTGTGCAACAATTAATATTGTTGTATTTGTTTTGTCTGTTTTCAACTCATCTCGTTTCTCATTTTCATATTAAGGTAGGTCATTTGTGTTTGTAATTTACACATCATGTTGTTGTAAGTAAATTCATTAAATGGTGAGAAAGCCAACTTAACGAAAGGATAAAGTAACAAAACGAAACACTCTCAAAGAGAACAAAACACTGTACATTTCACTCATTTACTCTACTACTGTTAGCACTCGTTTTAAAACAAGTAAAAATCTCTAGTATTTTTAGTATTAACCAAAATTAATATTTTAGTATGACGAAAACTTTTAAAAGAACATTGGCAGCGGATTGTATGCCTAAAACATCAAATTGCTTGGATATTCCTAGAAAAAACAATATTCAAATTGCCACTGAAACTGTAATATAAACTATATGTTTTTCTAATTCGGTTTACAGTATCTGTTAAAACAAATAGATTAAGCGTTGCTCTGTTGAATGGATAAAACGTCATTGTTAGTCGATATTTACCAGATGCAATTATTTTTCTTCGATAAAACGTTTAAGAGGCGCATAATCAGTTGAGCACTCTCAAAAGTCTTTATTCGTATCTACTGCTTCTGTATACACAGCAAATGTTGCAGAAGTGGCAAACTGAGTTCTTACTTTCTACTTATGGTATATAAGTCGATTAATATTAAGAAAAGTTTTTAGTAGTCATATTGATTTAGATGTGCTAAGTATTTGAAACAAAGTAGAAAAATAGTTTTGAAGTATCATTTTTGTAAAGGATTTTTTTCTTCTTATGACGGTGTAGAAAATACTTCACCCCATCCGATCTCCTTGTTATTTATACCACCTACATCCGACCGAAAATGGAATACATCTCTCACATATGGGCCGGTGTTTTAAAGTCAATTTTGGAGTTACTCGACCGCGTACAGAAGTGGGCGAAGGTGCTTGTTAACGACAGTAGGGTAACCAACGCTATTGACTCTCTCAAACACCGTCGCAATGTGGGTTGTATTTCACTGTTCTATCGATATTACAATGGAATATGCTCTAATGTTCCCGAAAACCGCAATTTTGCATGTAATACTCGTTTTTCCAGAAGAGCACACCCATATGTGGTCGATTGGCCAGTGGAACGAACTACACACTACAGGGAAAATTCGTTCTTTAGTCGTACTGTTCGCATGTGGAACAGACTCCTGAAGTTTTTCCAGCCACTTACAATCTGGAAAAGTTTAAATCAAATGTCCACAAACACTACTCCCTTTCTCCTCCTACCCATAACATATTTTCCTGATAACAACACAATGCATGCATGAATAGGGGACATCCCCTGAGTGTTGCATATTAAAAAAAAAAAAAAAAAAAAAAGACCGTGAATAGGAAAAAATTTAATATTTCTATTAATTTATAAGCAAAATGTAGTCATTTTCAGATCTTTTGTCATCTTTACATAAATATATTTCTTTAAAAATATAGCCATCATATGAGAGAGAAGTTTTTTGGGATAAAAAAAGATTTTTTTTAATTTGTCAAGAAAACAATATCCTTGAAAATTGTCTCCCCCATATCGCTAAAAAAAATTTTATAAAATATTTTACAAATAAACTGAGCAGTATTCCTATATATTTTAGACTCTTTTTAAAATGTCAAGGATATGGAAGGACATGATCTTCAAAGGATATTCTTATGAACATGTGTGTTGTCCGAAACTGTAAAACAGATCGGACTCAAACTTTGGCAAGTTGTTGTACACATTCCAGGGAGTGTTTATGGGTGAAAAAAGTGGGCAGGGCGACGCCCATAAAAAATTAGTTATCATTTTTAGCTACTTGCACTAGACCGATTTTTCTGAAACTAAGCACACATATTGAGCTGTCATGACTTTATAATTTCATGATTAGAAAAGTGGGCAGGGCCACGCCCATAAAAAAAGGTATAATTTTGAGGTACTTGCACTGGTCCGATTTTTCTGAAACTTTCCACACATATTAAGTTGTCATGACTATAGAATTTCTTGATTAGAAAAGTGGGCATGGCAACGCCCATTAGAAAAAATTATCATTTTCAGCTACTTGAACTTTACCGATTATTCTGAAACTTTGGACACATATTTAGTTGTCATGAGTATAAAATTTATTATTTAAAAAAATGGGCAGTGCCACGCCCTTTAAAAAAGTTATAATTTTTAGCTTTTTGCACTTGATATTCAATATAAATTTAGAATGAATTTATTCATTAAGGGGCGTAGCAACGCGCGCCGGGCTTTTCTAGTATAAAATATTTTTGGATGTATAACTTAAAAATACGGGATTCACAACAGATGGCGCACCTTTCAAGGCGTATTTTTTCCTTAATAACTTATAAGGCATTTTTAAAGGCAACATATCTGTTAATTATTCTACTTAGATATTGAGCAAAGCTTATTTTTTGCTTCAAGCATTTCGAAATTTGTCCCAATAAAGCATTATTGGTTACCGTGATAGTTCGCTGCACGCAAACAGTCAAGTAGAGTCTGTATGACTCCGTTTTGACAAATAAAGCATTATATATATGCGGGAAATTTTGCTTTAATTCTTTATTTTGTAAAAATGTTCACTATTCACCAAAACTTAAGGTGACTGTGTTTTGTTAGGAAAGATGCTTAGTGCGGTTTAGAAGTGGTGATTTGGACACAAAAGATAAAAATCGCTTAGGCTAAGGAGATAACTTTAAACGCCACTACTACATGAAGATCGTTGTCAAACTTAACAAGTGTTTGGAAATTCATTAGGAGCTACTCAAGCTGCAATTTTAAATTGTTTAAGAGCAGCAATAGTCATCCACAATCAGTGAAATTGGGTACCATACGAATTGAAGTCAAACAATTTTGAAATAAAAAAATTAATAAAAGTGTGAAGCACGGCAAATCAGTTGATTCTCAAAGCCAAATATACATGACGCTAAGATGCCACATATTTTATGAGACCAAAAAGGGTTAAATCTGTTATGAGCTATTGAAATCCGAGCAGACAATCATTAGAAAACTGTTCCAAAGGCAACAGCGAGCATGAACAGAAAAAGACCAGACAACTGTGGATTCATATTGGAATACTTGTTAAGAACTATATTTAGGTGAAAGTAGACCTTACCCTAGTCATTTTTTTTTTTTCAAACACACAATTTACTAACAATCCAAACCAGTAGCTCAAGTAAAATAATTTATCAAACAAATAAAAGCAACATTGAAAGTAATTTGACTCTAATTAAATTACTTGACAATTAGTCGCGCAGACTTCTTAATGTGCATCATCGTCTTGCTAAGCCACACTATTACTAATACCATTCGCAAATTTGAGTTTCATTAGACAACTCCAAAATCCTTAGTAAGTAGAGTATTGCGACTATAGCAGAGAGTATTGGTAAAAACATTGACCTATTAATTCCATGTCATATCCAACACTCTTTTGTGAACGCCCCTGGCAAATTACCCATCAAGATCTGAAGGCTATCATAATCCAATTTATTTAGAAGTGAAGCCGCCAGTCCTGTATTTACGTTTTAATTTCACTTAATGGGCCCGGCTACAGATCATTGAAGTTCTGCTTTTTTAAAACCGAATTATGTTCATTGCCGAGGAACATTTCTATTACAATGTATACGTAAATAACATAATTGACACACATGTGCTACCGAGATTTTCGAACTAACGTAACCTCTACAAAAGTACACAGGTGGCATCATCGCTCCTCATTGCTTTAAAAATAAGGCCGGATAACATATACTTCACCTTCAACGCCGAACGCTTTTTCCGGCTCAAAATTAAAGCACATGGCAAGGGCGATATTTGGTTTCAACAAAATGACGGTATACATAGCGCGCAGGCTTATCTATTTAATTATTTTGGTATATATTTGGCAGATATTATGGATTCCAAGTCATCACGGCATAATCAAGAACATAGAAGCCGATAAATTATCTAAAATGGGATCATTTTTAAATGATATAACCTTGGAAAATGCTAATCCCTTTCAGCAGTTCAAAAATGAACTTTAGGTTGGGTCGATGGAGGAAAACGTCAGGAAATGTCAGAATGCAAATGTCGGTAAAATGACGAACATATTATGGGGAGCCTCAAATCTTGGAAAGTCGAAGGAAATTCTGAAACTGAGTAGACCGAGACAAAGAAGATTAACTAGTGTTATAAAGGCTCACACGGAGTTAAAAACTCATCTAGCTCGCAGGTGAATACTCTGCCGAACTGGGAACGCCTGAGAGATTCAAATTTGAGATCGATAGGGAATTATATTAAAGGACATGAGTTTCTGACCGAGTCGATATTTTTACGTTGACGAAACTAGAATTATGGTTTCAATAGGGAAATTTTTTGGTTCCTATAGAGCGCACAACATGCCAACGGAGCATACGTTTATAACCGTTATGGGTCCTCTTTTTCAACCTAACCCAATAATTTTGGTAATTTTGGTATTGTTTTATGTTCAGTAAATAAAAGTATTTGCCGATAAACAGGATACGATTTAAAACTTAGAAGTCAGCATTGCTGGTAATTCTAAAAGGAATTGCCGAATATAAGAACTATTAATTGGACCACCTGCATTGTAGCCTTGGCCAACATTTTAATTCAACTTTTCTTTTAAACTGACAACGTTAGAAATTATTCTCTTGGGTTGTAATAAAGACTTCAATTTTAAATTATATTTTAAGTCTTTATTTCAGTTGAAGAAAATTTTAATGAATTTTACTATAAATTACAATTTTAATTGATTAAAAATTAAATTGACTAAAATTATGAAAACAACCTGGCATGGATTTTTGAACGAAATAATTAGGTAAGCGACAACAAAAATCACTCTAATGAAGCGACACCATTTCTTAACCCTACTCATGGTCCCTCTTGTAATGCCTTAAAAGATTCAAACAAATAAAGCAAAAATTGTTAATACAATAACTCTTAGCTTCTAACTAAGTATTACAATAACTTTGATGGCAGTCAATATATTGATTATGATTTAATGCTTTGAAAGCGATACTACTACCCGGAGTAACCTACCCATTTGTT
The DNA here is from genome assembly GCA_941918925.1 of Phyto melanocephala. Taxonomy (NCBI): domain Eukaryota; kingdom Metazoa; phylum Arthropoda; class Insecta; order Diptera; family Rhinophoridae; genus Phyto; species Phyto melanocephala. The sequence goes on from OW799235.1 coordinate 127,948,215, forward strand.
TTGAAAATAATTTTCGTATCAACAATTTTTTTACATCTAGAGGATAAGCCTAAAGGCACTAAAGAATTTTAACATTTTAAACCTTTTACGTTTATATATGTGACCTTCTTCGAGAAAAGGGACCTAAGGTGTCGAAAAACTGGTTTGGACTTAAGAGTGGATTCTGATTCCTAAGAGGATGTAGAATAAGATGAAATGAGTTAGATTTCTTTACCCCATAAAAACGTACAAAACAAACTTAGGAAAATCAATAAAAATGAGAAAAACATTATCATAACAAACAGAGCAATAGCAAAGCAACAATAGCAAAGGTATTGTCACGCTAAAAGCGAAAAAAATACGTCACCAAATTCGGCACCCAATCATAACTAACCACACCAAATCGCATCTCCCAACATAAGGTCTGTTCACAGTAATAATACGTTATGAAACTTTAAATGCGTTTTTCTTAAAACTTCATTTTCACACACTAGGTCCCTTTTCTCGGAGATCACATATATTTTATTTTTTTTTTTTTTTATTAAAAATAATTTTAAATTTTTTACAAAAATATGAAAATTTATCTCACCCTAAGATCGATACTACAACGTTTTCTCTTTCGGAAATTATGTATTTTAAGTTGTACTTAATTTCGGCTAAATTGGACTTGGACAGTTTGCACACTTAGCTAACGACAATGTGGGTTGTTCTGTCTAGATTTTCGACTTTAATAAAAACAAACAAAAAAATACAAACGATATTATGAAAAATAAAAAATGTGTAATGAAAAACTTATTTTAATTTATTTTCCTTCTTTTTTTTGTAATAAAAATAATAATAACCTTAATTTAATGCAGCAGTTTTTAATTGAATATCTGGTTTTAAGTACAGCTAACTCCACTTAAACCGCCTCTTAACGAATAAACAAATTCGGGCATTCCTTTTCTAATTTCACGAGTAATTTATTAACAATTTAAGTCGGTTTCTATGAAATATGAATAAATTAATTCACTTATAAATTAAGTTGATTTATTATTGTTGCTGCTGTCATCAGTTGAGTATTATTATATGTATATGGTTTTATGTTAACATACACACATACATACATACACTATAATATGTACTAGTGACATACATATGTATGTGTGCATGTATATGTCGGTATGATCTAAAGTGCACATTATATATTTATTTAATTTTTAGGGAATTTGTTTTCAAAACATATAATTTTAACAGACGACATTTCCATTAACAAGCACTTACAAGTATGTATAAACACACACACGCACACATCTGCACATACATGGCCTATCGAGCGCACATCCACCCAAATACTGTGGAGGACATTAAACAAAAGGTCTAATTTATTGTTGTACAAAATAAAAATCATAAAGCAAGGCAGGAGTATTAAATTAAATAAAATTAAAACAAATATTGTTGAGGGAAAAAATAACATGTAATTAAGACAATCTCAACAATGTCTAAAAATTACAGGTTTGGAAATCAAAAGCATTCTTTTTTGTTGTTGTTGTATAAAGCAACAAGAACAGTTGTAGTAACACACATAATAACTAGTGACCTTCTTGAGATGATGGTTTTTGGTTTTATTTGTTTGAAACAGTAATTTGAAGACAATTATTAAATTTGTTTTTGTGTGCGGGTAAACAAAAACAAAATAAAACATAAAATAAAGCTAATGATGGGTTCTAAAATAAACTACAAATGGAGAAAGAAAATAGAAAAAAAATAAAACAGATTAGAACTGAAATCAAAGTTCAAATGAACAACCTCATTAAACATGTACAAGTGCAAAGTGTGGGTAGACAACAAAATGTGTACGGACCGCCAAATCTAATACAATAACAAAATAACATTTGTAGCAACAACAACAACAACAACAATCATGTACTCAACGTCGTCATCATCATCATCATTGACGACAAATTTATTGCTGAGCTTCTTTTTTTTTCATTTACTTCCTTTTGCTTTCAAAACGAAATAAAAAGACAATTTTTGTTTCCTCATTGACTATATACCCACACATCAACATGTATTAATAAACACACACTCACATAAACATATTGCTTTCTTATTTTCTTTGCTACAACTGATAAGGCAAAATGACAATTGACCAAAAATTTGGTGGCTAAAAGCCACCACATATTACTAACATCATCAGCAATGGTGGCAACAACAAAAACTACAACTAAACTGTATACCACAATTCGTATCCATTTCGTATGTTTTAATACACTGTTTCAGGCTCAAAGTCAGTGAAAAGGAAACAAGAAAAACCAAATACAACAAAATATAAAAAAATAATACGAAATAAGCTTTAAAGAAAAATGTGTCTACCAACTTTAAAGGACAAACTGTAAAAAGCATCAACAGTCATTCGCTATGTACTGGCAATGACAATGGCAGGCAAAAGCAGAAAACTAACCTCATGATTTTGCTCTCGCCACGCGGTTGCCAGATTTGTTTCTACTAAAAGCATAAAATCATCAATTGATTTTAAATTAAGATTAAAAACCGAAGCCTGTAGTACACGAAATATAAAAATCCACACACGCATGTGGCTGTGACGTAATTTTGACGTAATCGCTTCGGCCACATGTGTTTTATTTGCATTTTTGGACTAAAATACATTGCGTGTAATATCAAAATCTTACCGCATGCAGATACTATGACTATTTATAAAAAATGTTACCAAAGTGCTTAACATTTAAGTGGCGTCAGACCCACATGTGCATGTGGCTTTTTATAATTCCTGAACTATAGGCTTTAGATTTTTAAAAACTAGCTATCACTCAAGTTAATTTAATGCTTAGCTACATTAACTTCATTACTGTTCAACTAGGGACACTAAACGTTTTAATTTAAAACTACTTATTTGTTATTGTGTGTTTTTTTTTTGTATAAAAGGTAGAATTTTCTTTTAGTGTACCATGAACTATTTGGTTAGAAAGTAGGACGCTAATTGAACAAAACTAAAAAATATTTTAATCTTTCTTTCAAAGCTATGGGATGTAAATCCAGTTGTAAGAAATCGAAGTGTAGATTTTCTACCCAGAAGGAACCCATTAATTTCAATTTGTGTATCCATTGCTGCAACAAGTTCACAAAAGACATCTAAAGTATTCTACTCAAAATTTTCTGCCATTGCCCGTTAAGATCCACTACCATGAACTGATTTAAGATTTATTACAGGAACTGAAGCATTTCTCGAACCCCTCTGAGTAGAATTTTGTGTTAAAACCTCAGCATTAGTCCAGCAACTGAAGCCTTATTTATAATCATTTGTCTTTTAAGATTAAGTCCATTTCAATATCGAGGGATATGGCCTCAATATTCAATGGCTAATAAATATATGCGTCATGCGGAAAAGATTAAAATCTTTCAAAAGATAAAAAAAGCTGATTTAAATAAATATACAAGGTGGCGCAAAAATAACCTTCCAATGCTTTTTGGCTGTCATTTTAAAAAAAATTAAAAACTTTGATTCTTCTTGTGGAGTATTTTTATTTGGTCTTTTAATTTTTTTTACATCAAGTCGAGAATATGATGTCATGTAAATGGCCGCCGCCACAGTTGATTGTCATTTGAGCCCTTTTTATGGCATTTTCCATCACTTTGGCCAAAACTTCCGTCGATAGGTCCTCACATTCTTGACGGATATTGTCTTTAAGAGCTGCAAGAGTCTGAGGCTTGTTGACATAAACCCGCGACTTCAAAAAGCCCCACAAAAAGAAGTCTGGAGCGGTCAAATCAGGCGATCTTGCTGGCCAGTTCAAATCGCCAAAACGGGAGATTAGGCGCCCGGGAAATGCATCTTTCAGCATATCGGTTGTGGCACGTGCAGTGTGTGCTGTTGCACCGTCCTGTTGGAACCACATGTTTTCCAATCCCAATTCATCAAGTTGCGGCAAAGAGAACTCGTTGATCATTGCTCTGTAGCGCTCACCATTCACAGTAACCGTTTGGCCCGCGACGTCTTCGAAGAAAAAAGGTCCGATGACTCCTCCAGCGAAAACAGCACACCATACAGTAACTTTGAGCGGGTGTAATGGTTCTTCGTGGGTTACACGCGGATTTTCAGTGCCCCAGAAGCGTAAATTTTGCTTATTTACGTACCCGCTAAGATGGAAATGGGCCTCATCACTCATGATTATTTTTGATAAAAAATCATCTTTCTCTTAGTGGTGATTCAGGATGGCTTGAGCGTATGTTAGACGCGATTGGCGGTCAGCAGCTAACAGCTGATGCACCGTCTGGACTTTGTACGGAAACATCTTCAAATCTTGTACCCAAATTCGCTGTAAAGACCGTCGACTGATAGCCATTTGCGTGGCACGTCGTTTGGTCGATGTCGACGGCGCTTCCATGACATCCGCAGCAGCAATATTCTCTGCAGAACGGCTACTCCGGGGTCTGCCACTCCTGGCAGCATCTCGTGTTGTACCAGTCTCTTCGAGGCGAGCGGCTAAACGTCGCAGTGTTTCACCAGTAGGCGTTGAACGGCTAGGAAATCTGCGACGAAATTCACGTTGTGCCAAAGTCACCGACCGATTATTTGTCAAAAAAATAGTCACCAATATTCCTCGTTCTGGAGCAGTGTAGCGTAACATTGTTTATTAACGTGTATTTTGCATGTGTTTACTACACAAATGTCAAAACAGAACTGACATTAGGGGCCAATTGCAAAATTTGTAGCATTTTCTGATAGGAGGATTTCTTTTGCGCCACCTTGTATAATCCGCATAAGTTTTTTGTGTTTATTGGCAGTCTTCTAATAAGAAAAATTGCCACATTTGTTGCTTTAAAAATTCAATTCATTTCTGCACAACGAGTTTTTGTTTGGTTCGAAAAGCACGGGGGCAGATTGCTACTTGCTAACGTATCTATTTAACATTTGCACACCACTTTCAAAAACAAAAGTTCTGAATAGAGATGGGCAGTGGGAAAAACCCAAAGGGAATATACCTACTTTTTTCCTATTTGGGAAATAACCGGGTATTTACGTAGGAAAAACCCCAATAGACGGGTATTTTCATTTTTTAACGTAATTATCAAGATTTTAAAAAAATTAACTTTTTTAGCACAAATGCAGCGAAAAATAGGAACTTTGCGATGCATACATACTTTGCGCCAGCGTGTATAGGGCACTAGCTGTTGTCTGTTGTTCGAAACGTCAAAATGTGAAGACTGATTCAGGAACTAAAATAAAACCAGCAGCTTATTACAACAATAAAAAGCCGTCTTCTTGTTTTATCATAAGATTTTTTTCTGCGCATTGTGATGTAATGTTACTTAATTGCAGAAAGAACGTCTATTGAAACTTTTAAGCACTTTTAAGAAGTAGGTATCGAAGTCTGTAAGAGTAGCAGTAGTTGTAAATCCAAAGTAAATCGTGTATTAATTCACTACGCAATCAAAAGTCTACAAAACAAAATCCAATTCGTCAATTAAACTAACTTATTAGCACAAGCGCGCACAGTACGAAGCCAAAACAACATGTGAGATAAATAGATCACCAGCATGAAGTATATATAACGTATTTATTGAATTATTAAAATAAACAAAATTAGATTAGCTCTAAGTAGTAGTAATAGTACTAAAATAGTACGCACTATTTCATATATACCTGTATCTTCACATTACCTAGATGTTACATATGCTAAATAGGAAAAAACCCGAATATTATCCCACTTGGTAACTTTCCTCGGGTTTTTTTCATACTTTTTTCCACATTAGCGTTTTTTCCGGGTAAAATCCCATCTCTAGTTCTGACTTTAATTTGCCAAGTCGAAGCTGTAATTTTTTTATTAAGGAACCGTTACCGTTTTCTGTTAGGAACCGTCAGGGGTAAATGTAACCCTAATCATTAGAGACAATTGGGAGCAAAAAAGTAAGTAAGTAAAATAAGCCAGACAATTTTAAAAGTACTTTTAAATTTAGAAATGATAGATGCCGATATGCCATAATCTTATCACTCAAGAACGGCTACACCGATTTCGTTAATTTTTTTAATGTTTTTAAAAATTAAATTCTTTACGGAAATGAAAACTGACCACGCCAAATCTTATTCCCACTTATTTTAATTTATTAAAAATCGCAGAATAGCTTGACTAATGAGCCTATTTTTTTCATAATCTATGAAGTTGGGGTAGTGAAGTGGGTGTGGCAAACACCTCCCTCACAAAATCAATAGCTTTTGTTCATATTCAGAGAACTTGAGAACACTTAGTATTACAAAAACAACAGTTTAGTTAAAATGAGCTGGAAAAGAATAATGGGCGTGACACCTTGAATATAAAGAAACATACATTTTGTGAGATATCTAGAAAACAATTACATCCTTAATCTTAAAATTTTCTTTTACTTTTATCTACTTTGTTTTATTCCAGTCAAAAATCGATTTGATGGGAGCAGAGGACAATGCTCCCATCATATCGAGTGAAAACCCTCATACGCAAAACTCAAGATTTTTCCAGGAACAATAAGTATTAGAACTATCAATCCTGTTATTAAAACAAACAAAAATTCACAATTTATTTCAATAAGGGTTAAGTACAACTAAAAAAAGAAGGATAAAACACTTCTTATGCAAAGAAAATATATTTAATGTCATATTAGCAGTAATATAGATGGTATAGGTCCGCTAGTTGTATACAAAAAAATATTTATTTTGAACTAAATACATTTCCAATCAAAGTTTTTATCAAGGCAAGAAAATTTTGAAAGATGCTTTATTTAAATTTAGAAAAGTTCTGCCTGTGTAGGATATGTTCAAAAACTTATGGAAGTTTTGCTTATAGATATATTTTTTATTTTTATTTTTTACGTACTGGCAAGTCTCTTGCCAGTACGTCTTTAGTGATGGTATTACTGTTAATGTTGGTGTATCTCCATAAACATGTGCATGTGTTTGTATGTGCCTTTATATTTGTAAGCAAACAAAACCCATAGTACATAGAAAACAAGAGCACTTAACTGAAACAAATTGTATAATAAGCAACCAATTGCCACTTGGCATCATGCCTTTAATATGTTTATAACGACAATGAAATCTTTATTTCTTTTCTACCTCTTCGTCTTCTTCTTTTTCTCCTTCTTATCCTCTTGTGCGGGGTAATTGAATGTGCATATATGACTGTGTATTTTCATGTATATGGAGTATTATTTCTTAACCGTGACATACTTTTATCCAAAGGAAAAAAATACATAAACACAAAAATATTATTTAAAAAAAATGCCACGTTAAATCCGCTATTTTAAGCTTTGCAAATCTAATTTAAGATTTTTATTAAGCAAACCGAAATGTAGACACTGGCCTATAGATACACATGGGAAAAAGCTAAATATCCCTTACAACGACTTCTGAAGAAGTTGCGATAACGAGGAAGAGGAGGAGACAACTGAACATCTTCTCTGTAATGGTCCTACTTTCGGGGACCTGGGACACCAGATTCTAGGTCAGCGAATACTTGTAAGTACAACTTGTCCTTCCGCAGTTGATCTGGGAAAGATCCACACCTTTGTAAACAGGACAGGATGGCTGAGGTACGACGGCCAGAGAACATAGACGAACGGGCGTTTGTGCCTACGTTATCACAACGGGACCCTCGGAGGACCCAAGTGAGTTATTCCTTCGAGCGGCTGCCGGATCTAACCTAACCTAAACCGAAATATAACGTGACTAAAGTTAAACCACCAATATTATAAAAAAAATTTCCTCTACAAAATTGGGATCTAGTTGGGTGCGGTTAAAAACTTTCTGATGTTTTCTTATTGCTTCAGGAAATCTTTATTTCTTTTCTACCTCTTCGTCTTCTTCTTTTTCTCCTTCTTATCCTCTTGTGCGGGGTAATTGAATGTGCATATATGACTGTGTATTTTCATGTATATGGAGTATTATTTCTTAACCGTGACATACTTTTATCCAAAGGAAAAAAATACATAAACACAAAAATATTATTTAAAAAAAATGCCACGTTAAATCCGCTATTTTAAGCTTTGCAAATCTAATTTAAGATTTTTATTAAGCAAACCGAAATGTAGACACTGGCCTATAGATACACATGGGAAAAAGCTAAATATCCCTTACAACGACTTCTGAAGAAGTTGCGATAACGAGGAAGAGGAGGAGACAACTGAACATCTTCTCTGTAATGGTCCTACTTTCGGGGACCTGGGACACCAGATTCTAGGTCAGCGAATACTTGTAAGTACAACTTGTCCTTCCGCAGTTGATCTGGGAAAGATCCACACCTTTGTAAACAGGACAGGATGGCTGAGGTACGACGGCCAGAGAACATAGACGAACGGGCGTTTGTGCCTACGTTATCACAACGGGACCCTCGGAGGACCCAAGTGAGTTATTCCTTCGAGCGGCTGCCGGATCTAACCTAACCTAAACCGAAATATAACGTGACTAAAGTTGAACCACCAATATTATAAAAAAAATTTCCTCTACAAAATTGGGATCTAGTTGGGTGCGGTTAAAAACTTTCTGATGTTTTCTTATTGCTTCAGGATCCTATATTGGTGTACGCAAACCATAAAATAACAGTTCTTCATCCTTTCTTATTCTCTTAATATAAGCAATAACCAATTGCTTGGTTGTTTATTACCAACATCACAAGCAGAGAAAACCTATAATTACGATATGATCACGACTGCTATATTATACAATAATTAATTATTAATAAAAATCTTTTCGAATATTAATTACGTTACAACGTTACGTTACGTTTATCTGAATTTTTCTATGTAATGATTACTTCTTCTGAAAATTTCGCTATGTTTGTTCTCAAAAATATGACCCAAAAAACTATACAACAAGCATGGTAAGATGTTCTTGCAAAAATTACATTTAACATTAAATGGGATTATTAAATATTTTACGATTTTGATAAATTTTTTAATGATTTTGTATGATCATATTATAATAATTTTAAAACGCACTATGGTTGTGTGTTTATTATATTACAACTATATACAATTAAGTAATTATAATATAATAATATGGAATCATTTAATGATCATGATACTAAAATTAAACTTATTATGATTAATTATGTTTTCTACTACAATGCATTGTAATTTTACTATGTTACTTTTAAATTTTATTCACTAAAACTAAAATTTTTGATACAAATGAATTTTCCCACTATGCTTACCTCTAAACCACTCAAAAATCTTAAGGAGCTAATACACGGCTTTGTCGTGTGTTACCTTTAAAACATTACTTCTGTAAAAAAACATGTGTTGAGACATCTGACAAAATTTTAATTAGAGCGCGCTCTATTTTCTTCTGTGAAAACATGTGACATCAGCCGTTGGCAGAAATCTCTGCTGCTGCAAAGCAGTCAGCGTAAAAGTACAATTTTGACAGACATGTAGAATTACATATGTCTCACAAATTTTAAAGTCAGATGTAAAAAACATGCAGTGTATTATAGCCTTTATTAATTTTAATTTATTATAAATTTAAAATAGTTTTTTTTTTTTATTATCAACAAACTCTTAAGATTTTCTTTGGTTTCTTCAAAATTTAATTTAATTTTTTTTTTGTGATAACTATTTATTCAAACTTAATAATACACACTAAAAAACGTTCCCTCTTTGCAGCACTGTGTTATTGACAGTTAAATGTTAAATTAAATATTGTTCGAATTTAAAATCTTAAATCCTATTTGATGTGGCTTCTGCTTTATTGTGTTAATCTCAACAAAGTTTTTACACACTTATATCAAACATATGTTTAATACACATTATAACTTAATTTATGTTTCTATTTAGACGATATGTATATACAAACATAAATTTTTAGCTGTATGTATGTATGTATGTATGTATGTATCTAATTGTATATTTATAAACTTAGATAGACATACACAAACTTATATTTAGTTAACACAACGGTCGTTTTGTTTAATGGTTTTTTATTAAAATTTTCATAAATTCAACATTTGTGTTGTGCCTTCTCCCTGGCGTAACATTATTTAAAAAGTTTTGCTCGTTTAGACATTTGTTAGTATTAGTGTTTTTGTTTCTGTTGTTGTTTTAGTTTATCTTTGTTTTTTTATATTTTGTTTTCTCTATGCATTATTTATGCCTTTATTCATAAAGATATGGATGACTATGCCGGTTTTGTAGAAGAAACAACAAATACAAAACTCCTACAAAATATAAGATCCTTCAACAAATGTTATACAGCTTTTGTTGTTGTAGATATTTTTGCATGCAAATAATTTGTGAAAATAAATAAAAGTATTTTAACGTTTTGTTGTTGTATTTCGGTTTAGAGTCCTTTTTTTCATAAATATTTAACAATACGCTAATATATTGAATGGCTGTTGGCATTGAATAAATGTTTTTATTTGAAACACCATACAAATACACATGCATTTACAAATATAATAAAACAAAGAGAATAGCATTATCAAAAAGGATATTAAAACTTAACCAAAGAAATAGAAAATAAAATAAAAACCTGTAAAAAAAATTATTAACATATTAAAGAAAGAAATAAGCAAAACCAATGGCCTTAACTTATACAAACAACATTTTGCGAAATATACTTACATACAAATGTACATACTTAATGTTATACTCATAAATATCTAATCGACTTTTTGTCAGATGTAAAGATTTCGAAAACAAATTTAAAACAAAATTAAAAATGTTAGATATAAGATCAAAGGATGGTAATTGAATGACTTAAAGGACAAGTTAGATGATTTTAAATCTTCCTTTTTAGAAAATAGTGATTATCGAGAGAAATTTCTTGCTTTTTTTGAAATTTTTAACAAATTTTAAATAAACTTGTTTAACATATTTCACTAAATCTTGTTATATGAAATTTTGAGACCCAACAGGTTAACATTAATGAACATACATACATAATATCCAAAAACTTAAATAAAAAACCCTACATAACTCTTAGTACTCTTAATATTAAGAATAATTAAAATGTTTAATGGCTTCAATAAATATTTTAATAATTTTAAAATTTTCAAATGCTTGTTGGTAGTTTCCATTGAAGCATTTTATATAACAATATAATTTTATTTCATATATTTTAAAGCGTTTTATTGGATTCATAAAGGGATGGAAAATGAAATTTTTTACAGAATAATTAATTAAATAAAAATTGTAGTTCTGCAGAAGGAAGATTTGAATAACTTTCCCATTCCTGATTTTTATTTATCTGACGTTTAGTATTTTTTGAAATTCAGCAATACAATCATACACCCATACAAGAAAAATTCAGTTCACAAATAAATAAACCAAAACTGTATTTCAATAGGCGATACAGAATACAACACGGGGTTGTGAATTGAAGAATAAATAAGTTCTGAAATTATAAATTTTGTAGGAAATTCAAATTGTTAAGTATTATATTAAATAACATTATTTATAGCTTAAAACAAGAGAATAATAAAAAAAAAGTTGCTTAAATTTTACTCATTTTAATAGGTAATTTAGTTGAATTTCTCCACTCTGCCTGATCAAGCCTTTTTACCGGTTAATATTCCTTTATATCTAGGTCGTTGATGCTAAAAATTATTTTTGGAAATCCGGCTTTTGATATGGTACAGTATGTGTATGTGTGTGGAATCCTATTTCTTATCAATTATTTTATTATATAAGTAACAAAATGTAATTAAAAATATAGATTCCTTTGTAATATAAATGTAGTATAACAATAATAAAAAAATATAAAAAAAAGAATATTTTTTTTTGTATTTTTTTATACAGGTTTAATAAATTATATTATTGATATAATAAATGCTTTAATATTATAAAACCAAAATCTCAAATAAAGACATGATTAAATTAATTAAAACCATTTTTGAAATTTATTGAAAATTTTAATTAATTTTTTAATACTGTTTTAATTGATATTTTTTTCCATATTTTTTCAATTAAAACTATTAATTTTCATTTAATTAATAGTATCATTTTGATGATTGGAGCAAAATTAAACAATTTTTTAATTAATAATATTAATTTCGTAATTGAAATTCATATTTATTTTTTTCTGTGTACCTCGTTTCAATTTTAACAATTTTATTTGATTTTTTACTTCCCTTATAAACAATGAAAAAATCTAGATTCGTCCTTTTAATAATAAGCCATCGACATATATTAAAAATATTGATAATTTCACTAGTATGAACTTTTTTATCTCAAGGCACACTATAATTTATTTAAGAACCCATTTTTCTAATGTTTAAATACAACAAAGTTTGTACCAAAAAAACAGTATTTTTCCTTCAAGATCTAAAGTTATTAAAATATTCATTTACCGTAAAAAAAAACTACAACCTTCTAAGTGAATGAAAAGGTAAAGTGTGTCTCTTTATTATTGTAACATCAAGTCTAACATGTGTCTAAGATAAGTGCATTAGATTATAAGGCAATATGTATATGTGTATGTATCTATTTATATTTAATATTAAGCTTATACATGCAAATTACTGTCAAAAGCATACGCTGAGATATCAAGTTGTTTTGCTGAGGTCTTATTAATGTTACCGTTTCTGTTGCTGATTCTAATGATGTTCTCACTGACTGACTGACGGATATTCTTGTTATTTATACTGTCGTATATCGTTTGCAGAGTTTAAAGTGCACAATCTCTAAACTTAATATCAACAGACTGACTGCATAACCAAAGATAAGAACCAACAATGCTGATGTAAATGTTTGCATATCAACCTAAAATATACAATCCATATTAACAAACATACGTTCACACATACATAGACACATTGTCTGTCATTATTATCGTGTAGTTATTATGTGAATGAAATGGAGGAAATGTGCAACGTGTTGTATTATTGTACATTTGCAAATAATGGAATATTAGCTAAAGGGTGAAAGGTAAGAAAAATGTGTCAGATTCCATTATAGTCATGCGTATGTATGTATGTATGTATGTATGCATTTATGTATGTATGAACGAGGCATTATGACAAAAATACATTAAGCAATAATTGTTAAAATGGTTTAATATGATCTACCCACCCTTAAATCATCGGTGTGCAATTGTTTAACACAACGTGGTTTGGGAGAGTGCCAAACTTTACGCTGATAATCGGTTAGGCCCACTTCGGTCACACGACGTAAGCTAAAGTTAAATAATTTTGTAAGTGAGAGCTAAATTAAACAAACTGAGTTCTTATTTGGGTCGAACTAAAGGGTTAACTAATATATTTATAAATTATTTTTTTAAACTTGTTTTAAATTTTGATGTTTCAGAAACTTTCTTTTAATTAACATTAAACTTAATAAAGAGCTTATTCGTATGTTTTATATACCCACCCATAGGTAATGACTTTCCTTAAGGGTGACCCCTTCTGAACAATGCTGACCATTTTTTGAGGAGGGAATAATTGTATTTCGGATAAATCACAAATCTCCTTTTCAGTAAAGGTGTCAGCAATAATCTTGTATGCCGTCGCCACATCCACATGAAAAGCAAAACCTTGAGAAAATATAAAGATTTTCCTGTAAAATATTCTATTCTCTTACGGCTTTATTAAAAAATATTATTGGAGTTGCTTTAAGCACATTAAAAGCGTAATCTATACTAATATATATCTATCTTCTATCTATCTATCTATACATAGAAAAGTGAAACTCTGTGTGTGTGTGTGTGTGTTAGCTATAGACTCCGAAACTGTAAAACCGATGGGACTCAAACTTTGACAAGTTGTTGTACACATACCAGGGAGTGTTTATGGGTGGAAAAAAGTGGGCGGGGCTACGCCCATAAAAAATTAGTTATCATTTTTAGCTACTTGCACTTGACCGATTTTTCTGAAACTTTGCACACATATTGAGCTGTCATGACTTTATAATTTCGTGATAAGAAAAGTGGGCGGGGCCACGCCCATAAAAAAGTTATAAGTTTGAGGTACTTGCACTGGACCAATTTTTCTGAAACTTTGCACACACATATTGAGCTCTCATTATAATACAATATCGTGATTAGAAAAGTGGGAAGTGCCACGCCCATAAAAAAAAGTTATACTATTAAGCTTCTTGCACTTGACCGATTTTTCTGAAAGTTTGCACACATATTGAACTCTCATGACTATATTATTTCGTGATTAAAAAAGGAGGCGGGGCCACGCCCATAAAAAAATTATAATTTTGAGGTACTTGCTCCGGACCGATTTTGGTGATGATTATACAGTTTCGTGATTAGAAAAGTGGGCAGTGCCACGCCCACTTGATATTTAATTTAAATTCAAAATGCATTTTTATTCATTCAGGGGCGTAGCAACGCGCGCCGGGATTTTCTAGTACTAATATAAAAAAGATGTGTGTTTGTATGTTATGAGTTTCCTTCAAAACTACTTATTAAATTTCTAAAAGTTTTCCGCAATTCAATGAAATGGTTTCTCTTCCGAACTGACGTACGCTATATTTTTCTTTTATATTTTAGGTGGGCGTGGTAAATCCCATACAAATTGAACACATTTAATGACATATATTGAGAAATGTAGCAGCTATCCCTGCAAACTTTGTACGAGTTATTTTGATGACAACTTTCTTATTCGAGAGAAAAATGAATAGGATCTGAGCAGGAGGTAAGGTATCACTCATAAAGAAAAATACATTGGATGTCAAATACAGAAAACTGTAAACAAAATTTAGTTTAAGCCTTGTCTTAGCAATTTTAACGACAATTTCTTTATTAAAATCAATAATGGTTACGATCGCAGCTGAGATAGCGCTATCCCCCCATGAACGAAATACTTTATGTCACAATTATATAATACCTAAGGACTGCTGATAGCAAAAGTTCTTGAATTTGGTTAAATAGATTTAATATTAATGAATACAATATATCGAACAATAAAAACTATCAAAAAGTAGAATGCACATACATACACACTACTAAGGGGTGTCTCGAAAAGCTTTTTTACATTTTAAAATGTCTCCCAAATCTAGTTTTTTTTCAAACAAAAAAAAACATTTTATTGGCGTTATGGAGAAAAATTTCTAAACTTTATTATGCAAAACAACAAAGTTTCAAATTTTATTTTCTTTTGCAAAATTTCGCACTTTTTTCTTAACGCTTTGCATTAAACGTTGGACACACGTTTTACCAAAGTGTTTGATAGCTTTTTTTCCAAATAAATCCAAATTTTTTTACATTTGCAGAAGCTTTGAACTTTGTTCTTAGGTACTGCTTAATTATAGCCCAAT
Organism: Phyto melanocephala; assembly: GCA_941918925.1. Taxonomy (NCBI): domain Eukaryota; kingdom Metazoa; phylum Arthropoda; class Insecta; order Diptera; family Rhinophoridae; genus Phyto; species Phyto melanocephala. The sequence continues at coordinate 127,963,425 of OW799235.1, forward strand.
AGCGTTCAATAGGCCTTAGCTCTGGACAATTAGGTGGATTCATGTTTTTCGGTACAAAATTTATTTTGTTGGCCTCATACCACTCAAGGACGTCTTTGCTGTAGTGGCAGCTTGCCAAGTTGGGCCAAAACAGTGGAGGTATATTGTGGCTTCTGTATAATGGCAATACAGCCTTTTTCAGGCACTCCTTAATATAAAATTGGCTGTTCATTGTACGATTCACAATGATTGCCTTTGAAGTTTTCCCACATGTACATATTGCTTGCCATATCATATATTTTTTTGGCGAATTTTGAAATCTTTTTATACTTAAATTTATCGGAAACATTAGCTCTTTTATTCGAAACATAAAAACCCTGACCAGGAAGCTCTGAATAGTCAGCCTTACAATAGGTTTCATCGTCCATTAAAATACATCCATTAAAATTATTTAATTTGTGACGTAGCAACTGTCTTGCTCTTTTTTATTGCCGTTTTTATTCTTTTTTCGTTTCGGTTTGGAGCTTTCTTGACTTTGAATGTTCTTAAATTTTCTTTTTTCTTTATTCGTTCTACAAGCGACTTCGAAATATTTAGTTTTCGTGCGATATCGCGAATGAAAATGTTTGGATTTTGCTTCCAAAGTGACTTCACCTTTTTAACGATTTGAGGTTTCCTAAAACCACGAGGCCCTCCACCTTTCTTGTGCTTAATAGACAAGTCTTTTTTGAATTCAAAAATACCGTTACGAGCAGTCTGTCTGGACACTTTTGCCCATCGCGCAACTTCAGCGTAAGAAAGTTGTTGTTGTCACTTTTTCTCTATTTGACCGCATTTTAAATACGGATTAAATAATTTGAATAAACTTATTAACAAAGTATTGTTGACACTTATAACTATCACAGAGTGGAACAAAAAAAAATTATTTAAATAATAATTGTTTGCGTAGTGCCCTGTAAAAAATGTAAAAACACATTTCGAGACACGCCTAAACATAAAACTTATAAATTTAACCAAAAATTACCCCGTTCAGCTTTTTTATTTTTCCTTACAATATTAATATTAAAAATATATCTGAACTTCAAAAATCCCTAAATTTAAAAATGTTTTAAAAATTAAATAAATTATTAACACTGGATGTCTCAAAATTAACGCAAGACCAACGCTCTACTGCACAAGTAGCGACAAATTCAAATCATGAGTTGAGATACCCACAGTTCTTGTCAAACTCAAATTGAAATTTTATCAAAGTTCAAAAATTGTGGATTAATTGCGAAAATGTGACAAAAAAAAAAGATTATTTCTAGTGTAAATAATAATAATTATTCTTAAATTTCAACAAATTTTGAATTGCAAAAATTTAAGTATAATTTAAATAAATCGCTAAAATCTGTTAATGACTATAAGTCCATACAAAACCACTAAAAATTATAAGCTATTATAAGTGTTCGAAAATTCGGACGAATATTCTAAAAAAATTTAAAAAAGCTGTACAACTAGACCCAAAAAATAGGGATATCTAAAAACTGTTTTGATATTGTTCATATTTAAACAATTTTCGAATTTCCAACTACGATAATTGTAGCATAAGTTCAAAATTATTTCAATTTTTTTACAAAATTTATATTGTTTCAAATAAAAATGATGTAACTACATGTCGAAATAAAATTAAAAAAAAAATTGCAAGCCGCCAAAAAAAGACGAATTGCAACCAATACACTGACATTCAGTTAAAAAAATTTAACTGCATACTTATCAACAAACAGAATTAAAAATCCTTTAAACTTACCTCCCTTTTTAATTTTAGCCACTCCAAAGTCAGGATCATACCAGTTTGAAGCCTCATTAGTTTTAGCATGAGCACCCGTTTCATGACTGTGCAAAATATTACGAAAGGCCTTAGCCTTTTGAGCCTCTGTCATCTCAGTATTCATGGTGGGCAAAACAACAGTATCGGGTGGTGCATCGACAAAACCAGTATTTTCTGTCATTGGAACACTACTAACTTTTTTGGCATACAACTCTTGGGCATCAGGATCTTTAGTGCGCTTTATTATCAACAACATAAACACATTTTTTTGATTTGTTTATATTTAAGATTTCTATAAAACTTAATTACCAAAAAGTAATCTCTATTATAAACAATATCCTCAATACCAATCTCCAAAGAACTGTGTATTAAATCACGTAAAGTGCGTATAGTTTTTGTCTTTTCCATTAGTAAAGTGCCCACAATACTGGCCGAATAAAATTGATAAATCGAAAAGGAAAATAACAAAGACGTTATAACAATACAACGACCGGAAAAGAAAAATGTCGAAGACGAAACACCTTAAGGCAGAGGAAATTAAAATTATAAACTAAATATTAAATAATTCAATTGAACTGCGCTAAATACCTTGTTGGCACATTGAACCAATATAAAAAAGCAAAGATTCAAAAAACAAACCCACACGCCTTCTCGACTTGTCATTGCTTATATTATGACCACATAACAGGCCACCGCAACGTACAAACCACTTTTTTAAATCTGTACCTTTAAAGTTTTTCATCTGACGTTGGTCACCGATAGCACTATTAGCTTTAGGAATTGCCCTTTTATCGGCTATTTAAGAAACAAGTTTCAGAAAATGCTTTAGTTTTTCCTAAACATTAGTTGGGGTTTAATCTTTTACCTTTGCTGGAACTCAAATTTTCTGGGTAAAATTTACGCTCTAAACTGAGTAAAACCCATAATAAGAAAATAGTTATTAAACCGCATAAGGCCAGAAAAATCCAAACATCATTGGAAAATGGCTGCAGGAAAACAATACGATCCTTTTTAGTGCCACGAGGATGACGAAATATAAAGCAAGGCCTGCATTAAGAAACAGATAACGTTAAATGCAATTCCATATCAAATAAATGTGTATAGAATTATATTTATATTAAAAGCTTCTTTCTCATCATACCTGGCCACCCATGTTCTGGTAGTGTAATCAATCACTTTGGCACGTTCAATGCGAAAGAAAATCGGTGATCCCCCAATATCCGCTTGCTTTCGCACCAAAGCACCAATCATGCCATCAAATTTGCCATTCTTTAAATAACCCCAGGTGGTGGTCTGCGATAAAATGAAACTGCAGAAAGTAGATCTCTATCAATAACATAAAATGAAATAGCAACAATAACACATGTGTAAACATACAAAAACAAGTAACAAAAAAACACTGTGCAAGTGTGTGAATTGGCAAAATGTATGTTGGTATGTACATGATAAAACATAAACGAAGTATAAAAAATAAATATATGAAAAAGTATTCTTCAATAACCATTAGAAAATTTACACTATTGAAAAATGTTCAGTATTCTAACACCCTTCACCTGTGGTAGCAAGGGTATATATAGCTTTGTCATACCATTTGTACTTTTTATAATATTAATGTTCAATATATTTTCTAAAAGCTTATGAATTTGGGAATTGATTAAGATAAAAAACCGTCTGTCCATGTTTTAGTTCAAACAAACTTAAGGAAGTCACCACATGTTTCACAGCGTGAATCGCTATTGAAAACCAGCACAATCACTCTATAATTTTCTGAGATGTGAAAAACTAAACATGATATCCTCTGTTTTATGCAGATTTTTACCACAAAAATTAAAATTTGTCAGCGCTTTTTTAAACCTATATGCCTTAGGCAAAAATTATCTGAAAACATATCTTTGTTTTAATATCAATATCTGCTGCTCAATTCTAGTTCCATGAAACTGTGATATAAAAAGTTTTTGTAAGTCATATCATATGGAGCCACCATACCTTTTGCTGTAAAAAAATTTTTTATTTGACAGTTTCACAGTACGAGAATTAAGCCTCGTATCCCCTCAATCAAATAAAAATAATAATAAGCTAAAATCAAGGATGCCATCCTATATAAAATGGCAGACATATGAGTCAAATAAATTAATTACATTTTGTTCCCTTCCATCACCAGAATATTGGTATCAAGTGAAAAGGCTTGGGCAGTAGAATACAATAAACACTGAAGAGATGTATAAGATGGTATCCAAAATAAAATTTTTTTAAATCCCATTAAGATGGTTATCAAATAAAAATAGTCGAATACAGTATAAAATTAAAAACCAAAAATGCCGTCGGAAATAATAAAGCAAAATGGCGTATAACGTTGAATCTGAAATTTAGTTTGCGGTACGAGTTGGCATGTGATAGTGATATGATAGTGAAACCTTTTATCAGATTCGGTACGGTCGAATATAGCACTCGTACTATCTTTTTATATAATCGACAGACTATTGATTGAAACTATACAATTTGTTCTTAAGTTCACTGAACTGTGGCAGAAAATGTCAAATTATTTTTCTAAAATAACCACTTAAAGTAGGAGGTACAGGCGGCTGTAGTGCAGCTCACTTGGGTCCATTATATTGATCCTTTTGTGATACCTGAATAGAAAAGTAAGAATAGAATAGAAAAAAAAGCAGACAAGTCTAGAGTCTTTGGCGGGAATTGAACCCGCAACACTGCTGACTTGTTCAACGGGGCACTCTTAATGTAGTCTGGAAATAAAATAAATATTTACAAACCAAAATTTAGAATAGTATTCCAGGTGGGTTGGGATAAAAGTGGGCAGGCCATACTTTTCTTCCGTTCATTTGATTTTAATTTACTACAGAAACAAAGAACACAAAGGGTCCGCCATCTAACGTTTTTTTTTTCAACTAGTGCTTACTTCGTGAATGGTAACACTTAGCTCATGTCTAATTGTACAGATAATTAATATTATACTTTCGCTGAACGGATATGGTTTTGTATACGCTTGAACAACGCTGGGAAATATTGCGACATTACTTTGGCCGATTTTGCCAAAAAAAAATTATCTTTTCAGATGAAGCTCATTTTGATCATGGCGGTAAACAAGAAAAATTGTCGCATTTGGGGCACAGAAAACCCGCACGCATACATTAAAAAGTCGATACACCAAAAACGAGTCACTGTTTGGTGCGGATCTTATTTTTGGGCCATTTTTCTTCGAAAATTAGCAAGGAGTGACCGTAGTCAATGGCGATCATTATCGGGCCATGTTGAACTAATTTTTGTTCACCAAAATTGAAGAGGAGGATATTGGCAACATTTGGTTTCAACAGGACGGCGCTACGTGCCACACAGCCGAAGCTACACTTTTTTTATAGCATTTTCAAAAAAAAAAGTTATTTGGCGGACCCTTTATTAAAGTTGGCCCATTCTTTAGAATGTGACTGTTAAAGAAGACGTGGCAAATTTATTTTTAATGATGAATTTTTCCCATATAGCAAATAATAATAATATTGCATGGGAGGAGGTCGTATTGACGTATTTGCTCACACTTAATAAATTTTAGAAATAGACATCCATTTTCATGAGATTTGTGTTGTTTTAAATTTGAAATAATTCAACGAGTGGGTAGCAAATCATTGCCAATATTGAATTCTTTTTGTAATACACGAATTTGAAAATTGTTTATAGAAACATTTTTTTACCACATAAATATACTTGTAAAATTTTAATTCTCTACGTCATTGTGTTTAAACGCTATTGACATATTAACATGACCTACTCTTGCATTATAATGCCAATATTTTTTAAAAGACTGATTTCATCCTATTTCAGTATAATACTACATTTACACCTGAGCGAAATCTAGTAGATTCGATTTAAAATCTTTATTAAAATCTAAGCCATTTACACCACTATTTTTTGACATTTTGCAAGATTTCGTTTTCAAAACAATATATTTATTTACAAGGTGGTCTGAGAGGCTCTCTATGCACTACTTCTCCAAAATTCAAACTCCATATGAAAAAATGTAAATAATAAAGTACTTGTGCGATTGCAACCACCTTTTATATTATGATTGAATTTTTCTGTGTGCAGCATAGTATATTTTGTTACAATTCAATAAAAACCACAGTTGCATCACGAAGTAGTACTAGATTTTAAGTAGATTTTGCCAAAATCTAGTTGTGAAGTAGATTTCGTTTTGTATGGGAAATCTGGTAGAAATGAACAAGATTTCGTTCGTTCGTACTAGATTTGGCGTAGGTGTAAATGTAGTATAAGAAATATTTACGCAAATTACAACAGAAGGACATAAGAACATCTAAAAATCGTTTTCGAACGATACTACGATTAAAAATGTCAAAATAATACGCTAGTTGTAAACGGTGGGTATAAAAAACATAAATTAAACAAAATGTTAAAGAATGAAGATGCCTAAAATACTAACTCGATATTAAAATGCTACTTTTACGTTAGGGATAGAAAGAAAATAAGACGTGAAAACAGTGCGTCTGTGACACCTGTTCAAAGTCCTTATATTACAGCTAAATGTATGCAGTGTAATTTCGTCTTATCACAATACCTCTTCTAAGCAGGTTCAGAAGAGAGAGACAAGTTTCCCCCTTAATTTTTTTTTTACTTATTTGTTTGACCTTAAGCTCAGCTAATAGAAATTTAAATCTAAACATTATTTTTAAACTACAATTAAACATTACACAATCCAAAAAAAAAAACAAGAAACAGTGCTATATTCGGCCGTGCCGAATCTTATATACCCTTCACAACGTGTAGTCATGCAATAACAATTGTTTCTATCACCATTCATCCCATATAAAATACGTACATACATGTAAGAAACATACAAAAAAAAAAATTACAAAAAAAAATATATTAAAAATAAAAAAAAATAATAAAAAAAATTAAAAAAAAAATATATAAAAAAAAATAATAAAATATATGTAAATAATATATTAAATAAAATAAAATTTTTTTTGGCTCAGCTAGAATTCAATGCCACGTTTACTTTAACAAATATGTATGTAGGTTGTTGTTGTAATTGTTGAAAAAACGAGGTGGTCGTGGTTTTTTGCTCATATCTCAGAAAGTTATGGGGCGATTATCCTGAATTTCAATAGCGATTCATATCCAAAATTTTTATATTTCCAAGAGATTGATACCATAAACAGATCTGAGGAACATATAGTTGCTTTTAAAAATTGATTTCAGCCAACACACGGACAGACGGGCAGACAGACATACGGTCAGGGCTTAATCGACACCTCTATTCATAAGCTTTCAGAAAATATATACTTTATGGGTTCGGAAATGAAAATTGTAGAAATTACAAACGGAAAGACAAAGCTATATATACCCTTGTGCACCACAGATGAAGGGTATAATAAAAATAAATAATAAATAGCGAAGCATACACAGGTTTCCTCTAACTTGAATATTTATCTTATATTTTATTTATATTAATTTAGCAAAAAAAAATCTATGCATGTTCTGTGACAAAAATATTTTTTAAGCAAAGTATTCTTGAAGCAAAAGAAATATTTACGTGTTTCACGACATAATTACATACATCGATTACAACGATATAATAGAGGTTATTAATAGGTCAATAGTATCCAAACAAACATATATATTCACATATACCATATTTTGTTGTTGTTTTAAAGTCAATTTCTTTTACTGGCAAAAAATGGTCCGATTTATATTCAGTCTAAATAAATTATCTGCAACTATTTTCATTACCAGTGCTATGCCAACGAAATTTAAAATTCACTCTAAAGCAATATCCAAACACATTCATATGGTTGGCATTAGGTAAGGTAAGGTTAGGTTGAAAAGGAGGGGCACTAAAAGCCCAAACCCATGACAGGTATACACTTATGCCCAGTTGGCATGTTGTGCGCTCCAATGGTGGTATTAGTAAAGCAAACAAACTGTATTTACTTTACAACATATAAAAAAAAAACAAATAGAAATATTATTACAAGAGAAAAGTCAATGTGTAAAACTCTGCGAGTCATTCGAGTCAGAAAAGTAATTCAACATTTTCAAGTATTAGGAACATCTGTTTTAATAATATATAAATGTCCCCAATTGTCCCTCAATGGTTATTTATTTATTTTTATTTTCCGCTTTATGGTATTGTTACAGTTCATTCGATTAACAAAATCTTATTTATAATCTCAAGTAACTGTTTCGCTCTCCAATATTTTAAAAATATATTACAAATTAATTTTAAAATCCTTTACAAACATTCACAGATTTAAGTAAAGTTTTGTTAAGTGCAATAAAGTGATGTTTATGTCATTTTAAGCACCTTATAGACGGCATGTTTTTTTACATCTGACTTTAAAATTTATGAGACATATGTAAATCTGCCTGTCTGTCAAAATTGAACTTTTACAGAAAACCATCGCTGCCGACTTTCAAGCAGCAGAGGTTTCTGCCAACAGCTGTTGTCAGATGTTCTGACAGAAGAAAATAAAGCGCGCGTAATGTTTTAAAGGTAACACACGACATGTTCATATTTAGCAGTATGGAATTTGACAAGTCAGATGTAAAAAACATGCCGTGTATTAGCTGCTTTAGCGGGCAATATATTAAGCTAAGTTTTGCAGTGCTCCAAACACTTACACAAACATCAAATAATATATTTTTTTTACATAAAAATTAAAATTTGTCTAAGAGAAAAAAACAACAATAACAAACCTGAAATTGAATAAATCTCTGACATGTGATAGTAGAGCGAAATTGAAGCGATTCATTGAATCCAAATGTGTGTCATAATGTGATGTTAAATATTGCTCCAAACTATCAGAGTTATTTTTGTGAGTAATCTGCCAAACATAATAAATTATCAATAATTTGTTAAAAAGAACGAAGTAGACAATTTTTTATTTAAAATAAAAATTTTTTTGAAACAAAAAATTTTCCAAAAATTTTTTTTTTAAATTTTACGAAAAAAATATTTTATTTTATGAAAAAAAAAAATACCATAAATTAATTTTTTAGCAAATAGAAATTAAAATTTAAATAACAAAAAATGATGGGAAATTTTTTTTTAATATTAAATATTGTTGTCATCCACTTAACAAAGCATTAAATGTAAGAAAAAATATTTGGCAATTGATTACCGTATTTTATTTCTAAAGACTTGTGAGTTAAAAACATAATATTGACACCCAACGATTAACGTGCTGCTGATGATTAAACGGCACTGTCACAAGCAAATGGGCCATATTCATAAAAAATATTTAAGGTTTATTGAAGGCTTATTTGACAAATTTTTCTACAACATTTGTCAAATAAGCCTTTAATAAACCTAAAATATTTTTTATGAATACTGCCCAATATTTTTTGTATATATTATTTATAAAAAAAAAAAAATTAATCGAAAAATTATTGGAACTGATGGATAAATGCTATAGTGCCAAAAGACCACATAATTGGAAATTAATGCTAGTAAAATATCTTAAAAAATTAAAAAATTTTATGATGATTTAATACAAATTTAATGGTTATAATAAAACCTATTACATTTTTTTTTTTAATTTTCTAATGGCATAAAAGATTTTGAAAAATCAGCATAGAATTAGATTATTTATGTAGAGAATATTTTTCGAATACCATTAGCATATTACTTAGATAATTATACATTTTCAACAATTTGGAAGCAAAGTAAGCATTAAACTGAATTTCATCACACACTTAGAAAATATTTAATATAATAGGCATATTTACAAATATGTGTTTATCTTATATCCCAAAAACCAATGTTTATCTAGTAAAACTTTTGTCACTATGTTTGGTAAAAAATTATGAAATACAACAAGTAAGAGTGTTATATCTCAGAATCTTTAGGAGCAAGTGTACTTTATTTTAATTAAATATTTTAAAAAGATTTATACAAAATTTAGGTTTGTGCAATATAATGAGGGTTCTAAGTGTTTATTTCATAAAACACGTGGACAGAGCGACAAACGATTTCCCTAATTAAAAACATTTTTCTAAAAATTTACACTTTAGGGGGTTGGCAATGAATATTGCAAAAATTGCAATCGAAATGATAAAGCTGTGGTACCCCAGGTGCAGGGTATATAAAGTTAGATTCCAAAAATAGCGGTCACGTTATTTTGCATCAAATATTTGCCTAGTTAAACTAACATGAAGTACTGTACGAAAGGAGCAGCTAAAACTGTTACCACCAGTCTTTTAGAACTATTAAGGAGGAGTTGTAGGGATTACTAATAATTAGGGAATCCCTGGGAATTTGAGTTTTTAATCTTCCCGTTTTCCCGGGATAATTTTTCGGGATCCCGGGAAATTAAAAAGTTGCTACGACTCGAAATCTTATGTTCTTATTGTGACATTTCTTTTGCATAAAAATATTTTCTTCAAGGTTTTTTTTTTAACTTTATGTTTAGAAATCTATTTAGAAATAATTTGATATACTTTTTGAGGTAATGTGTTAATTGTATAAACTTTTCTTCTTTAATAATAAAAGAATCGAAACTGTTTTAGATGGAAAGTTCAATAGTATGGAAGTTTTTGAAAAGAAGGCTGATGACACTGCTGTATGCTCTTTATGTGCAAAGATAATTTCATGTAAAGGCCAAAGCACCAGCGGATTAATACGTCATTTGAGATTATTGCACAAAGCAATCTGGGAGAAAAAGTTAGCTGATATAAGAAATCAAAAAGAACTTCCATTAAAAATTAAAAAAAACCCAGCCCACATTACCAATACTTCAAAATTTATTATTAAATGCACTTGTAACTCTGTGGTTTTCATGGGCAACCGCGTATGTTCACTTTATACGATTTTGAGTTAATAATGCCATATTGCTTGGTTTTACACGGCCATTACATGGTTTTAAAAATTTCTCAAATAAAATCAACCCATTCCGATTATTTTAGTGTCATAACAACATAACTTCTATATATTTATATTCAAAAATCGTTCTGTACTAACACGGTTTTGTAGCTCTCCTGAAAAATTTGATTTTAAGACATACGTGGTTGCCCATGAAAACCACAGAACTATTCGTCCAACATCAGTAGAAAGTATAAGAGTGTTTTCTGTATCAGGGCGATTTGTTAATAAAATCAGAAATAGACTTTCTAGCCAGTCAATAAACGCTTTAAGCGTATTAAAAGATTATTTTCTAAGTCGTTAAAAATTGTTTTTGAAATTATATAATTTAATTTATATATTTTTGATCTCATAGCTAAAGTACCTGTATTTTTGTCTTTTGTGCTTATATTTAATCTCGCATCTTGAGAATAATATATTGTTTTTAATTTGAAATATTTTTACTAAATTTATATTTTAAATTCAAGTTTCTTTATTAGTTTTTATAGTTTTGAAGTGTCTCTTTTACATTATAGACTAGTTTATGCTTTTCAATGAAAAGTTTTTTATTATTTTAAAATAAATTATTATAAATAAAAATATAAATTATTTTAAATAAATCTCGCATTCCCGGGAAACGAAAAAGTCCGGGAAAAAACCCTACTAATAAATAATACAAAAAAGAACCTTTCTTGATCATCTCGCCTTAGAAAATTTTATAAAAAAAGGAGCTCACAATTTACCACATTAACTAATTCAAATTTTTCAATAAACCAAAAATTAATAGAAAAATTAATGTTTCTAAAGTATAAAAAAATTATTTTTCATCTTTTGTTACAACTTTTGCTTTGAACATTTCACATAATTTCTTACCACCACCAAACATCTGACTTTAGCCAAATCCATATTGAGGCGTCGCCTTGTGGTCGATTTGGTTCTATACCAATGCGCCAAATCAAAGCCTCCACTTAGAGAAAATTTACCAATTTCCGTTATATTTAACTTTCCACCATATTGTCGGCCCGGATTCCTATACAATTAAAGAAAATGTTATAAAACTTTATTTGTAACCCTTTATTTGAACTCATACTTGGCAAAATAAAGTTTAATAATTTTCTTTATTTTGTATTTTTTTTTTTTGTTTCAGTTTGCATGGAGAGAATTTAAAATGAATGTCATTAACTGGATTGAGTTTCATTCAAGTAAATAACAAAAATATTTAATATTGACTTGATTTAACTTTTTCATTGATCATTGTTTGCTAGCAATCTATACGCGCACACACACATACACAAACATGCATAGCCAGGATAGAAACTAGAAAAAAACTTTAGTTGAGAGAAAAAAGTGAAAAATTAAAAAAAAAACACAACAAACATGCCTTTTGCAACTGTTTAAACATTCAGTGCAACAATGTTGTCTAATAAAAACTTTCTTGTTTTTATTTCCTCTTTCTCTCTCTCTCTCTGCTAGTAAGTGAGTCGCTGGTACACAGGCTGACATGGATGTGTATGTATAGTTGCTTTTTATAGAGTAGATAGATGAATCCAAATATATTTTTTTCTATAATATAGACACATTCTATGTACTAAATTGTTGTTTTTGTTGGAACATACCAAACATCGTATAACAAGTAGTAATCCATCTTTTGAAGTGTATTATAATCATCCGACTCTGTTGATGTAGAATTGTTGGTGCCTGCTGATGCTGTTGCTGCTGTAGTAGAGGAGTAGAAGAATGATGATGGTGGTGCTGCTGTTGTCGTAGTGGCACGCATACGTCGTTTTGCCAATATTAACTCTGTATTTATATTGATGTTGAGTTTTTCAAGGAACTTTTCAATAATCTCTATGTCATCCTCATCTGTTGTTAGCCCAGCACGACTGGCACTCGCAGTTGTAAAAACACTAGTCGACTTTTCGTCTACAACATTACGCTTTGATGTGTATGCGGATGCGGATGCCGATGAGAATAAGGATGAGGCTAAAGTGGTTGGTATTACTTTGCTTGCTATAAGAGAAACGGATGTGGAGGCGCCAACAACATCCGTTTGGTATGTGGATAATTTTTTAACTTGTAGATTTGCAGCATTACTGTCGTTGACAATTTCCTTTTTCACAGTCGCTGCTATATTATAACTGTTCAACTTGTTCTCTATATCTCTACTATCGTCATCTACATCATCATTATTCGTATCATCGATTTCAGTTTGTCGATTAAATATATAATCCTCATCCAACAATAACCAATGATACATTGAGTTGAAGAAAGCCTTATTCGAGGCCTGTTGATGTTCAAGTTGTAGACGAAAATGAGAAGCAGTTAAGTACCAAACGTTGTTTGTATGACACAACCAGACATGGACAAATGTATCGATTCCCTTAGTCATCCAGACACGTAGAATGGGAAAACGACGTAAGCAAACATTCATATCAGTTAATGTGTAGTTGTAGTAGAACATTTAAACATTATTATTTACAATAGTGTTATTGTTTAATGTTGTTATTGTTGTTGTTGTGTGACAACTCACAACCACACATACCCCATACATAAACGTTTAATATCCGTTTCCGTTTTGTTGTTTGGTAAGTAAACAAGTAAAGTAGTACATCATTTATATTGTATAGGGATTTGCTCATAATAGATTCCATCATATTTGTTTGTTAAACATAAGGAAGCATTTAATAAAGAATTAAAAGAAAAAGATGAGGGAACAATTTTAGAACAAAATACTTTAAGCATGTTAAGTTGGAAAAGATGCAATTTTAAGTTGATTACAATTTTACAAAACTTTAAAATTCACTATAAAAAAATTCATTTGAAACAAGAGTAAGTAACAAACCCTTAAATATATTGTAAAGCCTCACCATTTCCAACAAACGGCGACTGGAACTGCCACAAGTCAAATCTAATATCACAATTTGACGCAATGGTTCCGGTTTTAAGATCTTCTCCAGCCAATTGACATTAGTAAACGAATTTCTTGTAGCTGTACTGCTTGCCCTAGCCGAAACTCTAAATCTACCTACACGTCCCACAGAACTGTTGCTACTGACACCGTTTTTATTCATCAAATGATCGATTAAGACCAACTTCATCATAAGACCTGGGTAGCCCGATTCCTTATTCCAAAATGCCTCCGTTTCAGTGGCATACATGCGTCTTACAAGTTCCACAATTTCCCAATTCAAATTTCTATGTCCTTTGTATGACTTGTTGTTCTTCATTTTACCATTATTCCTTTCAGGATTAGGTGACCCATTTTCAGGGAACTTGCAGGTGAAAAATGTCACTCTTGGAATTTCTTTCAACTTCAGGGCAAATTGTGATATGAGCACCTGCTGGGCATGAGCTTTTGAATTGAATGCCTTAAGCTTTAACGAATTTAAGTCATTATTTATTTCAGGGTCAGCTTCAGATTTATCATTGTCATCATCAATTTTATGCATGTTTGTTTCATACAGGTTCGTTAAATTTATCGTTTCATTATTTATATTGTTCTTTAGAACTTTTATAAAATTTTTGCCGGTTTTTGCGACAGTTTTGTTATTGTTCGAATCATTAACTTTTAACGTTGACATTTTCATTTCTAGTACACTTTCTTCCGGCTTATTGTCATCAGTGTTGCTGTAGTTGCTCTTTGGGATTTCATTCTCTGTTTTATTAAATTGATCTTTTGGCATCGCCAATAACTCTGTTGGTGGTATTTTTTTTGTTATTGTTTGTGCTGCTGCCTTAGACATTGTTGAAATTAATGATGATGAAGATGATGAAGATGACGACAATGGCAATAGTTCTGGCATTTTCATGTTCATATACATCATATTTGACTCTTGCTGTTGCTGTTTGCTTTTTGCTACATTTTGTGGCAATTTATTGGAATTATTATCGTTTTCATTAATATGGTCATAAATCGTGGTCGTATTGTTATTCTTGCCTTTATTCTCAGCGGTTGTTACAGTTGCTGATGTTGTTATTGATGCTCCTGTTTTCTCTGCATCGTTTGTCCTTGTAATTTTTGCAATATTTTCTTGTATCAAGTCCCCGATGGTATAATCATCATAAACAGTATCATCGTCAATAACTTTGGCAGTACTACTGGAGCCGATAGCCCTAGTTGTATTAGCAGTAGCCGCTGCCTTAGCAATACCAATATCATACGTTGATGATTTACCATAAACATGTTGCCCCATTAATGACCACATTAATATTAAAAGCAACAACATCATTTTTATTTTCTTATTAAAATATTTATACATTGTTTGAAGCCTCATAAATTTCTCAGTTGTATGACTTTAACAACGCTCTCACGTATTTCCTTCTTCTATTTTATTTCTTTGTTATTCTTTAGGAAGAAAGAACCAAAAATTTTCTGTTTTATATATTAATATTATCTTCCGCCGCTTAATGTTTTCGTTGCTCTTGTGACGGTTTTTATGTGCAATTGAAAGTCTTGAAATTTCCTTTTATGCAAGCACTTTAAGAATCGTTACTCAAAGCAAGTCGTTCATAATATTGACCACTTAGCCACTCATCATTTTTGTATACCCTTGGAGAGAATGGCAATCAAGTTTTAAACACATGTGTGTATAAAGACATTGATGTATGTTTTTATTACATTGTTAATGTTAATTTACATTAGGCGCCAACCAAATGGAATGGAATTTTCTACAATTGTTTATTTTAGCGGCCATCGTATTAGGTGCATTTATGGGGTGTGCTGTAACTGTTGCGTTGTTTTATTGTCACATTTTTTTTTAAATTCTAAAATGAGTACAATTTTTTACAATAAACAAAAAAATTTAAAATTTAACAAGTAAGAGCACTGTAGCACCACCAATTTGATGTACTTTATAGCATAAAATGTATTTGTTTGTTATTAACAGTAATCGCTATGCAATAATCTCTTTTTACTAAAATATGTATCTCTTTCTTTGTGTAACTTCGATATGCTAGTAAAATGTTTTCATAAATTTATTCTTTCAATGAAAATGAGCGTTAAAGTAGGCGTGTCAATATAGTTTCTGCTAAAAAAATTAATCTTAGATATTTCAATATAGTCCTTTATTCTTCCAAAAAGTTTGTCCATAGAAAAATCATATGAATTTAAGATAAACCGTTGTTTAGTAGGTAGGCGCTAAAGTGGGGGTGTCACCTTAATTTTCTGGCATAACAACGATATTGACTAAAATCGGCTTTTAAATTTTTTTAAATTTCATTAACAGTAGATATCGTAAGAAATGGGCGATAAAGTAGGTGTGTCGAAGTTATTTCTGCTAATAAATACAATGCAGATATTTTAATATAGTCCTTTATTCTTCCAAAATCTTTATTAATAGAGAATATATGAGAATTTGAGTTAAAGCGTTATATATGATGTGGGCGTAAAAGTAGGCGTGTCACATTTGATTTCCATTAGTACAAAGCCTTTGACCAAAAAAAACAATGTTTTTTTTTAATCTCCAACTTCTTTCCTAATGCATAGATTTAAGCAGTTTTTAGAGAAAAATATTGTTTTTACTCAGGAAATATAAATTCAAAGTTTTATGAGTCTACATTAATGCGTTTGGACATACTTAATTCCATTTTATTCGATATTGGAAGAACATGGATTTTTTGACCTACTCTTACATTACAAGCTATTACTCTCTTCCCAATATTCCGACTTAGCCTACTTTCAATACTAAACAAACCTTGTCTATAAGAAAGATTCTGGCTAAATTTGAGCTCCCTAGCTTTTTCGGTGCGACCTCTATTGTGCTTTCAACAGACGGACGGACATAGCTAGATCGTCATCAAATCAAACCCCGCTCAAGAATATATATATTTTAGGGGGTCTAAAATGGATATTTCAAAGTGTTACAAACGGAATGACAAAATAAATATACCCCCACCTTGTTTTTGGTGGCGGGTATAAAAATTATGACAATACGACATGTTAGCACCGAAATATGAATTAACCATCATCAGTCTAACATGCATCAGTCTAATTCACTCCCACCTTCTTTTTCTTCATTATATATTTTAGTTTGCACGACTGTTCGAGTGAAAAAATTTGAATATTTAAAACAAGGACGTAGAAACTTTTAACACAGGAAAATGGGGATAACAACTGAATAGAATTCCAGTACATTATGCCATTTAGAAATAAATATGCCGTTTAAATATAAATAGATAAGCAAATGCAACACCTAAACACTCGTATGATAATACTAACAATCGAACAAACATTTTCAACTATTTTCCCATCAAAAGAAAATTTTAGGGTCCTTTAACAGATCATCCAAGTAAAATGGTAAATGTATTTATGACTCTTCTAATGTAATGAAATGGAAGCAAAATAAACCCAATCATACGTAAAAACATGACTTTCGACCTACTGAAGTGTAACTAAAACAGCAAAAACAAGGGGGTGAATGAATTAGACATCAAAAAAAAAAATATGCTAAATTCAAAGAAGAAAGCAACGCTTCTGTTAAAATATTTCATCTTGTTAAGCAAGGAACATATTTATGTATGAATATACCATACATATGTATGTGTGCATGAGTTCTTTAAATAGCGCCTGTAGGTGTGTCTGTGCAACAGCATTTATTGTCATTCATCATTCTTTGACATTGTACATTACATTTTACATATTTTCTGTATTTATTTATAATTTTTTTTTTTGCGCTTTTGTAAATGATATGAATTCTTAAGATAAACAGACACACGCACACCCCCATACAACATATTTTTAAAATGTAAATCGGTTTTTAAAATAATTAAATTTGTATTTTATTAGAAAATAAATGCTTGTCAAAGCTATAATTGCTTTAAGTGATTGTTAATAGCAACAAAACTCTGTTACGAAATTGAATCGGTATCCTCTTTGTGTTCGGCAACAATAGTTTTAATAAATATTTAAAATTGACATTTTATTAATACATAAAAAATACATGAAAAATTAATATATTTTAAGATTTTTTTTGTTGTAAAATCATGGTCAAATATCGTGGTTATATATGAATGTTAATGTGCCTATGTGTGTGTTTGAGTTTTAAAATAAAATCTTCAAGTAATAATTCATTGTAATTTCATTGATATGAAATTGAAAATATAAGAATGTATATACTGCAACTATTGAATAGAAAATTCTCATGTTAGGAAATATGACAACATGTCAAAATGTCATTTGAAAACAATTTTCGAAAATTGCACAAAACCAAAAGTGCACCACGATTCGTTCAAACGTTCACACATACATGCATACAATGGCTTATCCAGGCGTGCAAATATAATCAAAAAAGTGAAATCAATAACAATAGAAAATTAAGTCAAAGTTTATATTATTATTATTAAAGTTCTATTTTACATTAGGGTCGCTCAAAGATGGATATATTTACACATGTGTGAAGTGAGTTTTAAGGTGACATCTCTCTTCTCGACAGACGGAAACGATGCCATTATTACGATTTGTAGCAGCGTTGTCAACTTTAAAATTTTAAAAAGCACCATAATCCAGGAAAAAACGCTTCATTCTCATAAAAAAGCACTAAATTTATAATTTTAAATTATTTTTTTATTTATTTAATAAAATTATACATTTTTATAAATTTCTTTAAAAATAAGACATTTTTAAATGAATATAAGAATAAATAACCAAAAAAAATTTACAAAAATCAAACATACCGAATATCTTTTAGTCAGTCAGTACAGATTTACATAGATACGTATATTTATATGTAAATAAAAATAAACAAAAACATTGAAAAAAATAACAAAAATATTTAATTATTATAGTAATTTTCAATTCACAATATATCTCAGGAGTGATGTGCATTGTAAGAAAATTTATTTCAACTTTTAGAAAAAATTACGACAGGATTAATTTTTTCATACCTGATGCATTTATACACCGTTTTATAAACACATGTGAATTTGTTGTACAAAATATTAAAGAAATTATTCACCAAATAAGTACAACTATTATTTAATATTTAGATATTTTTATTTTACATATTAGAGTAATTAAATAGAAATATTTCTTACTAAAAATTATGAAAAATTTTAATAAACTTGCAGTTTAATAATTCGATTAGGATTTAAGCTTCTCTCAGTGTAAATAATATCAAACATCAATGTTAAAGTCAATTATTTCTTTATTATTATCACTATCATCTGGCTATAACACAGTCTTAATTTCAAATTGTAATGCTTTATAAGCATCATTGCTATTAATCAGAATATTTACTTCATCAGCTATTTGGTAGGTTTCGCAACAGGAATTTTCCCGTTTAAGCCCATATTTAATGTGAAGTAAGGCATTAACTGAATTAAAAGACATTCGGTTGCGTATTTTAGATTTAAACACATTCATGGGAGCGACAAAAGTTTAACGGCAATATTAGCTAATGCTTCAAAGGGATTTAAGTAACCTGCATATTTGTACGATTTAACTTCAATCCAAAAATCAATTCAATATTTTGCCATTGGTAATGGTAAAATATCTTCTTTTGTATGTGATAAAACATTTCTAACATTAATTATGCTAATTTTAATCAAAATTTTAAGGTTTTCTGGTAAAATTTTTAAACGTTTAAAGTGTGAGACGCTAAAAGTTTTAATCATTTATAAGATGATCTCAATAGAAAGAGAAATTTCTTTTATTCACATTCACCTCATATGCATATAAGTATAAAGTTAGACATTTTGAAAAAAAATACAAAAAATTTTGTTTAATTAATAAATTTGAATTTTAGTGTTTGGTGTCACCGAAATAAAAAGAAAAACACTAAAAACTAAAAAAAAAATCACCAAGCACTGACTCACAATTTTTCCGCTTTCGAAATGTTAAAAATCTCCAAAAACGGTGATAAAATCACCGAGTTGACAACGCTGCTTTTTAGGTAGTTTTTGATGCTTTTTTTCTCTCGTTACTCGTTTATTTTTTTGAATAAACTCGTTTAAATATGAAAATTTTTTCCTATTTTTTCTTTTTAAAAATGGCAACACTACTTTTAAAAATTTTTTTTTAATTACTTTTTTTATGTTTTCACAGCACTTAAGGCTGGGGCACAATGAATCCGTCGTCCGTCAAACTTCAACTGACATCAACGTATTGACGGAGAGGGGTTGGCACAATCAGTACTTTGTGTTGACGGATCATAAGTCAAGTTAAATTGTTGACTGCTGCGACAAATCAAAAACAAACAGCGTCGGCTGTTTTTTTTACTTATCTTCACAATAACAAAAAATTAATAAAACAAAAAAATATTTTTTTAAGAAAATATCAATTTTGCTTTAAATTCATACAATCTATATATAAAAAATGAGTTTTGAACCGAAAACAACTGTATGCTTCTGTTGCGGCTCATGCATCACAAAAAATTACGGCGGCTGCTGTAAAGCCGGTTGACTTCGCTTTTTGCGCACAACCATATGATAGTTGTCAAAGTACTCGACGTACGTCAGAAGTTAAAAGTTGGTCAACTTTTGTACTTTGCGTTGACGGAGACGTATTGAATGTGACAACACTCATAAGAAAACATGTATTTTAACTAAGTTGTCAGTTGAAAAAGTTGAAGTTTGACGGACGACGGATTCATTGTGCCCCAGCCTTTACACGTTCTAATTAAACTTTAAAAACTCTTGAGTTTGTTGATGATAGAGTAAGAGAGAGAGTGTACTCGCCTCCAGTTCTCTCCACATTTCAAAAGTTTGCAAACTTTAATTTTAGCATGTAAGAGTTGTGTTAGCTAGAATTGAATAAATTTCAATTCAGAACATAGATGTCCAAAAATGTTTTGCAGCCGTATTAGTGAGACAATTTTAAGGTACAGTGTCATGAAAAAGTGATCCCACAGATGTTTATTAAAATTAAGTCACAAGAAATTTTTTGGGTTTTTAAAAATTAAAAATAATGCAGTTCACACTGAATGAAAATAGTTAAAAGAAAAAATAAGCGTAAAGAATTCCACTAAAATTTAATACAAGGAATTTTTTTGTGTTTAAAACAAACTAATAAAAATGCAGTAAACACTGAATTTAATATTTTCTTAACTTGTTAAAATGGAAAATTTTTAAATAAATTTTTCAGTCTTAAATATGACTTTGTAAAAATAAAATATTTTTCTAATTTCATCATAATTTTTTTACGCACGGTATTTGAATAAATATCAACATAGCCGCTAAACATATGCACTCATCGCTGTTTCAAGGACGACTAAATTAAAGAGCATAAAAGTAAAAGACGTGGGGTTACAAGCAATTGTTTGATGAAATGGGCACCCATGGTTTAGAACAAATTTACCAACAATTTTTTTTTTTAAGTCAAATTTAAATTAATTTTCAATAGTTATAAAAAAAATTGTTAAAAAAATTGAATAAAACAAAAGGGATCTGTTTTACAAAATTTTATTTTAGAAGAATCCCGGAAAAGAGTTTCTTTTGTATAGCAGCTTTGATTTAGTTATGGGCAAATAGAGAAAATGTATCAATATAAATCGTATCGATATTTTTCAACAGTATCGGTATATATTTTTTAAAAACATCGATATTTCGATGTATCGAAACGAATTTTCCAAGTTTAATAATTAAATACACATAATACATATTAGTATATGTACAAACTTATTATATGATTTTATATATTTATTTCTGCCAGCAATTCTATAAAAACAATAAAATAATAGAAAAATTCAACAAAACATATTGTCAGCTCACCATATTAAGGCTATAAAAAAATAAACGACAAGATTTTAAATGACATCCAATAAGATACGAAACCATCACCTTACGCTTACATATTATTCAAACCGCTACTGATCGGATATGGACATCAGAAGTACTCTTTGCTTTATGTGATCCCCTGTCAATCCACATCTTTTAGCAGACCTCAAAGCGGGAGAAACTTGTTGCATCTTACTATGTTCTGAGCGAATAATATCGCTTATTTTGAATATAACATTTAAAGGCAGCTGTTAAAGAATTTTTTTCAACCTTTTTCAGAATAGCGTCTTTTACAAGAACACCTAAAGTGGACGAAGAGGATGATTGATGAGTCATTTGACGGAATAAATTTAAAAAAGGAATGGCTAAGCTAGACGCCATAAAAAAATGATGGTGAAAAAACATATGATGCATGCGGTGATGCCAGCCAGTATTGTTGAAAAAAGTATAAAATTTATAAAGCTCAAAAAAAAAAAACAGAAAAAGATACTGAAAACGATACTCGTAAATAAGAATCGATGTATCGGTTTTTAAAATATAGGCGATATATATCAATATTTTTTTTTTTCTTTTAAGTATTATAGATATTTTGATACAGGGTGGACCAAAAGTCACGCCTGCGTGTAAAAATTGAATAACTCTTTTGTTTAATAATATTTTTTATTTTTTTTTTCAGATTTTATTCATCGATTCGTGTTACACCACCATGCAAAATTTAACGACTGAGCAACGAACGAAAGTGGTAGAATTTTACTTTTAATCGTTCTTCGAGGATGAAGTTGGTAATACAGTAACGGTGAATGGGGACATATATCGCGCTATGCTTAATAATTTTGTACGCCCTGAGGCAGCCAACAAGTGGTTTCAGCAGGATGGAGCAACAGCACACACGGCCCGTGCCACAATGACGCTTTTAAATGAAATTTTTGACGACCGAATTATCTCGTTCACCGGATTTAATTGCCCCTGATTATTTTCTATGGGGTTATCTCAAAGAACGAGTATATGTAAACAAGCCTCAAACTATAGAGCAGCTAAAGAACAACATTGAAGCTGAGATCAGGGCAATAGAGCCTGAAACCTTGCGTGCAGTTATGCAAAACGCCTGTTTAAGAGCCCAATTGTGCATTGATGAAAATGGTGGTCATCTCTCTGACATTATTTTTCATAATTAAAATTTAGGTCATACAAAGTTAATATTATAATTTAAAAAAAATTTAATAAAAAATAATAATAAACAAAAAAGTTATTCAATTTTTACACGCAGGCGCGACTTTTGGTCCACCCTGTATATCAATATTTTTGTCCATCCCTACTTTGATTTACCAAACAAACTTTTTTAAATGAGCGAATTGTAATGCAGAAAAATTATAATAATATAGACAAAAATTGTTTACTAAACGAATGGGTCTATTCAGTTAAATGCGTTAATTTCACGATTTCTGGTTAAGAATTTCAGTCTAATTTTTATAATTTTTTTTTTATCCCAAGAACAACTCCTGTAAATATTGGGCAATTCCATAAAAAAAATCTGAGCCCGATAGAAAAAAAAACTTAAAACGAATTTGAATTTAGCTCGTAAGAATCTCTAATAAATATTTATTAGTCAACATATTTTTGTTTTAAGGCGGTTTTTGCAGCAGCCCATTGTTATCCTAAGCCAGAAATTCCACCAAAAATATTCGATAAATCAAAAATTTATTTTAATTATATTAAGTGAAATTTAAACAAAAAACAAGTAATAGTGCTATATTCGGCTGTGCCGAATCTTATATACCCTTTACAACGTGTAGTCATGCAATTGCAACTGTTTGTATCACCATTCATATCATTAATATGAAATACGAACACACATACACACATACATATATGTGTCATTACCTTTATAATGACTTTATCCGCTTAAAAACATCCCATTGTAAAATTATAAATTGAGTTTATGTATAAATGTTAAAAAAAAAAATTAATTAAAAAAGAAATAAAAATATAATAAAATCAAAATAAATAAATAAAATTTTTTGTCTTTCATCCAGTTTCATCCTTTCAGACCACCTTAGGTTTTTTCATCATAACTCAGTTGTTTGTAAAGCGATTTTTCTGATTTTCAATACCGATCTGCTCCCAAAAATTTCTGATATTTTGGTATTTTACACTGGTCTTAAAAATGTCTGGGGACTTCAAAAAGTTCAACACACACACGGACAGACGGACAGTGCTTAATTGACTCCCCTATTCATAAGCTTTCATTTAATATATACTTTGTGGGGTCGGAAATGAAAATTGTTGATATATCACAAGGAATGACAAACCTATGTATACCCTTACACTCAGTGCGAAGGGTATAATTCCTGTCAGAACACGAAAACATCTTGCTTTTCAAATTAAAAAAAAAAACTCTATAAATATAATTGCTTTATCGAATTAAACAAAATTTAAAATTTACTTGCAATTGTAAAAAGCTTTCCAAATTAAAAACTAATTTATTGTTTTATTTTATTGTTACTTCTTTGACATTTTTAACCAGCCAATCGAAGTAAGTTAGTGTTTGTGAAGGTATAAACCTGTATATTGATGTGTGGGTTTATATTTATTAAACACACTAAAATAAAATTAAAGCGAAAAAAGAAGTAAAAATGTTGTTCTTGCATTAAAAGTATCTAGTATTTTTGCAAAGTTTTATTTTGTTTTTACAATGTAAATGTTTCTCTTTTGTATTTGTTGTATTGTTGTATTCCACTTATATGTTATAGTATTTACACGAGTACCTTCATTTTTTGTGTGCCTTTTTATTATTTCTTTCGGAAACAAACAATACACTTGGGAAATCAAGTTTTTACAACACATCATCATTTGTGGGAAAAGTACATAAATGTTTGAGCATTTGAAAATTCAACAAATAAAGTGTAAATTGAAAGGTTTATGCTTAAGTTTGTAAAAGTTTTTTTTTTGTGGTCAGAGTTAAAATTAAAAAAAAAAAAACAATATATATTAAACTGCTTGGGTGGATGGTGGAGAGAAGTCCAGCATGACTTCTAAAAATTTTGCCAACAATTTAAACACAGTTTTTTTTTTTTTGTGCAAATTAATGGTTTTAAATTTAGAATGAGTTAAGAATGATATTAATTGTTATTTTAACATTATCTTGTATTCTTTAATTTTTTCTTTATTATTTAAATATACACAACGACAACTCTTTTAGAGACTTTCTAACATACGACTTAAAAGAATAATAAGAATCGATTCCCTTGTGCCAGACAATAACATTCCTAATAGAAAAATTTCAGTGTTATCAATTACACCAACTGAAAAAATCAATTGAAATCCCAGACAGAATATTTCCACAACAATAAATGTGCACACATACACATATGTTCGTATAGGATAGAATTTAAAAAAGAACACCGCATATTTAACAGTCCCCCCTTTTCTAAATATTCACACACAAACACATACAATAACTAAATATAAAATGACATGCAAACAATTCCCTACAGGTGTCATAATAAACAAATAAAGCAATTTGCTTTGCTGGCGGAGGAAAAAAAAACGAAAAAATAACAGCAACAAAAATAAATAAAAGTGAAGATATACAAATACATATATGTACACTCATGGATTTGTAACAATGTATGTGTCTATATACCCTGCAGACAACACGACTGCTCTATACACACATGTTATGTATAGTCCACAATGCATAAGGATTAGTTAAAAGATCTACCAAATGTATGGAGTACAGATGGTAGATTTAACATTACGATGTTCAGAGGCTACGTCATACAACCCAGCATTCGTAACATCGGAGTATTATCAAAACCACTCTTTGTTACTAATCCATGGAGCATTTACACAACCATTGAACAGTTCTTAACAACATTATGAGAAATTGTTAAATTACATGTCTATTGTTGCATTACATAAGACCATATTGTAACCAACGATCAACATTATCTGCAGGGTAACATGAGTAAATGCACAAAACTTGTACTCATATCATCTACTGTTTGTTTGGATAAACACAAATAAATGTTTTTACCAATGTAAACAGCGAAGCAAAAATAACAGAATTTAAGAAAATATTTTATATTCAAAAAGTAAAACCAGTCAATTAGCGACAACATATGGCGTCTATAGAACTAGCACTTTCAAAATAAGTGCGGAGTATCAAACCATTGATCTCCACTATGTGTATCCCAAACTTAGAACTTGTAAAGGGTCCGCCAAATAACTTTATTTTTTGAAAATGCTATAAAAAAAGTGTAGCTTTGGCTGTGTGGCACGTAGGGCCATCCTGTTGAAACCAAATGTTGCCAATATCCTCCTCTTCAATTTTTGTGCACGAAAATTCGTTCAACATGACCCGATAACGATCGCCATTGAATACGGTCACTCCTTGCTCATTTTCGAAGAAAAATGGCCCAATTATGCCTCTGGACCAAAATCCGCACCAAACAGTGACACGTTTTGGGTGTATCGGCTTTTTAATGTATGCGTGCGGGATTTCTGTGCCCCAAATGCGACAATTTTGCTCGTTTACATACCCGCCAAGATCAAAATGAGCTTCATCTGAAAATATGATTTTTTTGGCAAAATCGGCCAAAGTAATGTCGCAATATTTCCCAGCGCCTTTCAAGCGTATACACAACCATATTCGTTCAGCGGAAGAATAACACTAATTTTCTGTCAAATCAGACATGAGCTAAATGTTACCATTCACGAAATAAGCACCAGTTGAAAAAAAAACGTTAGATGGTGGACCCTTTATGTGCTACAATGGCACATACATAATTGTATAAATATTTATTCAAAAATTAAACATATTTTTTATTGAATACACTTACACGGCATTCAGACTATGTTACTTGTAACACGTTTCTGTAACATGTTACATTTATTTGTGGGCGAAGGGAGTAGAGAAGGCAGAGACGTTACAAAAGTAACACGATTTCTGTTTTTCATGTTACTTTTTGACGTTTCTCTTTTGACGTTTTCGTTTTTTCTTATATTTTTCTTTATTCTCTTTCGTATATCAAACAGGAATGATCCCTCGTATGATTTCATCACCCATCATGTACAACTTTTATCTTGTTTTATTTAAGTTTGACAAATGTTTATGGCTGGATTAGGAGCTAAATTTGATTAAAAATAGCTTATTGGTTTTTTAACACAATTGTGAATTCAATAACAACTTTTTTTTAATGATAATTGCATAATTAAATTGAATAAACAACGAAACAAAAACAAAAAAAAGGGACAAATTTGTAGTAACATAATGTAAATGCTAGAAGTTTTTGGAAGTTACTTTAAAACGAAATAAGAAAAGAGTCATGTTACAAGTAACATAGTCTGAATGCCGTGTTAATATCGGGTATTTATTTTCTCCACTCGATTATATTTAAATTGGTAAAATCTTCTTTAACAATCAATTTGACTGTCCTCTTTATGAGGATAGTTGACTTTGTCACACCACACAATGGCGCATTTTGTCCTCAAACAGTAAAAATGGTTTTTTTTAATTGTAACATTAAATCTTTTTTATAGCTTTCAGCACTTTTTAAGGACTTTGGAACAACACGAGATGTTAAGAGGCAATATATCAGCTGTTTTGTCGAGATTATCGCAGTTGTGCCAGCGTATAATATAGAAGATACCAAAGTATTAAACAGATGCTAAAATATTCCACGAAATTCGGCATGAGGCAGGAGTTTTTACAAGAAAATTTTGAAACAGACTTTAAGATGTTCCCTTACTAAGTGCATTAGTAATTAAAATTCATTATGGAGGTAATCTTGATTATTGTTAGAAAGTAATGTTAGTGTGCTGATTGCACTGCTCAATAATTTTCTGAGTTGCAACTTAAGAACATGTTGTTCCAAAAGAATGAGAAAACAATGCATACTAAACGAGCCACAACCTAAATTTTAACAGCTGCATTATTAGATTGCATCTCCATTCGTTTTAGAAAATTTTAAATATTGCCACATTTAACATACCTAGGCTTCCTTATGTAAATTTTCTTTTAAGCCCATAGTCTATGACAACAAACCCTAAGCCCAAGACCTCAATGAGAAGAATATTGTACAAGAATGCAATAACCGGCAGTTCTGCCAACTACTACTACTCTGGCGATATAATTATAATTACAAATCCTGTCAATCATCAAACGAATATAAGATATTGGGGTAAAAAGGTAAGACCATCACCTCTGGCTTCTTGGAAGACTTTTAGAGAATTTTCTGAAGACTGGCAAGAGGCTCACCTCGTACTATGGAAATCGGTAAGCCCCTAAAACATTTTTTTTACTAGTTATTGGTGATGTCTCTTCGGAGTACAAGTGGTAGCTGTGGAAGTGGAGGTGGTTTGATGGCTGATGCTCAACTGTGGTCGGACTTCGGCAACAACTGATGTTTCAGGGTGCTGTTGCTGCCTAAACAGAAACAAAAAATGATGATTTAACGATTAGTGATTGCAGATATGGCGCAACTGCGGACTTCACCTACAACATGATCATAGAGGTGGTGGTTTGACGTCCCCCGTGATACCACCGTCCAGCTATTGCACTCGGAGAAGGTGCTGTCATTAAACCCTTTAATACATAAATAATTAACTTAAAATAGAGATTTTATTTAAAGCTGTACAGAAATACGAACCCTAAACAGAAGACCACAAGTAATCGAAGAAGTGTGTAGCGGCATAGAAAAAAAAATCAGAAAATGTTCATCAACTAAAGACACTTTTGAAATTGTTTTATGATGAAATGAAATAATTTGTTTGCGATTTACTATATTTTATTTCTTATTTAAATTCCTTGCTAAAATTATAATCAAAGTATTGCATTACAGAACCCATACATACACACTTTTCTAAAACAAAAAAACAATTTAAAAATTCTTTGAAAAAAATCAACAAATAAAGTATTTTTTCTGTGATTGGCTTTAGCATAATTTCATAACATTTTAACTGTTGCCTTTATGTGACGGAATAAATAAAAAATAACAAAATAAAAAAAAATACGTGTTTAAACCAGCCCAAGGGCTCCATGCGGAGTAGCTGTGCTTTTTTTTTAATTCTGTATCAGTTTGTACAACATGATTGTTGTTTTTATTAAATGTTATTTATTTAATAACTCGTCGAGTTGTATAAAAGTTATAAAAAAAAAGCTGCTGTATTTATTTGTTTAAGCAAATTGAGTTTTCTACACTGTAGATGTTAAAAATGCAATTAAACATATAGACAGACAGACAGACAGACAGACTGAGTAACTGGGAGAACAAATATTTATAGAGAACCCAGTTGGAAAATAAAATTTATTGTTGAAATTTGTTTTAAAAACTTGTGTCCAACTTGCCAAATGGAGTTAAAAAAAAATTATTATTGAGCTAGATGAATAAATAGTTGAACACTACAATGCTAGGCGCACAATTGGGACGAACGACGATTTTTTCGTCGTGAATATTTGTCATCAAAAATAAAACACATTTGTGTATATGAGAATGCATACAATTGTGGCGTCAGTCGAAGTATTGTCTAGTGGTTAGGATATCAGGCTCGAAGGAACATGTTTAAAAATGCATTGATTGCATTTTTATAAAAAGGTTTGTATAAATTATAAATAAACCCGAACCAATTCGTTCAAAAATACATATCTATAATCTTAGGGAAATATTTTGTAGGGATTACAAACGAACAATTGGTTAGAAGGAAAGGGCGTTGATAATGAGAAAACAGCAAAGGGTACTTGAGCTTTTACCAATTAAATATGAACAACAAAATAACTTGTATCAAAGAACTTCCACTATTTATTAATACTTATGTATGTATGTAAAGGTTGCGATATCCTCTTAACGAGTCCTTTAGAAGAGACGTCTGGCCTGGTTGAGCGTTGAAAAGTTAATAATAATAGTAGTGAATAAATTTCATAGTTTTGGCGCTTTCGGCTAAAAAACTCGTTATTTGTATCTCGTTACAATAAAGGAATTCACCATAGTCCGTGCAGAGACGGTTACAATGAAATTTTATAAAAATTCAAATACTTAAATACAATAATTCATAATAAATAAAAAGGGAGATAATACATACAAATTAGATTCAAATTCAAAAAAGTATTTACACCGCTTTCAACACGTGGCGAACTCTGCATTAGATTTATTTCTATTTCTTACGTCGGCGAACGACGAACAAATTGATACAAGGTGACCATTTTTTATTAAATTTGGGTTTACTTCTCAACTTTTTAAGAAAATAAAGTTAGTTTTTACTTTAATAATTGTTTCATTTTTTATTTTAAAACATTTAGAATACGTATAAAAAAGTTAAGTACAAAAATTTGTTTTTATTCGTGTTTTTGCAAATGTTTAAGTTTATTAAAGGAGCTAATACACGGCATGTTTTTTACATCTGACTTGTCAAATTCTCCACTGCTAATACAAACATGTCGTGTGTTACCTTTAAAACATTACTTCTGTAAAAAAACATTTGTTGATGCATCTGACAAAATTTTAATTAGAGTGCGCTCTATTTTCTTTTGTCAAAACATGTGACATCAGTCGTTGGCAGAAATCTCTGCTGCTGCAAAGCAGTCAGCGTAAAAGTAAAATTTTGACAGACATGTAGATTTACATATGTCTTACAAATTTTAAAGTCAGATGTAAAAAACATGCCGTGTATTATAGCCTTAAGTGATCTTTTTTTCATATGGTCACACTATTAGCTGTTATACACAAACAAAACTTTTATTATTGTTTAATGCACGTACCCACGACATTCTTTGCAAACGTCTGCTTATACGTAAACAAGTTTTTATTATTACAGAAATTATATTTTTTGTTTTGTTGAGTTTCACAAAAAATTAAATTATTCGATTATTTTTGTTTTTTCTTTGCACAAACACTAAACAATTTTATCAACTATAAAAGATGTTAATTTTTCGTCGTTCTTGTGCTTTACACGACGAATTTGCACAACGAATTTTTACCGAAAAGTTTGTCATGTAGGGCGAAATTCGTCGTTCGTTTAAATTGTGCGCCGAGCATTAGTCATCCTAATTTTACATGGCATCTGATGAAAATTTTGACGAAGAACTTTTATTTCCAGTATAGTAAAATATGCGATAAATTTTCTATAAAGCTGACAATAAATTCGCAATTAAAAAATATTTAAGAAAAATTTTAATTTGTCATTTTTTGTTTTTAAATTAAACTGATTTTTCTTAAAGAAAAATTTTAATATATTTTACCTTTTTTAGGAAATATTAAAAACATTTTTATGATAAACTACCACTAACAAGCCATTTTATTTGTTTAGCGGCCTATTGGTCACCACACTTTAAAACATCCCCGGAGGCATTTTACTTTGGCTTATGTTTACGGATAAATGTTACCAACACCTATATCTGCTTGAAGCCATAACTTGTAAAAGCTAAAACCCTGGTCAGAGAATTAGCTGGAGGCTAATCAAAAACCCATCCTGTGCTACGGGAGTCATTGAAACAATACAATATGTTTTAGACTGGTTAATTGTAAGGTTTTTCGAAGTACAAGTGATGGGCTGAGGTTTATTCCTAAGCGAAAAAACAGATTCGACTAAACTTAACCATCTGTCGGACTTACGGCAACCACAAATATTTCTGGGTGCTAAGGCCTTTAAAACAGAAATAGAAAACAATGGTTTTAGGACTGGTGCTGTTGAGATGGCGGACCTGCGAACTTCGGGCAACCGTTTATGTCCCGTGGTGCATAGAAGAAGTTACTTGGTTAACTGTTTCTGACCAGAGTCACATAACAACGTCGTTAGCCTCGTAGAAAAAAAAAACACAAAAGGGTTTAGATAGTCCCGAGCTCTTTAGCCAGGTTCCTCTACCTTGCTTAAGATATTAATAAATACAGGGGCATGTGGTTGGTCGTCAGAAACTCAACCCAGTAGTAAAACTAACTCCAGATTAATGCTGATACGTTAATCAAAGCATACATATACTTTAGAACTCGGGACTTCATGACTTGGATCAGAAATCAAACCTAATCGAACTGTATTATATATGACCGCATTATACTAGAGGCCTCTATAAACTTGCGAAGAAGTATGAAGGAAACCAATTGTAGATATGCTCGTAAGCATTGTGCCTCTTGGCAGGGGTGCAGTAAAGATATTCAGTTTTAGTCGTGGTACGAAGTGCTAGATAACTACGTTAATTACCTGGAGACTCCAAGTATCATATTAGGAGGATGCAGATCAACAATAATATTATTTGTAGAGTGTCTAAAGGATAATAAGACAGCAGTGCATATAGTATACAAAAGACCAGCATTTGCAAGCTGAATATTGAAAATCACAGAAAAGAATACATTAAGTTTGGTTGCCATGGGGACCCTAGTCGTAAGGAAATGCTATTAATACTCATAAATGACTGTTCGATGAAGATTGTTAACAATCACCAGTCTTGAGTATAAAAACGTAGTTTTAGTATAGAATAAACCCCGCTTGAGGCGCCAAACTCAGTGAAGAAAAGGATACCGATTGGTAGCCACAAAACAACTGAGAAGCGAAGGTTTCGAAATAGCACCCACGTAATATACTGCACGTCATAAGTTTCTATATATTACTGAGGTAATTGGGCCCACAAGCCATACAAACTAGTTAAATTGTTTGTTTTTAATAAAAATAAATCTTAAGCCAGTTTTGCATTATGTTTTTGTTTTATTTATTTTTTTAACAATTGATAAATCTATTAACGTTTCACACAATATAATTATGGTGTGAATTAGTATTTATATTTATTATTTTATTTATGAATCTACAATACATCGCTGATTTCGTATGTATAGGTATATACAGACATAAGTACATATACATTTTGTAAATTAAATCCGTTCTTTTGTTGTTACATCTTCCGCTTCCGCTATCAATCTATATAAACAGCCATTTGCATACACATGCATTAAAAGCGTTAAATCTATGCATATGTATATTCACAATATAAAGTGAGTGTATTTGTGTCTGTATGTAAGTACATACTTACAATAATATAGTGTGGAAACACAATAATTGTATGTAAATTCAATGTTGTTTCTGTTGTCGTTATTGTTAACACAATGTACAATGAACTTTTTTTATACCCGCCACCAAAAAAATGGTGGGGGTATATTCATTTTGTCATTCCGTTTGTAACACATCGAAATATCCATTTAAGACCCCATAAAGTATATATATTCTGAATAAGAGTTTGATTTGATGACGATCTGGCTATGTCCGTCCATCTGTCCGTCGTCCGCCCACTTTCACGCCCACCTCCCATATAACGTTTTACCTAAAATTCATATAATTTCTCTATTAATAAAGATTTTAGAAAAACAAACGACTATATTGAAATATCTAAGTTGTTCTCATTAGTAAAAATAACTTTGAAACGCCTATTGTAACGCCCACTTTTCACGTTATCTACCGTTAATGAAATTTAAAAGCTCATAAAACCGATAATATTAGAGGTATGATGATCAAATTTGCTACGTATATCCTTCTAATCAATGTAATTGTTGTGCCAAAAAGTTAAGGTGACACGCCCACTTTAACGCCTATCTCCCATATAACGGTTTATCTCAAATTCATAAAATTTCTCAATGAATAAAGATTTTGAAATTATAAAGGACTATATTGAAATATCTAAGTTGTATTCGTTAGCAGAAACTTTATTGACATGCCTACTTTAACGCCCACTTTCATTGAAAGACCAAATTTACGAAAACATTTTACTAGCATATCGAAGTTATTAAGGGTGGTTAAATTTTAAGGGCCGATGTTGAATTAAAACAAAACACAAATTATTCAGGAAATTATTATCATTTCTTTTTATAATGATAATATTTAAAAAGTTCAATTATGTATGGAACAAAATATCGGCCAAATGCCCACCCCCCAATCCTTGGCGCCACTCCTCTATCTGATGGTTCAAATTCTCAATGACAATGTTGATGCTCAATTGTTGGGGACGATGATGAGTCGAGGTTGACTGCTCTTTTGCCAGACTATCGCGAAAAACAGCAATGGTTCCCATTCAACGAACTAAGAAGGTATTCACAGGTGTTCTCACGTTTTATACAGACCTGTTTTGCAGAAATTTAAATATTTTTTATAATTCTCCCGATTGTGGACGAATTTGAACGATTATGTTGACCAAAAGAATCACGAAGTGCACAAAATGCATTTTGATTTAAACTCCCATTATCTTTCCACTGTTCAAATTGAGTAAGTCTGAGATTGAGAAATATCAAATGAAATGCAGAAAACAAATTTGACTTCTAGGTGTAGTTCACCTTCAACATGGGCCCTTAATATTTAACCACCCTCTACAAAGAAAGTGATGCATATTTTATTATAAAGAAATTATTCCATAGCGATTAACAGAATAATAAATATTGTGCCTTAAATATACACAAAATTGGTGGTGGGTATAAAAGATTCGGCACAGCCGAATATAGTGCTCTTACTTGTTTTTACTGTCTCTGTATATGAGTGAGTGTTTGTGCAAGTGAGAATGTGCAAATACAATCGCTCACGTATTCAGTTATTACATACATTTGTATCTATGTAGAGTATCCATGTGAGTATGTAGGTAGGTACGTCTGTACTTATGTATTTGTATAAATGTATTCATATAATATATTGTATTTACATTGTAAATTAAACATTTATCTCTGTCGATATTTACTTAAGTTAATTGAATTTTCCATAACAAAATGAAAAATGTTTAATAACATTTTCAATAATGATAATTGGGAAGTCTCTACACACTTACATAAACTCGTGTATATAAGAAAAATTATTACAAAATTTCAATGTCTATTTATGTATGTGTGTATGCATGTATGTGTGAATCTATTGCCGAAAATTAAACATGTATGAATTTATAGAATTGACATTAAGTTTTTAATTAAAAACAATAATCATAGATGTAGTTATACATTGATTTAAATATTCATAACAAATACACTAAAAGTTAAAAATTGAATTAATTTTTTTTTAATGCGAATTCGTTTGTTTATCTTTACTATTTACTAAGCTGCCAGAGCGCGCTTATTTAAATTCAAAATTCCGGCAAATAAAAGGATTTTTTGCTGAGGCATGTAGAAAAAACAAATAATTTGTTGCAAACAATTTGTAATTTCCAACTCATTATTTCATATGAAAAATTAAAAGGGATTTAATAGTGTTGCGTTTAGTTTGCAATATATGAAATGATTTTTGCTGGTATTATGTTGTTAATATTTTAAGGAACATTTAATTCAAAATGTGTTTATTTTACGTTTTCATGGACTAAAAATAATTCAAAAAAATTGTAAAGTGTTATCTGAAAGTAAAAGCTTTTTAAGAAATCTGTATTAAAATTTTACAGAAAAAAAAAACAATTAAAAAAGTAACTTATTCAATGTTTGTAATGCTATTTTTTTGGAAATTACGAATGTTCGTGCTAATCAATTTAATGGAAATAAGTTATTTATACTTCTATATATCGAGGGCTTATATTCAAAAAGTGCTATCTGCAAAATCACAACTTCTCAGGAGAGCAAAAAAACAGTTTTTTCCGTTAACTCTTCGATTACTTGTTAAAATTTATTTTACAATGTTATTCAAACCCGACGTGTAAATTGTTTAAATATAAATTTATTATTAATTCTCGATATTATCGACTTTATGGTAGATAGCAGTTTTTGCAAGTTAAAATTTGATCAATTTAAATATTCAAATAAGCAGATAGCACTATTTGAACAAAAATAAAGATAATCTTTGTGGAAACTAATCATTAAAAGGATAATTTTTTTGTCTACCTGGTCTAATAGATGTAAGACGAATAAGTTTTTTGTTGGTCTTTAAAGAAATCAAAGTTCAGATACAGAGCATCAAAAGGCATTTTAAAAACTTTATTATCTATTTTAATATTTTTCCTGACTTCTTTTGTTAAGTTGTCTGATTTTTTAGCTTCATCTCAATTTTAGCGTGTGCACTATCACACTCCATTTGAGAGTGCCCCTTTTCTAAGTACTTTTGTTCAATTACCTTAGTATTTTCTATAGAAAAATGGGTGTTTAAATGGTGTATTATACATGAAATGAAACTTGATGCAGACAGATCTCCATTAGTTTCATTCCACCAGTAATTTGTACATTGATGGGTTTCGAGATTTAAAATTGTAAAGTTGTGTACTTGAAGACGCTGTTTGTAGTAAATAACAGATGCGTTTATATCTGGACAAAGTTTTACTGCTTGTGCATCCATAGTAAACACCTGATATTGTCCTTCTTGAGCTGCAATTTTGTACCGTTGTTTTTCTAATTGGGCACGTGGTTTTTTTCGAAATATGTATGTCTTATTCACGCTATTCAACTTGTTTAGCTCTGATTCTAACACATGTGTTATATTCATCTCTACGAGGCTTATATAGAGCCAAATTTTGTTCGTCAAAAAAAATTTTAAAACGTAAAAGTTGATACCGGACGAACCTTATTCTCAAAACATTTAGATTTATAGTCCTTATAAATATCAGCTTCATTTTTAAATATTGTAGCAATGTATATCTTACTACTGTCTTTGCGGCAATAATGACTTTCCATTTTGTCTAGTTTTTCGAAATAATGTTTTAAATACGTTTTATAACCACTTTTTTTAAAATAATGCTTAGGCCGCTGATTTTTAACACGAGCAGATGCATCAATGGTTTTTTTGACCAACCAATATCTTAACATACCTCGATTTATAGAAAGAGTGGAAAGAAACATAGTTTTACATACTTGCAGAAATTCGTGGTTGCAAGGAAGTTTATATATGAAGATAATCTGTTTTTTTTTTTTAATTTTCTACTGAATTCCTTTTTTTGGAAGCTGTGTTACGTGGGTCTTTATAGAAACTTGCTTAGCTTCCCAGGACATACTCAAAAACGTTTTAAATATATTTTTTCTAGTGTCTTCATTGAATTTTTGGCAGTGTCTTACAACACTTTTTATGCACATTTTCTATAAACATGAAGGTCTAATTTCTTTTTGTTTTTTTGTAACATTTTGCTTTACAACTTTATCGATTGTTGAAAATCCTAAATATTTCTGCCTATTCTCACGCTTCTTCTTATTTTCTATTCGATTTTCTGATGCAGAAAAATGGACTCGCTTTCTTCGAAGAATAAATATTAAATAAATAAAATATTATTAAACAATATTTATTTTTTAATATATTTTAATTTTTATTATATACACAAATATTTTTTATGTAGATAGCACTTTTTTATAAAAAAAAAAACAGCGTATGTTAGATAGCACAATCATAAATTTATGAAAAGAAAAGTTTAAGAATAATATTTTTTCTTCCAAATTTAACTGACAGATGACAATTTTATCTGTGAACACGATGCAATAAAAAACTCGTTTTAGAGAAAATTGTAGATAGCAAGTTTTGAATATAAGTCCTCGATATATAACAAACAAGAGTGCTATATTCGGCCATGCCGAATCTTATATACCCTTCACAACGTGTAGTCATGCAACAACAATTGTTCTTATCACCATTCATCTCATATGAAATACGTACATACATATAAAAAACATACATTCTATATTAAAACATCCCATTGTAAAAGTAAAATTATAAATTGAGTTTATGTATGTTTTTAAAAAAATATATAAAAAATAACAATAAAAATATAAATCTATATATATAAAAGTGAAACTCTGTGTGTGTGTGTTAGCTATAGACTCCAAAACTGTAAAACCGATCGGGCTCAAACTTTGGTAAGTTGTTGTACACATACCAAGGAGTGTTTATGGGTGGAAAAAAGTGGGGTGGGCCACGCCCATAAATAATTAGTTATCACTTTAAGCTACTTGCACATGACCGATTTTTCTGAAACTTTGCACACATATCGAGCTCTCATGACTAAAAAATTTGGTTATTAGAAAAGTGGGCGGGGCCACGCCCATAAAAAAGTTTTAATTTTGAGGTACTTGCAATGGACTAATTTTTCTGAAACTTTGCACACATATTGAGCTGTCATGACTTTATGATTTCGTGATTAGAAAAGTGCGCAGGGCCACGCCCATAAAAAATGGTTATAATTTTGAGGTACTTGCACTGGACCGATTTTTCTGAAACTTTGCACA
Organism: Phyto melanocephala; assembly: GCA_941918925.1. Classification (NCBI taxonomy): domain Eukaryota; kingdom Metazoa; phylum Arthropoda; class Insecta; order Diptera; family Rhinophoridae; genus Phyto; species Phyto melanocephala. The sequence continues at coordinate 128,000,929 of OW799235.1, forward strand.
CACATTGAGCTGTCATGACTATATAATTTCGTGATTAGAAAAGTGGGCAGGGCCACGCCTTAAAAAAAAGTTATAATTTTGAGGTATTTGTACTGGACCGATTTTTCTGAAACTTTGCACACACATTGAGCTGTTATGACTTTACAATTTCGTGATTAGAAAAGTGGGCAGTGCCACGCCCATAAAAAAAGTTATCACTTTTCAGCTACTTAAGCATTACCGATTTTTCTGAAACTTTTCAACCACATATTGAGCTGGCATGACTATACAGTTTCGTAATTAGAAAAATGGGCAGTGCCACGCTCATAAAAAAAAAGTTATAATTTTTATCCTTGCACTTGATATTCGATTAAACTTCAGAATGCGATTAAAATTCCTGAAGGGGCGCAGCAACGCGCGCCGGGATTGGCTAGTAATATATAAAATAAAGAAAAATATAAATAATACAGTCGAACTTCCATAACTCGAATCTCCATTATCCCAATAAAAAACTTCGACTTACGGAGACTTCGAGTTACAGAATTTTTTGTTAAAAAAGAATAAAAGGTTTTTTATTATGTATTTTTATTTAAAATAGCCTCGATTGGAAAACTACGTACTTAAGAATATAAAAGAAAAAGCATATGTACTCAAATATGTAATTAAAAAATTACAGTTAAGTAAAATATTCTGAAATAAGTGACTGACATTTTACTTTTTTTGCTATTTTCAGTTAAAAATTATTCCAATATGCTTAAAGCTTTGTAGTGCTCATTAGTTGTTACGTCATTTGTCTGTAAATAATTATTTAATGTTGGGAAAGAACTTTTTACATCATTTCTTGTTGCCTTTTGAGTAGTTTCTCATGCATGTTTTGGCTTCTATTTAGGTGCTGAAAACCAATCGAGGACTGATTTGTCGACTTTTCTTTTTCTTTTTTTGGGGTCCTAATTGTTTAACTACATAAACAAAATCCAGGTTCAAATGAGTTGATAATTGATTTCTTATTTTTATAAATTGTTGAGACCGTGCTTGCCGGTATACCATATTTATCAGCCGCTTCCTTTTCCTTTAATCCATCTTCGACGTCTTTTATAAGTTTATAATTTTTTTCAACATTTTAAAAAATTGTTTAGTTGCCATAACAATTAAAAAAATTGACTTCAACACTTATCATCTAGCCCAAATTATGCATAGAACTGATACTTACGCAAACAAAAAGAAACAAATTTGTAATTACCCGAAAAAAATAAAAATAACACGTAAAATAGACAAACCAACTATAACAAAAACAAAAACCCATTTAAACAAGCAAAATTCTTCGAGTTATAGAGTTCATGTGTATGTTTTTTGTTTGAGTTATGGAGAACTTCGACTTATGGAAGTTCGAGTTATGGAAGGAAAATTGTATGTGGTTTCTTCTTTTAACGCTACTGCTAACCAAATTAGTTCGAGTTAGAGAAAATTCAAGTTAGAGAAGTTCGAGTTATGGAAGTTCGACTGTATCTGTATATATATAAGTGAAACTTTGTCTGTCTGTGTGTGTGTTAGCTATAGACTTCGAAACTGTAAAGCCGATCGAAGTTGTTGTACACATTCCAGGGAGTGTTTATGGGTGAAAACAAGTGGGCGGGGCTACGCCAATAAAAAATTAGTTATCATTTTTTGCTATATGCACTTGACCGATTTTTTTTAAAACTTTGCACACATATTGAACTCTCTCATATGATTAGAAAAGTCGTCAGGGCCACGCCCATCAAAAAAAGTAGTTATAATTTTGAAGTACTTGTACTGGACCGATTTTTCTGAAACTTTGCACACACATTGAGCTGTCATGACTATACAATTTCGTGATAAGAAAATTGGGCAGCGTCACGCCCATAAGAAAAAAATGATCATTTTCAGCTACTTGAACTTCACCGATTTTTCTGAAACTTTGCACACATATTGATATTACACTACACATAGATATACAAACAGGACTTTTAACATCAAAATTATTATTAATGTCTGAAAAAAATTGAGAAGTAACTATTAGCGAAAGTTTGGTTTATTGTCAATGATCGTTGGGCTTAAGAGAAGTACTTAAACTTATGCTTGTGTTTAACCAAATAAAAATTATATTAATTTTGACAAAGTCATATGTAGACTCACACTGTAATCTAAACTAAATGAGCTAAAAACATCTTAGTAAGATGGATGGTTTAAAATAGTCATTGTCAAATGTAGTAGTAAGCATTAATCAGTCATTACCCTGTTAAGAATGTTTAAAATAATTTTTTTCTTATGGAAATATTTAGGGTCCTACTTTTTCTTCATTAACCACCTTATCTAAATTAAACCATTTTTTCAAAACATCATTAACTTTTTCAAATGCGTATTAAAAGCACAAGCCATTTGGCTTATTGAAAAAATATATATTTGTTTCCACAGCGGCACATATCCCTTTGTTTTATTGAAACAGTTAAGAGATTTTTTTTATAAAATTTAGGTCTTCTTGACATAAAGACTACGTTAAATATTCCTTTTGGCATTCTATTACATACATTTTCTACTTTTTTTCACTTTGCTTTCGCTGGAGATATTACAAAATCCTTGTTAACGTCATAACAGGCCACAGATGATTTATTTTCGGAGCACAAAAACTGCAAAGATTTCTTGTCTTTTTGTTTTTTTTTTCGTTAAATATTTTAGCCATGAAATCCCTTTCTGCTGCCAAAACAAAAAGCCAATCACAGTTTATTGATCTCCCTTCAGCTCAGTGGTATTATAATTCAATTAAAGTGTCAGCTATGCTCAATCATGAATACTTATCAGCCATGTAATTCTCTAAGTCTTGTACAAATTTGTTTACAAATTTGACAGCTGCTGATAACAAGATTCGTATAAACAAATGATTTTCGCTGGCTTTAAAATAAAAAAAAAATTGTAGCGCCAAATGCTGTTAATCCAGTTGACATGAATTTAACCTGCATACGATAGATTTGCACTGAAATCTTAAAGACACTTACGTTGATGATTTACTAAAGATGTCATTACACTAAAAATCATGCCAATTATTTTCGTTAACCTTAAGAGGGGTAGTGTATTTTAATTGTATTAAATGTATCGTTATGCGTATGTGTGTATATGTGTGTGTGTGTAAATGTTACTTTATTGCATGTTATAGATACAATCTTATTTGTACTTATTAAAAGCACTTAACGAACATACATTGACAAATTAACCAAAAATATTTGTTAAATTCCCTGGAGGCAATCATACAATGTACAAATAAATGTATCGTTTTTATATGTGTGTGATTGTATTACTGGTTGTACATGAAAAGTATCCAGGCGTACTGTTAACATAATATGAAAAAAACCTCACAACATATATACAAACAAATGTATGTACATATAAACTAAAGTGTATATGTGTGAGTGTGTGTGTTAGTGTGTGGGTTTAACATAATCCTACTCCAACCCCTGCAATTTCACATACACAAGCCGGAGTATGTGTGTGCGTAAACAAATGTTTAAAGTACACTCACTCATCCATTCATTTCGATTCAATCCAGTTTAGTTAAGTTATAAAGGTATTAAATCCCACAAGTGTTACATGCCACAAATAGCTTAACACCAGTAATACGTTCCCAAATAAACACTCACACATAACGTCATCTCAGATAGAAAAAGTTCTTACTTAAAGTTAAACAACAGATACATGCATACATATGTACATCCATATATGTGAAGGGTAAAATGAAAATATAAAAGGATTAAATGATAGTATTAAAGAATAATTCAATATCTTTTTCATTTGCATATTGACATATTGGGACTTAATTCCATTGTTGTTTTTACTATTTCTTTTTTTCCATGGTGGCCCTTGTTCAAAGCTTTGTTAAAACTCGTTTCAATTTAGATAACGATTTGGCGTTAAGCCTGCCTAGTAAAAAGATATGCAGGCATATGTGTGTGTGTGTGTGTCTGTAAAACAATTATTTCAAATGGTTTTGTTCACAAGATTTTATAATTTTTTTCAAATTAATTTTATTTTATTTTTTTCATAATAAAGGCAAAAAGTACAATCCCATTTAAAAAATTTGAACCTTATTAGATTATCTTAATAAACCTATTTTCTCTGGCTTAAACAACATTGTTGTAAAAATTAAAATTTAGTTAAAATCTTCTTTGACTATCATCTGTAATGTCATTACTACGACAAAATTGACTATTTTTATTTTGTAGCAAAAAGGTAAGAAATAATTAAAAAAAATTTGCAGTAAAAATTTATTTTATACCATCGAAGTGTGGGAAACAAAATTATTTAGTGATTTAATAATAATATACAAAAATTAAAAGAGAAAAAAGTTAGCTAGTAGAAATGTATATCCTTTTTTTTAAGTCCCAAATTGTAATCTTTTTAATTTACAATGTAAAAGAAAATTATAAATTTGGAATGACAATCTCCCCAGACTATAGAAAGGCATATTAATAGATATTTTTCTTCTTGTTCATATTGATATTCACTAACATGAACACAAGTTATAGCTTCAAAAGAAATAATTCACTTTAAGCTTAATTCCCCAAAAATTTAATTTAACTTAAAAAAAATTATGAAATCTTCATTTTCCAAGATTTAGTTTATTACCTTCATTCAAAAGCTTTTAACTAAAAAGCATTTATTCTCATAAATGAGTTACTCATTCAATTGCACCGAACTGAACTTTTGAATGAATAAATCCTTAATTCTACAAAAATTAACTTAAAAATTGACATTTGTTCTTCAATTCGAATTGGAATATTCATATCAGTGCCCAAAAAACCATAAAGTAATCAAACTGCAATTTAGCTGAAGCTAATATATCGAATGATTCATTGTTCGGTTAATTTTCAATAGGCTTATTTGACAGATCACGCATGACTAATGTTAAATTGCTTTGTCATTTTGATTAAGTATCGTGGGGCAACTCATATAGAAAATTATTTTGTTGTTGTTTTTTTACCCATATTTCATCACCCCTCTTCCCTAAAGTCCTTTTAGGTGACATGTATTTTACATATGACTTGTAAAATTTTGCACTGCAAAATTCATATTAATTGATTTGATATAAATTAAGTCTTTCTTACTTTTACAGTCCGCACTTCGCAGGTTATTTATATCAATTTCAAATATATCAAGGAGCACACAACTTTTAACTATTCTACTGGCTTTTAAGTGCATAATAATTATAATTTGAATCGTTGCCGTTACGTATACGCCACAATGTCTAAAACTTTATCAACTTACATTCATTAGTAAACCAAATAAAATCAAAATTTTACCATAATTTTCTCTAAACAAAGAACTGAAATGTTAACTTACGAACGATCCAATTTATAAAGACATGAAACAATTAATTAAAGATTTATAAGCAAATATCTCAAAAACAGTATTTGTAAACGTTCAGTAGCACTTTCAAGCTGTTATAGACCATTTATAATTTTTAAATATTTATCTTAAACATGTAATAGATTGAAGTTTATTTATAAAAATAAAACGTATTTGAAATACAATTTTAAAATTTTTTAAATTGAAGAGTTAAATATGTTTTCTTCAAAAGAAAATATTTAATGAATGAAATAAATTTAATTGCTGCAATTGGTAGGCTTGTAAAGAATAAAAATTCAATATTTGAAAGCAGAAAATACTAAAACGTAGTTATTTCAGAAATTAAATTAAGTGCACTTTTCACCTTTATTTTTTAGCATAATAACATTCAACCAGAAAGCTATATTTCAGCGAAATTTCATCATCATATATAATTTTGTCGGATTTTAGGAGCTTTTTAATTTTATTGATAGCGGAATATGTGAGAAGTGGGCGTTAAAGTAGGCGTGTCAAAGTAGTTTCTGCTAATGAACTTATCTTAGATATTTCAATATAGAGTCCTTTATGCTTCCAAAATCTTTGTCCATAGAGAAATAATATGAATTTAAGGTAACATGTTATATGGTAGGTGGACATTGAAGTGTGCGTGTAAACTATTACAAATCTAATTACCAAAAAGGCAATGTTTGCCAAATTCACAATCTTACATCTAATTTTGTCGGTTTATTTTGCTTTAAGTTTTAAATAGACCAAAAAAGACACAGAGTGGAATACATTTTCGTACATTTTGATTTATAACTTCTTTTGTAATGTATAACTAATGTATAATATAACGCAGCAGTCACCAACTGGCTGACCGCGGTACGGATCCGGACCGTAGACCTATTTTATGCGGACATTGTGTTAACAATACAAAATAATTTACATTATGTAACAAATTCATGAGAAATATTTTCGTCTCGACATCGGCCTTTGGTGATGATCTGTTCACTAACAAGTAATAGGGAAACCTATGCAAAAGAAGATAATTTGAGAGCGATAACACAAATAATTTCACTTTATTTATGTCATCATAAGTTTGTCTATATACATGCATATGCATGTATATAACTTGTACTGAGTACAAATGAACCCAAACCAATGTGTGCTAATCAATACCCAGAACTACAAAAAATTTGCCTTGAAACTTCTCACTTTGCTTGGGTCAACATATGTTTGTAAAACAACATTTGCTAAGACGAACTTCATTAAAAATAAATTCCGGAACAGACTTGCCGATGAACATCCCCAAGATTTAATGAAAATAGTCTGCACAAACTTCACTTCAAACTTCAGACGGATAGTCCAAGGCAAACAATGTATTTTCTATACCCTTTACACAGTGAAAAAGGGTATATATAGGTTTGTCATTCCGTGTGAAATTTCTACAATTTTCATTTCCGACCCCATAAAGTATATATTTTCTGAAAGCTTATGAATAGTGGAGTCGATTAAGCTCTGTCAGTCTGTCAGTCTGTCCGTCTGTCCGTCTGTCCGTGTGTATGTTGAAATCAACTTTATGAAGCCCCCGAAATTGCTTGGGCCCGGGTGAGGTATTAGAATATCAGAAATATTCGGGAGTAGATCGGTATTGAAAATCAGAAACATCGGTTCATAAACAACTGAGATATGAGCAAAAACCCACGACCACCTCGATTTTTTTTCACAAAAACAACATTACAACAACAACATACATACATACAAACTTGTATATTGCTTAAAGTAAAGGTGGGATCGAATCCCAGCTGAGCCCAAAAAAATTTTTTTTTTTTTTTTGTATTTTTTTTTTAATTTTTTTTTAATTTTTTTTTTTTTTATTTTATTTAATATATTATATATATATTTATTATTTTTTTTTTTGTTTTATATTTATTATTTATATTTTAATAATTTTTTTTTACATTTTTTTTATAATTTTTTTTTTAATTTTTTTTTTTAATTTTTTAAAATTTTTTTTTTATTTTTTTTTTTTTAATTTTTTTTTTTATTTCTTTTTTATTTTTAAACATACATACGTTAATTTTTAATTTTACAATGGAATGTTTTTATATATGTATGTACGTATTTCATATGAGATGAATGGTAATACAAACTACTGTTATTGCATGTTTACACGTTGTGAAGGGTATATATGGATCGGCATGGCCGAATATAGCACTCTTACTTGTTTTTTTTTAATTTTTTATTTTTTTTTATTTTTTATTTAATATATTATTTATATTTTTATTATTATTTTTTTTAATTTTTTTTTGTTTTATATTTATTATATATAATTTATTTATTTATTTTTTTTTAATTTTTTAATATTTTTTTTATTTTTTTTTTTAACATACATACATACGTGAATTTATAATTTTACAATGGGACGTTTTTATATATGTATGTTTTTTATATGTATGTACTTATTTCATATGGGATGAATGGTGATACAAACTACTGTTATTGCATAACTATACGTTGTGAAGGGTATATAAGATTTGGCACGGCTGAATATAGCGCTCTTACTTGTTCTCATTAATATTGTAAAAATTATTAGTGCTTACTTCTTTTTATTTAAAGCATTTGTTTATTATTAAATAAAATAATGCAACGAAACCTATTCGTTTTATTTGTCCGCTATCTAGTTTAATACAGTATCTAGACATATTATTTAAATAGTTTAGTTTATTACCTTCCGGACCGCAACGCTTGTGATTTAAAAAAAAAATGGACCTCAAATGAAAGTAGTTGGTGACCGCTGATATAATGTATATTAATCAGTTGTTGGGGAAACATATTTTTTTTTGAGTCAAGAAATATACTTGCGAAATTGTATTGCTCTGCAATGTTGCAGTTGGCGTCTATCTGATATAAATACATTTGTAACTTTAGTGTAGACAATACATAACATTATAAGGCGGCGACCTTTGTTTAACGGCGTAAAATCTTGACCGTCTTTGTACTTGTTGCTCTTGCTGAAAACTTGCTTTCTTTTTTTACCATGTGATATTAACTTATTAACTAAAATAAATAAAATTGAAATAAATAGAAAATAAAGAAATATTAAATAAAATTTAAAATTAAAGTGTTTATTAACTAAAGAAGAGCCACTGAACAACAGGTTGTATTAAACCAATATATAGAGACACTCAACCACCACCTTTTGGACATCAACTTGAACCTTCACAACCCTTTTGTAGCTACTGCAACTGGACACCAGCGATCGAGGTAAATAGTTGCGTTTAGACGCAATTGCATTTTATTCGTATAAGAAAGAAACAAAAAATTTGATCTCCCTAACTTTTTTTGTTCGAGCTCTATCGTACTTGCAACAGACGGACAGATGGACAGTTGGACTAAACCGTCCTAAAATGAAAACAGGATGCAGAAAATATATACATTATGGAGTCTAAAATGAATATTTCGATGTGTTGCAAACGGAATGACATAAATATATTCAATTTTATTGGTGAGGGGTATAAAAGGGCTCGTTATTCGAATACCATTCTGTAACCAAGAAAAACAGTGTTGCTGCCTCTTTTAAATATATTTATTTTTGTTTATTTTTTCTTCTTCTGACCGATTTCTGAAGAGTTTTCTTTCCATATTTAAATTTACTTCCCAGCAAAAATTACTGCATACCCGGAAGCAGGTTTGTAAGGGAGAGATAAATGTACTCTCCTTTACCAACCTGCTTCAGGAAGGCATGATTTTTATATGAGATGTCCCACTTGGTAGGGCTCTTTGATGCTCTAATTATTTGCTATTTTCACACATGGTTAATGCAGTAATATCATGTCTCTTTTATGTGGGTTTTAAGAACTACAGTAAAGAGAGGTAATCATTCGCTTACATTCCTGCATCCTCGTAAGCGAGAGAAGTTGCAGTAAGTTATTTTATAAAAAATGAAATATATTTAATAGAAATTTCTGACTTCCATTTATAGCACCCTCGAATGCGCTCTAATATTGCGCTATAAGAAGGCATGATTTTTTTACTGCTTACCGGTACAAAATAAATTATTGCTGGGTTGTTTCATTTTTAGTCATTGATCATTTTGTGTATCACTAAGCATAAATTGTCGATTAAAATAATATAGTGATGTATAAATAATACTACAAAACTAATCAAAGCATTTAAAATTTATTTAAGTATTTTTAAACGATTATTAACTAGATTTTTTTCTTGCCGGTTAATGTCACAAAAAGTGTCCCTAATCCCTAATTGAAAAATTAGAACCTTAATTAAGATACACCATACCATACCATAAATATCTAAGCTAAAATATTCTATAACAATAAATTTTCCTGAAATGTTGTATGCAACTTTATTTTCCACATAATAATAAAATTATTAAGAAATTTTTAATATTAAGTTAAACATTTTTAAAGTTCTCCTGTTTGTCCAGCAATATTTTTTTTATTTTGGTGTGTATGTGTATCTTGAAATATGTATGTATGAGTAACAAAGTAACTTTCCAATGATTGATTTAAAGTAAATTTTATACTTGTATATTATTCTTTTAGTACGTTGAATTTGGTAACATATTTCTCCAGAATAAACTATGATATAATTAAGTATGTTTGTAAATATTTAAGTATGTACGTTTAAATAAACCATATGTTCTAAAGAAAATTACCCACACGTATAAGTATGTGTGAATAGGTGCATAAAGTATCATATGTTTGTGTGGATATGCTCACATACATATATTAAAGTAATATTTATTAACATATTGTTATTGTTGGACCTTATGCTGCCACAAAATGTGTCAGAATTTTTAAATATGAAAATCCTTCATCATTTATTCAAAAACCCAAACATTCAGAAACACTCATACACAAACAATACTCACACACACTTTTATATCTGTATGTATGTGTGCAAATATTTAGAAGATTTAAATCGTGTGCTGGGGAATTCTATGTGTACACTGTACAGTAATAAAGGCAAAAAAAAATAAATAAAAATAAAATAAAAAAATGTATGTTTGTAAAATAATAGAAAGAAAGATTTTTCATTTCTATATTTGAATGTTGCCATGCACTAACACATAAACACATATAAATGTATGTTATAATAAAGGTCATTTGTTTTTCTTGTCAGTGTTACTGCTGCTGTTGTTGTTGTTGTTGTTGTTGTTGTTGTGTAAATACTTATTTTTGTTGCTGCTGTTGTAGTACCCACATCAGCAGAGCCTAAAATGCGGTTACTATACTTCTACTACGTTTACTACCACATACAACAAAAGGATTATTGCATCAAAATGTATTTAACAGAAAAATATGTGAAAACCATAAACATTTTGAGAAGATTTGAGGGGATTTATGTAACACCCAAAGAATTTTCTACCAACAACAAAACAAACAAAAAGTCCCCTTATAAAACATCATGGTACAACGACATTTTTACATTAAACATATACACATATATTAAGTATTTATGTGTGTGTGTGTGTGTGTATGTGTGATACCCATATATGATTACTCTACGTTAGGTGATTCTGCACAGTGGGGATTATCAAAAAAAAAAAAAAAAAAAAAAAAAACAATAATAAATATACAAACAAAAAAACTTTTAAGTTATGCAAAATTATTTTAAAGCCCAAAAGCTGTTTAAAAAACTAGAATTAATTAGAACAATTAGAAATTAATAGAAAAGAAGCAGAGCATGGCGAATGGATAAATACATATATTGTTCTGCGTCAATAAAATAGTAACTGTTAGAAACATATTTTTTAATGCCAGTCGTAGTTAATTAATTATTCAATCGTTATATTTATTTTCTAGCTATTGTAGTTCCGTATAATATAATAGATATTTACTGTATGTGAGAGGCACAATATCGATTACGTCAAATCAGTTTTTTATGGGAAAGCTATAGCAACTGAGGTGATTTTATTCTGTATATTTTTGATGAAAATATTTGCTTTATCTCAGAAGTACTATGCCTACTTTTCCCACAACCTTTTTTTTTGTACACTACAGACATTAGCATCCAAATTATACACAAAATTTAAAATTTCTCATCATTACAGTTTTCTCGCCATACTAGAGTTTATATTAAGTCAAACTGGAGGTGGGGCTTTTTTCTTAAACAAATTATTGCAAATCTAAAAGAATTGCATTATTAAACATTTTATAAATTTATGTGCATTAGAAAAATAGGCGTGGCAATAAACAAACACTAAAAGATGTATGTTCCACATCCCTTCACAGCAAATCGACTCTGTAATACCCACTCTATAATTTACAAGGAAACCGTCACTTTTATTGCACAGCACCTTTAATCCATATATTGTTGTAAATACCTGACGGTTCCCTTACCTTGTGGTAACAAGGTGTTGCAAATTTCTCTAACTACATGGAGATAAAATTTATGATAAAACATCCAACGACTGCCAGAGTCCTATCTGGTAATAAAGCAACCCGTTGCCCGTAGGTCTGGTTTTTAACTGCATATTTATGTATAACGACTACTGCCGTTATGTACTTTGACCAACCAGAGTTGCTTTGTATAGCATCCATCAATAAGTAATCTGTAAGATTATCTTCAGATTATCTTCAGGCAACTAGTTTCAGTACAGTCACTGATTAGCTGTATACCTCGCTACAATGGATTACATAGCACATTTGCTACCTGTTTGTGTTCTGCTTTCTACACAGCGACCACTGTCGCTATCGGGGTGGGTATTCATTCGAAACCCTTGATGTATATGGTATACATATGTAGATAATGCCAACGCATTAAATTACCAGTATGATAAGAATCTGATTATCCAAAGTCAAAAAGGGATTTTCTCACATTTCTTCCACAACATTCATTGAGATTAATGATTGTTAATATGAAGTATCTGGAAAAGTTATGAATTTGTTTAATTCAACTTTAAACCGCGGCTAAACAGATTTTTTCACACTTCAGTTTTGTAAAGTTCTGAAGTTGTAAATATCCTTATATTGCATTGTTCAAGATATACAATGTTCCAGAGAAATATTTTCTAAAAGTTTCCATAAAGCCAAAATATGCGGTAAAAATACGCTTAAAAGTATTTTTTTAATCCGTATTTCTCAAATTTTGGCCAAATTCTTTTCGCTTAAAAGCCTCATGTCCTGTTTTAAAGCTTCTGGCAGGCATAAAAATTACATATCCCAAGTGCTCATTTTACAAAAAAAAACTCACAAGCATTTTTAGATTTCTCTTGAAATCTCCCAATGTGCATTCAACACAACAACCGATAAACAATAAGACAATAACTTTTTTTCTGCAAATGTGAATATAAATGTAAATATGGCAATAAAGACAGCAAGCAAATTTAAGAAGCCAATTACTTTCCAAATTCCTTGTTATTTTTATCGTTAGTTTTTGAGTTATAAGTTAATACACTAAAACGAATTTTCGGTTAACGTAAAAGCAAAAACAAAAAATTTACGACTCCCAAACAGAGATTCGTAAACAGAAATGCGAGAATAACTTTTTTTTAATTTCTCAACGGAAAGGAATTTGTGTGTAATTTACAAAAGTATACAAATTTCGCATTTAAAAAAAATATATGCCGAAAAAATCTACTTGTTTATTACTTAGTTGTAGAAAGAATACTAATATAATTCCAGTACTCTATTTCCATTAGAACTTTCGATTAAAATACATAACATTTTCTTAGGCATAATAAATGCCGATTTCAAGGTGTTCACTATGATTTAATTTGCTGTTTTCATTGCAAAATATTTTTTTTTATTTAGAGCATGACTATTTCATCCCCCCCCCCCCCCTTTCTACAACTTTTTGCCTCCTAATATTTTTTTTAGTGTAAAAAAAAGTTCAAACAGAGAGTGTTAGCTAGTCCCCCATGCGGTTGCAAATTTAAAATTAACCAGAAACTTAAGTTTAAAAATATATATTTTTATACGACCATTATTTTTGCTGTTTTTAAATTAATAATTTCGCTTTTGTGTACTGATTACAATATAGATAATTACTTATTTTCATTTAACCCCATTCCTAATTAAATAATACAACACTCTCATCAACGTTTATTACGCTATTGCAGTCACACATTTTCGTTAGAATAATTTTACTAAAAATTATGCTAAAAATTGTAAAAAAAAAACCAAAATCATCATTTGAAAAAAGGACTTTTTATACAATGATATTTTATCGTTCTATTCATTCATTTATTTGTAAATACATAACGAACATTTGTATGAGCCTCTATGGTGGGGGTGCGCATTTTTATGTGAGTGTTTGTGTGTGTGTTTAACAAAAGTTATGTGGAATTGACATGGAATCTCATCATTACATATTTATTAGCTTTTAAAGGATTTGTTAACATTTTATGCTTCGATTATGATTTTGAGGGGTTTTTTTATTGTTGCTTACTTCTTTCTGTCTGTGTGTGTTGTTATTGTTTGTGGAGGAGGTAGGTTGGTAATACCGTTGATACAGTTCACAATAACGGATGTTCCGGTTGTTGTGGCAACAACAATAACATCTATATTTAAAATGTTTTGTCAATGGTTTCACAGTATTCTTTTCACATTTATTTTTTCCTTGTTTAAAATCTGTTTTATCAAACCAACTTAGCAAAATTTAACCCTGTAAAATGCCAATTTTAGATGTATGTGTGTTGTTATGTTTTTAGCATTTGTTTTGATAAAAAGAAAAAAAAACATGGAGAGAAAAAAATAAAGAAAGACATTCCGATAGAATTGTTTGGTATAAAATTATGCAAATGCCAAATGTTGATTTAGACACTTTAAAAAGTGTGTGTTAGTGTAATATTTATTTCACCCAGTCAACAGTGTTATAAATATATTCACATACATATGTATATCTATAGAAGATTGAGGGTAATGTTCTTAAAAAATTGTCTCACTCAAACTATAACATGCTAACAGACAAAAACAATTTCTTATGAGCTAATTATTTGCGAATATTTGCAATCTTATAAAAAAAAAAACGGATGTATGGTTTTTATAAAGAATTTTCTCAGCTGCAAATTTTAACATAATAAATTTCTGTATAGAAGTGAACTTTTACGAGATATCAGCGGCAAATCTGTCATGAATATCAATAAGACAGCAGAAGGTTGGGAGACTAATTTATGATATTCAGTATGTCCAGATACTGGTCATCTATAGGGAATGGAACTCATAATGGAACTTGAGCCGAGGGGTATGAAGATTAACCTCAACGACTGAGAGGGACATATTATAGAATCTATACCAGTTGTCTCTGGAATATCTTTCGAGTGAATTATTGGTTTCTTCGATATCAGCATTTGTTGAACCCCGGAACACTGCGTTGTCTTGCTGGAAATAAAATTCCTGATGAACACGCGCTCCGTAAGTCGGCTGAAGTGTTGGCATGTGAGGAATGTATAGTAAGGCCAAAATAGGCCACTATTTTGGATGAATTACAGCATGAATGTTAGATAAAATGGATCTAGTATTTAGGAACAGAAGGAATTGCAGGATTTTAAAAGTATTATGATCACGTGCTTAAATAGAATATGTCTTAGGCTACATAAGGGTTATTACAGGACACTGTGCGACAGCAGCTACAATGAATTAGCAAATGGGATCATAACACTGAGAATTATTGCAGGATGTTTGAGATAGTAACGGAAAAGCATGTTATCTGTCACTGCCGAAGATAACTAAACAGGAGATTGGCTGGATAAACGGTTTCGCTATAAATTGGGCGACGACTCGATGTGTAAGCAGAAAATGTCTTCAGATTCATTATGAGGATGGCTATGATAAATGCAATGATGACAAAAGATCAAGTTAGAAATTTATTTCACATGCTTATTTCATTCATCTGTCGTATATGTTATTTCTTCAACTTTTTCTTACTTCTTTCTTTTATTCAAGGGATGCAAAATAAACCCTTGAGTGCAAACCCTTCCAGCCTTAATTTAAGCTCTAGTTAAGACCTCTAGTGGCACAGGAAATGCATTAGGAAAGGAGTTATAGATCAAAATTTACAAAAATTTATACCTCGCAGTATATTTTTCAGTAAATTTAAAACCTAATAAAACGGACAAAATTAGATGTACGATTCTGAAATTTTGCAAACATGACTTTTTGATCCAATGCTTTGTTCTAACGGAAAATCAATGTGACACGCCTACTTTTATGCCCACCTCCCATATAACGTTTTATCTCAAATTCATATAATTTCTCTATTAATAAAGATTTTGGAATAATAATGGACTATATTGAAATACCTTAGTTGTTTTCATTGGCAGAAATAACTTTGACACGCCTACTATAACGCCCACTTTTCACGTTATCCACCGTTAATGAAATTTAAAAGTCCATAAAACCGACAAAATTAGAGGTATGATGATAAAATTTTCTACGTATATCCTTCTAGTCAATGTCATTACTATGTCTGAAAGTTTAAATGACACGCCCACCTTTACGCCCACCTCCCATATAATGCTTTATCTCAAATTCATATAATTTCCCAATGAATAAAGATTTTGAAATAATAAAGGACTATATTGAAATATCTAAGTTGTATTCGTTAGCAGAAACGTTATTGACACGCCTACTTTAACGCCCAATTTCATTGAAAGACTAAATTTACGAAAACATTTTACTAGCATACCGAAGTTATAATGGGTGGTTTAATTTTAAGGGACTATGTTGATTTTGAATAAAATTATTATGAAATTATTATCATTTATTTTTATAATGATAATATTTGTATGCTTCAATTATGTATGGAACAAAATATCGGCCAAATGGCCCCCCAACCTCGTCGTCAAACCTCTAACCGATGGTCCAAATTTTCAATGACAATGTTGATGTTCAATTGTTGGGCACGATGATGAGTCGAGGTTGACTGCTCTTTTGCCAGACTATCGCAAAAAACAGCAATGTTTCCCATTCAACGAACTAAAAAGGCATTTACATTTTATACAGACCTGTTTTGCAGAAATTTAAATATTTTTTACAATTCTCCCGATCGTGGGCGAATTTGAACGATTATGTTGATCAAAAGAATTACGAAGTGCACAAAATGCATTTTGATTTGAACCCCCATTTTAATAAAAAACCTGAATAACTTTAAAGCGTTGCTCATTTGTGTATCTTTCCACGGATCAAATTGAGTAAGTTTGAGATTTAGAAATGTCAAATGAAATGCAGAAAACAAATTTGACGTCTAGGTGTAGTTCACCTTCAACATGGGCCCTTCAAATTTAACCACCCTCTACAAAGAAAGTGATACATATTTAATTATAAAGAGATTATTCCATAGCGATTAAAAAAATAATAAATATTGTGCTTTAAATGTACACAAAATTGGTAGGGGGTACAAAAGATTCGGCACAGCCGAATATAGAGCTTTTACTTGTTTTTTATTATTCTATAAACATATATAAGTAATATTTCTATATTTTCTTATACAAAAAAAGGAAATATGCATAAATTTGCATCCTTTTTTTACACTCTGCATATGGTGTAATAATGCATATGGATAAATAAAATAAAAAACAATGCATAAAACTGTAAAAATAAACGTTACTAATAAAACCTAGAAAATAAAATTTATATGAATTTAAAATTGCTTAAATATCATCTAAAGTTTCTACTGTTAAAACATTAATTTTACACAGATAAATATTACACGACCTTTAATACCTGCAAACCTTAACTACTTCCATTAAAACTCTTTGCATGCTTCAAACTTTAATCTTCTTTTCAGTTTTAAACTATAATACTGGTGTAAATTTCTAACCCTTACTCTTCTTTACAATATTTATAGTTGCAGTTTCCACTATAACTCTCTTCTGCTTTCTTTCGTAGTTGATTGTTTGTCTTCAATTTCTATCCAACTGATATTTGTATGTGCGACATGTTTAACTTTAAAATCCATTTTATGACTTTTTCGAACAGGTGATTGTACATACGCATTTAGGGATTTGTCGAATATATAGGGATTACAATAAAAAGTTACAACGTTAAGTTGCCAATACACACTTGGAACGTGACAAATTTTTCATAAAATTTAACAAATACAAAGAGGAAATTGCACAGTTTCAAATCATTTATGGATACTATGGAAGGATTTGGTCTTTAGTAAGCAGATGTAAGAAATTTCAGTTTAATTAAGTTAGATTTGCTTTAGTTTGTGATGAACTTAACTATTTTGATACTTCACAAGCAAAGAAATAATAGTTTTGTGTATTCCAAACATAATATAATTGTAGCACTCATACATACCAATGACGCAAACATAGATATGGTCAGCAAAGTAAAAAAACAAACTTTTTAACCAGTTAAATGATTCAAAATAATCATAACTACCTTAGAGCAAATGCTACCTATTCAAATTTATGTACAAGGGGCGCAAAACTAACCATCCAATTTTATTTTTGAATACATTTTTTACTAAATAAAAAAAAATATTTTAAGTGGTGTAAATCTTTACTTGGATATGTAAACTTTTTCCTATTAAATGGAAAATATGATATAAGCCAAATGGCTGCCGCCAGTGTTGATACACATTTGTCACCGTTTTATCGCATTTTGCATTACATTCCCCAATATTTCAGGTGATAACTGTTCGCATTCCTGTCGAATATTCTCCTTAAGGGCAACGATTATCTGGGGATGTTTGGCATAAACCCGCGACTTCAAGAACTCCCAAAGACAGTAGTCTGGGATGGTTAAATTCAGCGATCTTGCTGGCGGTTTGGAAATCGGACGAAATTCACGCTGTGCTAACACCACCGACCAATTATTGGTTATACAAATTGACACAATTATTTCACGCTCTTGCGGAGTACAACACTCCTTTGTTTATCTGTTTGTATTCTCTCTAGCTCACAAATGTCAAATATGATTGACGTAAATCGCCATTTGCAAAAGTTATTACATCTTACGGTAGGGTGATTAATTTTGCACAAAATTGTAGTTCTTGGTTAATTGGCAAACTTGGTATTTCACTACGCGAAAGGAGCTAAGTAGAACGAAAGGAATTATTTTTACAAAAGCACTTTACTTATCTGACAAAATATGAAAATGTGCTAAATCCAACAAGTAGTCACGCCATATCGCAATAGATCATTAGGCTTGGATTTCGAATATCTTACAAAACTTATTAAGCAGATGATGGCGAATCTAATAAAAATACTGAAGATGTTAAGTTTTTCTGCTACCTGGGTAGCACAATTGATTCAACTGGTGACTCAGCAGGAGATATATAATGTCACTTAAATAAAATACAGTTACATCCGGTTTGGAAATCTTCCAATAATTTGAAAGAAGCCAAAATCAAATTATTTAAGTGGAATATAAAATACATTCTGTTATGTGAGACCTAGGTGTTTCTTAACAAGTGCCTCCGCAAAATCTTATGAATTTACTGGAGGCAAACCAATAGACCATTAGAACAGAATAAGTGGTCTCAACCAAACGATTATATTGCTAAAAATTCCTTGATTGGAACCCGTAGAGCAGACGATTTTGGAGACCTACGCATTGATCTCACAGCAACAACTCACAACAAAACTTTCTTATTACGCATGAAATATATCGATCTAAACATCGAGATTATTGAAGCCACCTTGTTATGGTCCTCTGTTCCCTTAAGGAGTGAAGGGAACATTTATATGACGGTCCAGAAATCTGTTTGTTTCTGTTTTCTGAATCTGTTAATAATGTGTTTTAACAGTTAATTGCAGCATTCGTAAAGAAATTGAAAAACAGTCTCTTCCTTACCAATATAATAAAAAACAGGGGGAGTCCGGATAGACTTTTATGATTTCCTATCACCCAGTAGCTGATTTTCACTGCCAGTAACTAAGAAATATCCTTTCGATGGTGGTTCATTGTTTATTAATTTAGAGCGACGTTTATTTCGCACATCCTTAAAATCTTAAGACAATTTATTTTTTGTCTTTTGAAGAGAGTGTCAAAAGAAGCTTAGTTAAAAAGGTATTGAAAATAATACCACATTTTATATATTAAAAGTATATCCAGCTCTGGCTAGCTTGTCTGCCTCTTAATTTCTATTCTAATGCAGGATAAGTTCCGATTTCGAAAAAAGCGCATATGTAATTCTTAAAAAGATGGTCTATAGCAAAATTTAACACTTTTATTTTGTTTCTAGAATATTTAAATAGTCGACCGCTATAAATCATAAAATTAAACTGCGATTTTCTTTGATTGCAAAGAGCTGCTGGAAACGATCCAAATGTTCAAGGACCACGTTATTTTAGATATTATGAAAATGCTTAATTTTAAATGATTAGAAAAAACATATAATTATTTACTCTTACCAACACTTGCCTAATGATGACTGCAACAATAATATGATTGTGACAAACATATTTATAAAAAGACACAGTAAGCATTAAATTATTAAAAATTCTATAAATCAAAATTTTTCTGTAAGTTAAAAATTCACTTAAACTAATACTTTGAACTTGATACCGCAAGCAACATTTACTAAAAAGGCTAACTGTAACAATAATATGATTGGGAAATATATACATATATATAAACATAATTATTAAAAATATAATTATACAAAGTTAATAAAGCCACACTTTTTTATAAGTCGAGAATTCGTCAAAACTTTTCATTAAAAAATAAATAAAAAATTAGATTAAGTAGTATTACAAAAAAAAAAAGATTTTTAATTAAATGAAAATTTTTTAAAAATAAATTATAAAAAAAAAAACATTTTTTAACCCTGTAATTTTTTGAAAAATTTTTACTAATTTAAATAATTTTAATAATTGATTTAATTGATTTATTAGATTTTAAATTTTTGAAATATTTTAAATATATTTTTAATGAACTTTGCACGATTTTTTTATCCATTATTTCAAGCCAGCTAAATTAGTGCAGTATTAATAATTTAACCTGAAAACACTCTAAAGTTTTTTTTTTTTTTTAATATAATATTATTATTTTATTTTATTTTTTCATTTACACAAAGTATTCTTTATAGGAGTAACTAACTTCCAAGTAATGTGTCCAGAACATTGCCTTACGTTCAAGAAACCTTTGTTCTAATGATGATATCTTGTTTTAAAATAAAAAAAAAAATTCACAACAATGCCTTGACCAATAATTACTTGAATTTTTATTACTTACCCATTTAAAAATGTTAATTGTGTGTAAACAAAATATTATTAAAAATTACTTAATTTCAAATTCATTTGCAATTAAATCTACTTTACACGTAACTGTACAGAGAGACATTTTCAAATAAAAACAAAAGTGCTTGAGTAGTTTTTTGACAAGGGTTTTACATTTAACATTCATACATTTCCATTCATTTCATACATAGTATGCAGTAAAAAGTACTCTTTTTCGTTAATATATGTTTCTATGAACTTGTTTGAAATATTTTTATTAACAATAATGCAAAATAAAATCCAAATTATTTTCATTGTCCGTTTATGTCTGCTTAGGACAGCACTTGCGATGAGTTTATGTTTAAAATATTGGACAAAATTTTGCAAAAATTTAGATAAAATTGTTTAAATAACGCCTTTTGTTTCTATATCATGATGTAATGAAGTGTAATATGACATAATTTTTATTTATCCATGCACTTGAACCATTTTCGACAAAGTGGGCTAAAAGTTGCCATGAGGAATACAATTTAATAAAATTCTCGTTCATATACTTTAAATTATTAAAAAAATATAAAATGGTAATTTTGGTAAATAATTACCCCCGTTTCAGTTTCGCAACGAAGGGCTCCTTTGAGAACCTTTTTCATAGCATCTTTAAAATTTTTTGGCTGTAGCTCTTAAATTTCTGCAATAATATTGGTCTTAAGTTCAAGTATTGTCACGAGTTTATTCACATATACTCTCTCCTTCAAATAATCTCAAAGAAAATAGTCGAGTACTGACAAATCTGAATAACACTGTGCCCAATTTCGAATTTCCGGAAAGTATTTACTCACCAAAAATTTAAATTAAAAGTGATACTGTGTTTCATGCAATATAGGCAGTGGCTCCATCCTGCTGAAACTACATCTTAGGTCTGTTTTCAAGAGCAGGACCTAAAAAAAATGCTATAATAAATTGATACCGCTCTCCATTTACGGTTAGAGCACTACCATCTTAATTTTTAAAGAATTAAGGCCCAATAATATTTTCAGATTTAATGCAACACCACACTGCTTACCTAATGGAGTACAATTGGCGTTCAGAACAACAAAAACTACAGTTCTGCTTATTAAAAAAAAAATCAGTCATAATCACATTTTCATTAAAGTTGATTTCTGGCCCAATGTTAAAATTTTACTTCTTTAATTCGCATCAATCACACCTTATTTAGGAAAAACAGTAGATCTTTTTTTAAAACGCGTTTCTGGTGATTCGTTAAAATTGTGTTCTACGTATCCAATATTTAAAGCAATCCGAATTATATGCGGCCTTACAATTTGAGTTAAATCTCTTACAGTGCCATGTTGTTGGTGACGATGAACTAAGCAACGAATCATTGTTTCAGAGGACAAAATTCTGACTTTAAATTGCCGATTTATAAACCTTGTGTTGAAATAGTTATTCGTTGATTTAAATAATAAAATTCTATTTTGTATGTTAATATAATGTTTACACACCACCAGATGTCGCTGCAATACAACTCTTAGCTTAACAAAACAGGCGATTGTAATATAAGATGACAATTGGTACTGGTTTTTGAAAATCCCGCCACAACTAAGCTTTCGAACTTTCACCCTTTCCAAAGGAGTTAATACTTACATTTTTTTAAATATATTTTTCTATAAAAGTATCTATATTAAACGTAAATTTTATCCTACTTCACAGACTAACAGCTTCAACTTTTTATTGTTTCAAAACTGCAATTCAAAACATTATTATTTAACCTTTAACAAGTTATAAAATTAATGGGATCCTTTTTATCCTCTTTTGAATTTCAAAGTTCAATAATCATTTTAAATAAAATAAGAATAAAAAGTTTTTAAAAACATTCATTTTTAAAATTTATGCAAATGTTTATGGCAAATATCATGCGGAAAAATTTACAACACAATCTCAAAATAAAACCAACAAGAAAATGTACAAATATACTTAAATAAACACATAAATAAATTAACCCTGGCAAAATGTTTATGTGTGCTTTTAAATAGTGGTAACTAAGGCGTCACTATTTTCTATCTACTACAAGTTACATAAGCTTCACTATAAATAGAGATTTTTGTTTAAAAAAAATTTACATTTTAATTAAAGACTTATGATTGAGATTATTTATTATTATTAATAGTTCGTTATACGAGTAACCAGATTATTATGTTTTTTAAGGCATAAAACTTTTTTTGAAAAACACAAAAAACAAATTCAACGGAATAAACAAAATTTTGGTTGTGATATTTTACCAATACATGTCATAGTTTTGAATTTCAAAGTAATTTCTGGCCTATGACCTCCGCGACTGTGCCTTATGAACGTTATTCTGTCGGTCCAATTTGGCACCACTCTTTAGCGCACACTCGGTTTTATTCAAGTTTTATTAAGTGCGTCGAATGTTGGCTTTTAAATCATTAGTCGTTGCTGGTTTAGCCGCACAGACCAGAGATTTTACGAACCTATTACTAATTTAGTACAAATGTGCCAAATTACTTGAATGAAGTGGCCAGCTCACAGGTTCAGTTTTTGAAATTAGCATCGGATCGACAGATTCAAGATACCCACTGTATGGGCTCGATTTGGATATAGACTAAAGGTGGTCATAAGTCGATTGCAGCATTATGCATCTTACCTGTTCAGATGAACGATTATGTTATGTGCACTGTTAACTTGAGGAAGTGCTCTATAAGTTTGGCGAATAGAGGGCGAATTTTGGAAGAAAAATTCCACGCTTTTTGAACATTGTAATTACCCGCAGAGGCATTTTACCTTGATGAAGTGTCCATGTTAGTCCGAGGTATACAGGTATTACAAGCATCTCTGACCTGGGCATAAGAGAATTCTAAATTTCGTACATAAAGAGGTTAGGAAGACTCAGATGCCAATAAAGCGCTTGAGTTGAGTGATTGTGGTCGAAGGGCTGCTTCGCACACTTATAGCGGATGGGGTCCATGCACTATGAGGGCATATAGAGTGACACCAGTGTCTTTACTGATGGGACATATGAGAATCATGGATCTCGTAATTAAAGAGGTTAAGAAAGCTCAGATCACAGTAAACTAAGAAACACAGGTAGACACACATTAATTGGGAATACTCAGTGTCATGAAGATGCTGGTGGTTATAAAAAACTGTACGATTATAATTGTCAACAATCACCAGTCGGCAATGTGAAATAGTTTTCTATTCTAAAAAAAAGCACCAAAAAATCACTAGGAAGCAAAGGAAGTCGAAAAGGTATTCGAAATAGTAGTGGTAAGTGTTTACCTAGTTATTTTCCAAAGTATACAGAATAAATCGGAACTATTTTATTTAAAAATGTAGTAGTCTTTAACATTTATATTGCTGCTATTGCAACATAATTTACAATATAATTTCAATTATAAATTTGAATTATTTTGATATAGCAAAATGACACAGACTATTTACTCGTTGCAAAATAACAGGCCAATATCGAACCCGCAACCTCCAGACTAGCAGACTGACGTACTGTTGGCCAGCTTACCAGACACTAAGAAATTGAAATTATATACGATTGCTACATTTAATAGTATATTTTTTGATCAGCATTGCTTGCAAGTCATTGATAAATAAATATGTATGTACGTGTGTACAACTCATACTGACACATGCACGTAATATACTCAGACTCATGTTTTAAATTCGTCGTCCCTTTTTTTTATAGAATTCACTTAAATATTTATTAAATGCATTAAACGGAGTAAAGGGTAAACGTGTCTGGGAAAAATACTCACACAGAAGTAAAATATTAAAACATATAAAACACGAACACAAGCATAAATAAAGACGTATATCTGCATGTACATACATTTACGCTAACAGACAGATATCGACTGAAACGTACATATAAACATATTTTAAAGTTGTTGAATTTATTAGGGTGACTTTTAAGATAAGGCTTGAAAAGACATGAAATAAACTCTATCAACTAATTTACTATAAAGGGTAAACACTGAAGCAGGTGCCACAAAACTAATGATAGATTAACTTGTGCAGTCATGTTTTGCAACCCTAGAAGGAACAGTTTGACCGTTAGCAATTTAAAGTAACTAAACATGGATCGCTACACAAGACAAAAACAACCATTCATTGCTGAGTAATATTTTAGAGAAATTATAGATTGGCGGATAAAGTTTGAAATACTAATCTAACATTACTGACTGTGAATAGAGTATTTAAAAGTTCAGGTGAGTTGGATCAATAGTTGATTTTATATAAAATAATTTTTCAAAACCAAGCCGATCGGCAGTGCGTCATAGTGATAATGAAACGTTAAAAAATAATAATGCAATGTCATGGACAAGTACTACAAATTTTAAGAAGCTCTCTTTGCACCGTAAACTAATAAAGATCTAAATCTCGATGATAATGATCATGCACTGCTAAAAGAGTTTGTTTAAAAATATTGTTTGAATATCAACAAGTGAATAAAAAATAAACAAATGTTTCGTGCAATTTTTGGGGACAGATTTTGAGATAGAGGGAAACCTGTATATAATATTCGCTCACAACACCTAATGGAACTGTAATACTGCTGCAGAGCAATTACAGTATACGAAGTAAGAAGTTGTTACCTTTTTATTTATTTCATCTATATTTTATTAGTCTTTTGAAGAAAATAACACAATAAAATATAAACAATAACAGTCTTAAGGCATATTTATTCATCAGGTAAACGCAGTTTGGAGAAAATGTTTTCGTTTGTGCTTTTTGTATATGAAGTTTGACATTAGAAATAAATAAGAGCAGAGAGAGAGAACTATGTTTTATCTATGGACCTTGATAAATTTACCTGTAACTGCCTTAAAAAAAAAGAATTTTTAGAAAATATTTCACAGGGACTAAAAAAATAATTATTTCCGATTTTTCAAAGAACTTCAGGCACACCATATAGATGGCAGAATTGATATTTTTTTATTTTTATTATTTTATTTTTATTATGTTGGTTTTTTTTAAGAGAAATTAAAAAAAGTTTTGTTATTATTTTTTAATTAGCTATGCCCGCGCACATGCAAAGAAAAAATATGGTTTTGGTAACCATAATCGAAGAGCAACATACTATGATTGAATTGTATGATTGTGGTTAGAACATACATTGGTTTCCAATTATCATTCATATGTTTAACTGAAGCATAATGCAATAACAATATATATGACTACAGTTGAAATCGACTATCTTTGCTTTTTTTACGGCAAATTATTGTCTTGAGCTGTTAGTTGCATATAATGATTTCCTTACCTTTTTAATTGTAACTTCTATCGCAATTTTTTTTAACATTTTCCCGTTGATTTTCAAGTTTTTCCAATTTTTTTTGTATTCTTTTGACATTTTAAACTTTTAATATAATAAAAAATTATTCAGCAAGAAGAAGAACGGTTGAAACCAAATTATTATTAAAAGGAATCATGGCTTGATTGCTTGGTAATCACACTGTTGTCTCATCTATTATTTAATGATTACTTGTAATTTTTAATGCTTTTGAATATAATTTTTTTTTGTCGGATTAGTTTTCTTTTTAATCATACTATTTTTAAACGACAATCATATCGAAATTTTTAGGAAAAATAAACATTAAATAATACAATTCAAACAAATGCTTGGTTATCGTGACAAAATATATGATGAAATAAAATAAATTTAACTATTACTTGTTTTCGACAAACAAATATTGTTATAGCGAATATAATATGATCATCGTGATCATGTTGAATCCATGGCTTGTCTTTGTGTGCTCAGCTTTATTTGTGTTGTCATTCCAGATTATATGAACAACAAATTTTAATTTACTAACAAATAAAATTCTCAAAACTAAAATGCTATTAACTAAGACCAATTGTTTTAGCTCAAAGATTGGTTAAAAAAAAGCATGAACTTTTTTTTTAATTAAAGCATTATTAGTTTTAAAAAAATTTCTCCAAAAAATATTTGTTTAAATTTATTTTCTCAAGCTTTTTTTAAAAAACAAAGTTCGCTAAAATTTTTAAACAAAATTTACAAATTTAATTTTGAACTAGTCTACTAATATCACATTGTATATACCTAAATGTATGTATAAAAGTACATGTTATAATAAAACTAATGGAAACCAATAATCGTTTCAATATTTTTTATGGTGTTTATTATTAAAATGTATGCACAAATTAAAAAAATAAAAATACAAACAACATTCATACACTCGCAGAAATGACCCAAAGCAGAAATAAAATTTACAAATACATACAACGAATGTTAATCGTAATTAGAAGTGAAAAGAAAAATATATGTAACAGTCTCTACAGATCATTAAAGTTTAAAGTATTTTACTAAAAAATTATACAGAATTTTAACTTAAAAATATTGTTCATACTACCCGTAGTTCACGTTAGTTTTATATCACTCATACGTCTTGTAGTTTATTTGATAAATTGTATTTAATAATATAATTAAAAGCGAAAATTTTTTAACTATGAACATGCATTCAAAAATTATTGATAATTAGTTCAAATGGATAAATTTAAATTAAAACAAACCGAAAAGTGCGATAATTAAAAATTCAAAAACAAAGGTTATTAATATTTTTAATAATTGAGAAATATTTAAAAATCTTTAACTATCCTTATGTGAAATTTCCCAGTTTATATTATCGCCCATTAACGAAGTTGCATAATTTTTAGTTAATATTAAACCCCACTATCATTTTAAATTATCCTTTTGCTACAAATAAAATAAAACCAATAACCATACAATTTAGCAGAAAGCACAAAAAAACTTTAGATCATTACTTTGGCTTCTTATTAAATATTAAGGCATTTTAAATGATATTCGAAATTCAAACAAATTTCACTTGCATACATTAGCCATTTTGCTTATGTAGGTAGGTAGTGATACAAAGACGATAGATAAAACCAGCTAAATTTGGCCCGGCTACACCAACAACTTAATAAACGGCCGATAGAAAGAATATGTTTCGTTTGTGTGTTTTCTTTTTTAAATTCCCTTAATTTATAAAAAAAAACTGTAATTAATACTTTATAAGCACTCACAAGAAACAGTCTTAAAAATTTCTTAGTTAAGGCCGTATAATCAAGTTTGTAATACATTTAAGAACCACATCTCATTTTCAACTTATCTGTCTGCCATCTCTTCCCAATGAACAGAGATAACCCAACTCAAAAAAAGAATTGCAAAAAAGACCTTAAACGTTACTCTTAGGAGAAATGATAAAATGAAAAAGTTTGCTTAAAGTTGTAATTTTTTAATAGCATTTAGATATAGAAATATATAAAATTTTGCAATTTTCTGACCATGAAACAAACACAAGCTCTTTTTTATCTTGTTTTTGTATGCTTTTTGCATACAAATACTAAAATAGTAGTATTAATGCTAAAACAAAAAAATAAAAAAACAAGCTAATGTAAAAATATCTCACAAAAAAGTTTAGTATATGAGAACACACAGGTGTTGCAATATCTGCTAGACCTTCTATTAAATATTTTTTATTTACATAAGGGATTTAATGCCGCACAACTCCCAAGATAAATATCCAATTAAATAATAATTTATCAAAGAAGAAAATTATTAATGAAAACTGTAAATAGAATGTTCGGTAATACAGAATATGTTTTCAAAAATTTCTTTCAAAACCACTATTAAGAAAACATTTTATAAATAAATTTAAAATTTTTTTGAAATTTATTGTGTGCGTAACTTAAAAGAGTGGAACTCGCTACAGTTGGCGCACAGTTTTAGTGCTTATGGTTACATATCTGTCTTACTCAGCAAAAACTAGTTAAAGACCTGCTCTTACCAAACAACATACCTTCCATTGACACTTTATATCGCCTGTCTTTCTAAAAAGTATTTCAGTAATGGTTTGTGATGCAAAAGTATATATTTGTTAGACATTTGCTAAGATACACGCACAATACAATTTCTTATTAAGAAATTTCTCATCAAGACATTCAAATAATTTTTTATTATTCTCGTTTGGTTTAAAAAACTATAATAACATTAACAGCGAAACAGTTTATTAAAGTTTTTTAAAGTCAAATTCACGTATTGGGGAATAAACTAAGAGAGCATTTGCCTTTAAAACAACTTAAAATATTTTTGCAACTCTATAATATTAATATGTTGTTTATGTTATTGAAATCAAGTATTTATTTAATTATTGCAATAAATAAAGAGCTTACACTACAAGAAATGAATGACTGAAACTAACACACACAAACTGTTTTGTGCAACAATTTTATATTGAATTGCTGTTACCGGGAGAAAATGCTTAAGCGAGAGCGAGACAGCTAATCTGTGTTGAATTCTTGACGTTCAAAACAAAAAATTTTTGTGAAATTGTGTTAAATTTTTTATATTAAAATAATAAACATTTCTTTAATAAGTTTTTCAATAATTGGGATTTTTTTACGAGTTTTTGCAGAAAATACACAAGAAGTAAACGGTAGTTAAAAGAAGTAGCTGAATTATATTTATTTCTGTATATCCACATTTTCATAATTTTTAATTTTTTAGTAATCCAAGCCGTAATACAAAGGACACCTTTATCATGCACAAGGATTTAATTGAGCCGCCCGGAATCATCGACGATTAAATAATATTAATACTTAATATAAAATATAATAATTAATTTAAAAAAGTGTTTTATTAAAAATTGTGTTTTATTAAAATATGTATACCCGTCAGCTTTGACCAGTATATTCATCAAGTATGATTTGTCAACTATGACTGGTATATATATCAGGTGTGATTAGTCAAATGTGACTGATATTTATATCATTGCTGATTAGCAAACAGCAGTGGAGTAAGCAGTTCAAATATATGTTCAATAGTCGATATAACTCATATGTTAAAGGGAGATGCAAAATCACACGTACACAAAAGTTTCCATAAATTTTTTCATTTTGCCCTTAATAACTTGATAGAAACTTTTGACCGATATATCCATCCCAGTGACAGTCATATGACCGGTCAACTGACTGTCACTGTTCTTGTATACTTGAGTCTCTATTAGTAAGCCAGTGTGCTTAGTTTTTATTTAGATCAGTAATTCTAAGTGAGTGAGTTCCTATTTTAAAGCGACAATGATAAGTGATTTCTAATAAGTGTGGATATTAAATTTTAAGTAGCGAAGACCTGTAATTTCAGTTTATTAATTTTTTAAGTTAGTTTTTTCTTGGTAATTATTAAATATTATAGTGTCAACAACATTTAATTACTTCGTCTCCAGTTGAACTCCTGCAAAATCACTTTGCCAGAGTTTTTTTTTTTTTGCTGAGAACCTAATTCTAAATTTATGCCAACAAAGCCTTCTTTCTTATTTTTGAAAAAAGAAGTGCTGCTGAAACAAACCGATTGCCCACCAAAGCATTTGATAAATTTGTGCCCTTAAACGAGCCAAAGATGGTTTGCTTAGTTTAGAAGTAGTGATATTGACGCGGGAAAAAACTATATCGCCTTAGACAGCTATTAAAGTTTGAAGACCGAAAATTGGAGAAGAATATGCAAATTCATTGAGTGGTACTCAGGCAGTAATTTCAAAACATTTTCAAACAGCAGCATTTATCCACAAACACGGAAATTTGTCACCTACGAACAAAAGCTGAGAGACCTTGAAAAATTGTTTGTTTGTTTAAAATGCTTCCTGAAAAATTTTCTTTACCGAATCATTACTTGCGATTAAAAAAAATCAATTACGATAATCCTAAATTTAAAATATCATATGTGTAGCATGGCCAACAAGCTGAATCGACACCAAAGACAAATATCTATGATCTGTATTTAGTGGCACCAAAAGTTTTCAATCTATAACGAGCTGCTGAAAATTAAACCATTATAGGGAACCTGTACCCAGCGCAACTACTTTGATTGATATGAGTATTGGCTGCAAAACATGGCTAGACATGAAACTTTTATATTATATCATGACAACGCTCTCCTCATATTGCAGTAGTTGTTAAAACCTTTTCAGATAGAAATAGCTAAAAAGTTTTGCCTCACCCGCTTTATGGTTAGGTCTAACCATGTACGATTAATATTTCCTTTGAACGGTACAGAATTCTCTTGACTCAAAAACAGGGTATCCGAGATTGATTTGCTTCATTCTTGGCTTAAAAAAATAAGTAGTTCTTTTGGTGCAGGATCTATGTGTTGCCAGAAATTTCCCACATTTTAAAGTTACACACCCAATACAATTTACTTATTTATTTAATCATTACAGCACAACAAGAACAAGTTTTATGCAATAGTATTGGAGAGATAGTGGCAAAATAAAACTGAAGTCACTATAAGTTGTTGCTAAATGTTAATAGCATTGTCAAAAAAGTGTCTTTTCGTGATATCCTTTTTTAAACGAAACGTATTAATTCTGTTGCCTTTGTCAGAACTTGAAAAATTTAATATTTAGTACAAGTACTCAGGCTGCTTTGTGTAAATAACTTTATGAAAAAACAGCAATGTTCGAAATTTTATCAGGCTATCAAAAGGTATATTACATATCTGTCTTAAGTATTGTGAGATTCGGCTCCGCCTACTTCGACCAAACACATATCTAACAATATTATTGTACGTTACATTAAGCCTTCTGATACTAAGAGTGTCACAACTAGCGAAAAGTTCAACTCAATCCGAAAGGGTGGGCTAAACATAGGTCTCGGCTAGTAACATACGAATATCAGAAGGTGTGTAATATTGCGACGTTCATAGATTCTTCAACATTATAATAATTAAAAGTATTTTCGAGTACCCTAAAATAAATTATAGACTTCAATTTTGTCGCATTTAGGAAATAAAATTTCATAGCTGATAGTTAGGGTTAACGAAAATTTTATCACAGGTTAAAATTTCCATATAAAATATATAAAAATTATTGATCGAACTATGATTGTTTTGAAGAGAGTAATTAATTATTTGAAAGCGAGTGATTCAATTGTCGAAGCAGTACATGAAAGTACTGGTGAGAGTCCAGAAGCGTTAATTTGGCGTCAAGGACAAAAATCTGTCACTTAATATTTTCAGAGGCATCAGCTTAACTATAACTCAGCCTCGAATTCAAGCCTAATGTTTGCAAACAGCAAACTGTGTTTGTTTAATGTAATATTGAACCTCAACAAGTGAATACAGATTTTTCAAACAAAATCCGTTTGAGAAATTATCAAAAGCAGTTGTCGCCATTGATATTCAAAAGAGTGCTTATATTGTTGTCACAAAATTAATGTAGCAATAACGTAATAACGTGGGCTCAGGGCATCAGTTCACCATATTTTAATAAAGCTGGCCCAGATGTAATTATAATTTCTGCTAGATACCCGTACATGATAAAAGAGCTTTTTTTATTCTAACCATAATGTTGTAGATGACACATTGTTTCAATTGATCATACAGCGCGTAAAACAATTCAATTATGGCATAAAGCATATTCAGTCAAAAAAAGTGAGTTTTCTCTTAAAATTTTATTTAAATTTTGGGACACCCTATAAATACATAAAAACAAGGAGCTAATTTAAGAAGAATTATATAAATTTTATTTACAGATTGTATGAGTTGACCTTAACAACATTACACTCTGGTGGTGTTTGTAACAAAAAATAGATCAGTATTCGTGAATAACTGATTTAAAACTTGTGGGATAAAACCCAGCATTTACTGACATAATAATTGTATAAAGCTTTTGAAAATTATATTGTCTCGCACACAAAACATATAAACCGATTCGTTAAAGTTCATAATATAAATCTTATCCTTAAAGCTGACTTTAAAAGTAAATAACAACAGTTTAAGTCACACTTCTATACTGTCTGTTTATTTTGATTCCTTTTATATGTATGTGTGTATTAACAACGGAAAAGTAGCTTCCCGTTTACATCCGTATTTATTGAAGTATATTTTAGGGGTACTATTTTGCTTGTTTTCCGAAATCAGTCATTCACATAAACAACCACAGAAATATACACATGTAAGTGTGTATGTATGAATTTACAACAAAATTCCGTTGATAGAGGTAGAGTTCATCTTGTTAAACTCATACTCGTACTAACAGAAATTTACTTTCGAATTTGTAATTGTATTTAAGTTTGTAAATAGTGGAAGTTGAAGTTGTTGTAGCTTAAGCTGTAGCTGTTGCATGCCATAATGACGGTAGTGTTCTAAAGTGTATTGAAGCATTAATAATTAATTGATGATTTGCGGTCTAACACCTTATATGTACACTTAAGTATTTATGTACACATGTAGATCTCTTTCAACTAACTATAAAGATAAATACTTTAAATGTATTTAAATGAAATGTTTGCTGTATTGAATTTGATAGCATTTCTTGGGACTTTATGTATGTATTCGTACTTTAATTTTATCAGTTTGTGGCAGTCTGCATATAAGGAGTTTTGTAATGAATAGCTAACAAAATTGTATGCATAAACATATGAATTTGTTATGTTCTATTTATAAAATCATTCATTTGAGAGACAAACAAAGGATTTTGAAGGTTAAGTATTTGTAAGGTTACAGATAAGCTTTTTAAATTATATTTTATTAAATATTTACATTTTGACAAGTACAGAAATGTCAATTGTTTATTGATAGACATTTTATATAAATTGTCGATACGTACAGGGTTTTTTATTAAATTCTGTTAATGTTAAAATTTTGTTTAGGTGTAGTATTTTACAATAATATTTATTTGGTTGTTGGGTTTACGCTGGTTTATATGCATTTCACTGGTGCTTATGCCAGATCATCAGTAAACCTTTACCCAAATTCTTGAAAAAGTTTAAAATGTTATAAGTTATATTTTAAAATTCCCATTAACAAAATGAGAATCCAAAATTAAACAAAAAACTATAAAAAACTTTTTCAAAAACCCAACCAACAATTTTTCAATTTTAATTTATTTTATTTTTCTAATCCCCTCAACAACCAAATAAATATTATTGAAAAATTAAGGGAGCATATCCCGAATAATTTAGTAAATGTAGTATTTTACTTAAAAGAAATTTTAAAAATATTTACCAAAAAAATACATGGGAATTTCAGTAAAGAAATTAATATTACTAATCAAAATTTTATTTAAGTTTGCTCCAATTGTTAAAATAATGCTTTTAATTAAATTCAAATTATTTAAAAAAATAAAATTATTAAAAATAATTTAATAAAATTTCAAATAAAATTATAAAAAATAAAACAACAACTTAAATTTGTTCTCCTACATTCACAATAATTTTTTAACTGTAAGTTTACAAAACAGATTTTGTAATGCAAATTAAGTTTTTAAGCCTTTCATAGATTAAAAAAAATATTAATTTATTATTTTATTTATCTTTATTTGACTTCCAATACAACAAGATCAAAAATCTTATAATTAAAGTAGTGGACTTTTAGAATGTACAAATATATAATTTAGTTTAAAAAGAAAATAACAGAAAATAACAGGAAAACAAAAATTAAAAAAAAATAAAAATAATTTTAAAAAATTTTAAATTTAAGTTAATAACAATAGTTAAAAATCAAATACAAAAAATATAATAATTAAACATCAATTCAATTTAAAATATAAAGAAATAATGAGGCAAATGAAAAACTAAATTACATGCGTAGACTAAAATGTAAACATTTCTTTCTTAAACTGCTGAGCGTTGCCTATAAATTTAATATTTGAGGGAAGTGAATTCCAAAGATGGACTACATCAACATAAAATTACACTTGTACAATATTATTTGTTCTCTCAGAAAGAACATGTGGATGACATGTGTTAATGATTTTATGCAACAAAATCAGTGTTCTGATTTCTAAAAGATCCACTAGAGTTACGCCATAGAGTCTTCTCGAGTACTGAGAAATATGGTCATACTTTTTCAGATTGAATACATATCTCAATA
Source organism: Phyto melanocephala (assembly GCA_941918925.1). NCBI lineage: Eukaryota > Metazoa > Arthropoda > Insecta > Diptera > Rhinophoridae > Phyto > Phyto melanocephala. Next base: position 128,035,296 of record OW799235.1, read on the forward strand.
TAGAGTTGATAGTAAATGTGAGCTCTTTACAACTTAAAGAATTACAGTTTGCATATATTTCACATCCATAAAATAAAGTTGGTAAAAGGTATGTTTTTAAAAAGTAAGATACGAATTTTGAGTGGAGTAATAAATGTTGTATTCCATAATGCTCGTAGCATTAAATATGTCTTACCTGTAACAACGTTAAGGTAATCTGACAAAGTAAGGAAACGATAAAAAATTATTCCTATATTCTTTGCTGTTTTTACAATATCGATTCTTTTACCACCAAGCATTATTATCGGTTCATGGGATAAGAGAGATTCGTCCTATATCCATAACTAAATAATTTCTCAATGCGTCTGTTTAAATTATTAAAGTTACTACTGATATAAAGTTTAACATCATTAGCATACATATGAAAATTACAATACTCTAGTTGTTCTGGTAAGTCGTTTACAAATATGGTAAAAAGAAAAGGACCTAGTATTGAACCCCTGCGGCACTTCTTTTTTGACGGGAAAAAATTTTTGTTGTTGGCAAATACGGATTGACTACGACCTGATAAATACGATAATATCAGTTTTGTTGCAGAAGTTGAGAAACTATACATTTTTAACAATTTAAAAAGAATAACATCATGATTCACCATATCAAACGCCTTGGAATGATCGAGAAGAACATTTTATTTTTAACATATTTACATTTGATATAAACATGCATGTACTTTCTTATTGAATTTTTGGTAATTATATAAATACAGGAAAACACAAAACTGTAAGTATACACACTATACAAACACATACATAACTTAAATAGGAATTGGTGGTGTAATGTAAAAAATAGGTAGAAGTAACGATCAAAAATATATATACACTGAGAAAACAGTATCGGTTGTTAGTACCGCAATTGTTGTCAATCGCATAGTTTAGTTGTGATAATAGAATTTCGGAATATGTAGTCAGCACTAATAAATTATGATTCTTGCAATAGAAGTTTTATAACCACAAACTAAAAGTTTGATTGCAAAAACTCAATCATTCAATTGGCAATAAATTTGATTGTCTGTTTTCTGTCTTTATTAAAAAGAATAAAAAAAGAAGAAATTACTAACTATCAACTAGGATACATATGTTTTTAAAGGACATATCGGCAATAATAAAACACATTCGATATACTACACATATTGACATCAGAAACACCTACACCTAGTAAATACATTTAGTTCATTTTTTCAAATGTTGTAAATGGATTACAAAAAGACGAAAAAATCTGTGGTAGGGATATGTGCTCAGAGCATTAAAGATTACATGATCCAAGACGAGAGTAATTGGCGAGCAGTATTAAAATACTGCAATTACATTCTCAAAAGTAAGAAATCTGATCCAGATGATTCAGGCTCGGCATTGAGAGCGGATTGGCGAGGATCTGGACAAGCAGCCAAATACTAAACCACCGAAATAATGCATTACAGCGGTCTCGGGGTGGAAACAGTTCTGGAAGAGTACTAAAGGGGGTTTTTGAATAGGTATACCTAGTGTACCTCCTTCCCACAAAAAAAAATAAATTAATAAAGGTCTATCTTATGCACCGAGCATTTGTACTAACTAGGAATGCAGATCCCAAAAATCCCGATGTTTTTTTAATATTAATATTATTATTTATATGATAATTTATATAAAATTTATTATTCTGACAGTGATATTCACTCAACAACCGTAACATAATATGTAATATTTTAATGTATTATTTTTTTAAAAATTTTCTTAATTTTATAAAATTTATTTATTTATTTATATCTGTTGTTTAAACAAAAACAAAAAAGCAAAATCATCAAGGCGCTTTTTTTATAAATATAACACTTTTAGCAAGTGCAGATAAAAGGAGGAGAATAAAAGTATATTTCCACGTTACCACCTACATCCAAAACTAATTTTCTTCTTTTGATAAGGAATATTTTTTACAGCCATAAAACAAACAATTTATATATGTATTTTAGTAAACACTTACACCCAAACATTACCCATCACAAACAAAACGCGTAAGCAGGATCCATGCCTGCTTTAAGAAATATCACATAGAAAAAAATCAATTAAATAAATTTTTTAACTCTTGTTGTATTTGTGCTTTCCTGTAGAATTTTAAAATTTATTTAAAAAAGTTTTATCAAAGATCTGAAATCCACAAAATTTTAATTATTATTTAATATCCACATTAAAAAAAACAACTTAATTTTATTTAATTTTTTTATTTTTTGTTCGTTTATTTGCCCACAAATATGTACTGGGTGTTTTTAATAATCAGCAACTTTAACAGTTCTCATGATTAAACCTTTAACTTTTTAAGAGATAACAAGTAAAAAATACATAATTTTTCTTTTGTTCTACCCTTCACCTGTGGTGCATAAGGTTATATACAGTTATGTCATTCCGTTTGTAATTTCTACAATTTTCATTTCCGACCCCATAAAGTATATATTTTCTGAAAGAGGAGTCGATAAAGCCCTGACCGTCTGTCCGTCTGACCATCTGTCCGTGTGTTGGTTGAAATCAACTTTGAGAGGCAACTATATGTTCTTTAGATCCGTGTATGGTATCAATCTTTTGGAAATATAAAAACTTTGGAAATGAATCGCTATTGAAATTCAGCATAATCGCCCCATAACTTTCTGAGATATGAGCGAATAAACACGACTGCCTCTGTTTTTTCCCATTTTTTTACCACCAATACAATAACTTATAGGTAACTTTGCTACTATTTATAGATAAAATATGCCTGTGGAGATATTCGTGAAAAATTTTGGATAAAGCGGGCTCTAATCGGTAAAGTTATAGGCAAAAAAAAAAATTTTTTTATATATATTCCAAAAATTTACAAACGAAAATCAAATTTTCGCAGCTTCTAGACAGCCGAGAGAGTCAATATTGGTATCATCTAAAAGGACTTGACTAGCGCAATATAAGCACTATACACTACAAAATGGCGGACAATAAATTTAAAAATGGGTCAAATCTGGTATTTTAAGATGTAACTTCTTGAACCCCCTTAATATTGGTATCGAATGAAAGGGCTTGACCAGTGAAATACAGTAAATTATTGAAAAATTTAAAATCCAATATGGCGTCTGAAACAAAATGGCGGAACAAATTTGTATAACCCCATCAATATGGGTATCAAATGAAAGGGCTTGAACAGCAGAATACAGATGACTACGTAAAAATTCAAAATCGAGGATGGCGTTGGAAATAATAAAGAGAAATGGCGTATAACATGAAATATAGGTTAAGCTACGATGTGGGATTATACATGATGGTGAAGGATATTATCTGGTTCGGCACGGCCGAATACAACACTCTTATTTGTTTTTTAAATAGAACGATATACTTAATAACAAGGCACTGCAATTATTAAAATTCACTACCAAAACAGTTTATTGAATTTTTAGATCGTTGTAAAGTATATTTTGGCTAGCAATTGTGAAACTGCGTGAAAAAGAACAATTGAGAATATTGCTGTTGTTACCCATAGTGTTAAAGAAAATACGATACCACAAACAACATACATATATAGCCGGAACTTAAAGGTATTGATGGGGACAAGATTTATTTTCAACAAGACGCCATGACTTAAGTGGCAATAATCGCTCACTTTTGACCATGTGATTTGTCGAAGAGGTGATTACCATTGGCCAAAAGGGTCTTTAAGTTACACACCTTTAGACGTTTACCTTTAGGCTAATGCCAAAGGCCCACAATCGATACAAGATCACAAAGATCGAACTCGTGACGATATGAAGCCGCAAATGGTGATGAAACATTTCATGTATAGAATAAGATCCTGAAAGCGAAACAGTGGTGGCCACTTTTCACTATTTTCACTATTAATGACATGCTACACTCTTTACAATTATAAAAATATCTAAAGTTTTATAAAATATCTTAATTTTATAAAATCTATGAATAAGTGTCATTGACAAATAAAAGAAAAATGTTTGTGTATAAAAAATAATAAAATTCTGATTTATGAAAACATTACAAAGACGAGTTCTATTTCTTTCTTCAGTTTTTAGAAAACCCACAATAAGATCCCTACTCCTAAAAAGTTTAAGCAATAAATTTTATTTAAATTATTTTTATTCTTTTTAACAGACATTTTTAAAAAGCCCACTAGAGAATTCTGACAATATTAAAATAATAAAACGACAATCACTCGTAGTCATTTCAAACCATTGTAATTTTAATCACAACATCAACAAAACTTAAATAATATTCTATTTATCTTAAAGAGTACTTCAAAACTAAAATTTTTTTTAAATGCCGCCAAATAAATAATTAAAATCATTTTAGCTTAACAGTGAGTAAAACAACTTTCACTGTTTTGCCAAACCGCCATCAGTAGCTCGGTATGTGGTAACCTAAAGATGAAGTGGGAAAACTTCAAAGCAAAAAAAGTGTAGTCTATTCAAACTATAAAACCTCAAAAGTGGTAACAGTGTTCAATGGAAGCCACACGACACCGCTAACAAACAAACATACACAGCGCTTAGGGGTTTGTAGCTCCTTCACAACATCATCACATAAAACATCGTCAACAATTTGTATCCACAGAGTTTTCACAAACAATAATAATTTCAAAACATTTTAGATTGTCATTAAATAACAAAATGAAACAAAAACAAAACTATGGGGGTAGAAAAATGCCACGTAAATTATTTAATATTTCATAAACTTTCCCACTAAACACATACCTACAGACACACGCACACAAACACACACACTTACTAATTCATGTCTTAAGTCAATGTGCAAAGGCATAAATATATACACACGTACCCAAGTACAAATACTCATTTCTTGTTGGTTAAAAGTTTTCCATAATTTAATTGCATTTATGTAGGAGAACAGCAACAGCAACAACAACAACAGCGAAAATAAAAGTTTTTCACTGCGAACCATTTGAACCAGTTTTGTGTAGAATTTCAAGATGCGTTTACACGCACTTGACACAACATTAAATTAAGCCTTTTTCTCGAATTGCTAAGAAGAAAACTTTTCTTAATTTTCAAGAAAGTGATTTAATGGACGCTTTTGTACGCACAAATATCGTCAGCCGACACAAAAAACTTTACAAGCTCATTTCACGAATAGCCCTATATTATATCTGCAAATAGTAATAAACGTGTCTGTAAATTATTCTACTGCTAAATAATTTTAATTATTTTAAAAAAAATATGAGAATAAACAGAGACAGTCGTGTTGCTCATATCCTGGAAAGTTATGGGGGGATCGTGCTGGATTATAATATCACACTCAGCTTTGTGCAACATGTGTGGAAGTTGATTTCGACCAACACACAAATACTGTCATTATTATCATTCCTTTTTATTGTGATAATATATGTGTGGTTTAATTATGTATGGAACAAAATATCGGCCAAATGGCAGCCGCGACCTCGGCGGCACACCTCTATCCGATGGTCAAAATTTTCGATGACGCTGAGGCATAATTGAGGTTCTATGCCGTTAATGTACCGAATTGTCTCATCCATTAGCTCTTCAATTGTTGCTGGCTTATCGACGTACACCTTTTCTTTCCAATAACTCCAAAGAAAGAAGTAAGACAATGTCAAATCACATGCTCTTGGCGGCCAATTGACATCGCCACCACGTGAGATAACACGGCCATTGAATTTGTCGCGCAAAAGAGCTATTGTTTCGTTAGCTGTGTGGCAAGTGGCATAGTCCTGTTGAAACCACATATTGTCCACATCCATATCTTCCAATTCGGAACATAAAAAGTTCGTTATCATCTTACGATAGCGAACACCATTCACAGTAACTGCCTGACAGGCCTCATTTCGGAAAAAAATACGGCCCGATAATGCCGCTAGCTCATAAACCGCACCAAACAATCACTTTTTGTTGGTACTACATTAGTTTTTCGACAATCACTTTGGATTACCATTCGCCCAAATGCGGCACTGCTGCTTATTGACAAATCCACTGAGATGAAAATGTGTCTCATTACTGAATATGATTTTCTTCACGAAGTGCATGATATGCATTTTGGTTTAACTTTAACGCATTGCTCGATTGTGTATCTTTCCATGGTTCAAATAGAGTTAGTCTGAAATTGAGAAATGTCAAATGAAATGCTGAAGAAAAAACCTGACGTTTAGGTGTGGTTTACATTCAACATCGTCCCTTAAAGTTAACCACCGTTTATATACTTTATGGGGTCGGAAATGAACATTGTACAAATTAAAAAACTATGAATACCCTTGGCGCCACAAGTAAAGGGTATACAAATTGGTATCCGAACAAGATTCTTTTTTATGGAGCCTGGCGCTTCTCTTCTCAAAAAAAATAATAAATTAATTTTTTTGGACAACTTTCAGTTAGACATAATTTAAGTTTAGTTTTTCGTCGGATAGGGAATTAGGTTGGCGCTTTATATACTATTTGCGCGGTAAAATAGTGGCATTTGTTTAAGCAAAATTTTTAATAAACTAAATAAACGTGGTGAATTAATTCTTAAAGGACCTAGTTTCAGAAGTGAAGTAGCCCTAAATAAAATACCTCATATAGCAAACACATTTTTTAAATTACTGAGTTGTATTACAGAAAACATATAGTAAAAAAAATATTGTCCCGACAAAGTTCTTGTTTGAAACAAATGGGTGGATTTACTTTAAATCACGTATAATCAGAAATTTATAGTCGTCATTGATACATATGCTTTTTGCATTTGACTACACGATATAAAAAAGTTTTGTAAATACATAAAGATAGATGAGTATAAAACTAAAGAAGTACTTTTTAATATCAACATCGTCAACAGCTATAGCAGCTAACAACAACTATTTATTTATAAAAAGCCACAGCATTTAAGCATTTAAAGAGTGGCCCGTGCAAAGTCGAAATATATCAAAGAAACTTTTGGCTATTAATTAACCTTGTGACAAATAAATATTTTTTTAAAAATCCTGTTGTATGGGGAGAGTTGAACTTTGTCGTTTAATAATGAAACACAACAGCATTTCAATGACCACCACAACTGGCCTGACGGTAACCCATCTGATCGACTTAATTTTTAAATACATTCTTGTTTAATTCGGCTTTAGTTTCTTTAATAGCAACTGCAAATTCGTATTTTAAAAGTCACAATTGTTTTTGCATGATTAGCTTAAACTTAGAAAACAGAAAATCACATTCATTGCCAATCGAATGGTTCAGTTCCTGCAAACGAGCTTTTCATTTGTGATTATAAAATTTCTGTTGCAAGAAACATAATTTATTAGTGCTGATTACATATTCTGAAACGAAATTTTGTTGATGTAACCATAAAATTCTACTATCACAACTAAACTATGCGATTGGCAGCAAATTCGGTATTCACAACCGATACTGTTTTCTCTGTGTAATATTTAGTCTTCACGACTTTCTAAAGAAAATAGTCTAACTGTCTTAAATCATAGCACCGAGATAATTAATTAAGATCAAAATTTTGGCTTATTTTTAGATTTTCGAAAACATTGGCCTAAAGTTCAGTTGTTGCAATGACTGTATGGCAAAGTGTGCCGTCTTTCTGAAATCATAGGTCATCTATATTAGTTTCTTAAGCCTTTGGAAAAAAGAACTCGTTGAAAAAAACACGGTTTCGCAGGCTAATGGTGGTAATGACGGCTTTTTGTTTATTTTCAAAAGAAAAATGATTCAATAATTCTAACATGCTGAAGACCGCACTTAACACTCACCCGTTTCGAGTGTATTGGCTACTCGGTAAGTAGGTTCAAATTTTGCAAGCCCCAAATACGTCAATTTTAAGATATTGGCATATCTTAAATATATGAAAATGGACTTGACCTGAATAGATATTTTTCGGCAAAAAAAATGCCTGTTAAGCAACTTGGCAACTTTTATTTTCCAATTGCCAAAAATAAAACTAATTTTTTGTCAATTAATAAATGTCAATATAGCTTTCAGTGTTTTAATACAAATATTATATCCCTTATGGAACAAAGTTCTTTTTTAATTCATCTTTTCAATTTGCAATATCCTAAAATTCTTATTTCGGTATCCAGCTGTGTCATCCAAGCATGAGAAGGCCTTACAATACCCTGGAGATTCCAGTCGATAGTCATTCCGCTTAATGTCATCAGGTGGCTTTCTAAGCATATGGCCATTCCAACGTTACTTACGCCTACGTATCTCCAACTAGATAGGTATTTGGTGGGTCGTATAGCAAAGATTGATTTTCAGTAATTACTTTGAATTCATAACGTTAGATAACCCACCTTTTTTTATACATTTTTTTTAGTCCACATTTTGTTGGGTGCCCTCTTTGCGCTTACATTACATAAGTAATGATGAAGAAGAAATGTTTTTAGTAAAAGTTTACTTGCAATTTACGCTTGACTTTGAGTTTTTATTTGAGTTATAAAGATTATTCTTATTATTATTATTATGAATTTCAAACTGTACTATTTATTAAGTATAAAAGTATGTACTTATAAAGTACTTTTTAAGTAAATACTTTTATACATTACAATGCTACACAATCATTAACTGGGCAAGTTTGAATATAACTTCCTATGAACAACAAAATCTTAAAAAAATATTTGTTTAAAGCTGGGTATAAGACACACATTTAAATGTTTTAAAATTGAATAATAAAATATCTCGAGATAAATGGAATTTTTATAAATATCGTTAGTTTGTCTTCAGTTGTTGCTTAGATAAATTTTTGTGATTACAATTTCTTAGGAAATACTATTTTAAAAAAATCTTATCAAAATTTGCAATATTTCTGTTTTTGGAACAACCCTAATTTTTATAGTTACTGTAAATATGTGCCAGCATACGCACACATTAAGTTAAGACATAAAGTATTTTCAACATCTTAAATAGTTGTAATATAATTATACAACTTTTACAAGTTTCTCTTTTTATAACAATAGAGGAACATTTAGGTTATTAACGAGAATGTTAAGGACTTCCTGTATACAATACATATAGACATATAGAAAATATCTAAGAATAAATTTTAAAATCTTAAAACAAAAGATTGACAAATTTAAAAAAATCAAGACAAAAAATTCTTTAAATTGGAAAAACAACAACATTGTTTCTTTATTAATCTTCGCTGTCTAAAATTGTATATTCATAACATTTTTCAAAAGCGGGATTTTTCTTTTTTTCAGCTTGTTTATTTATTCAATTTAAATCATGAAAATGACAATTGTAATATTTACGCCACATAAATTTATTGTGAACAAGGCAAAACAGAAAAAAAACTATCCTTTTATCCTGCACATACTCGTACTCATAAACGTAGTCGAGTACATGTGGTCTAAATTAAATAATAGTTTCGTGATGTCACACTTCCACAATATTTCTTGTGAAAATAAACAATGTTTCCAATTTAATCCTTTCATTTCGCTTCGTACAATGTCAAAGAAACAAACAAAACAAAAATAGGGAAAAAAATGGTTTAAAAGGAAAAGCCACAAACTGTGGCAGCTCGCACAATACTTACTACCTTAGGATGGCACATTATTTGTAGAATGAAATAACTCTTTCGTTTAATATAATATAAATTTTGTAAAGAAAAAAATATATTGAATGTTCCGAAATTCTTTAGCCGACAAATTATTTTCTGGATTTACGTTTTTTAAATATTCAGGAATTTAAAAAAAAAAAAATGTTATTAAATAAACCAGTCTAATACACACGAGCATGTGTACTTTTTTATTTTAAATCACATATATTTCTCAAAAGAAAATAAATTAAAAATGCACACAAAAATCAGTGCAAACTAGTTTTATTACACCCTACGAATTAATCCAAAATTTTCTTTAAGTAATAAATATATTGAAAATTGTCTATAAATAGAGAATTTTTCAAAACAATTTTACTTACAAAAATACATGGAAATTTAATGTACAAGGTGGGCCAAAAGAAGTCATCCGATGTTGTTTGGCACTCATTTTTTCTAAATGAAACACTTTGATTGTTTTTTTATTGGTCAAGTCAAGAAGATGATATCGGCCAAATTGAATGCTATTAGGGTGATCGATTATTCGACTTTTTTAAGAAACCGGTTATCAAATAGTTTGAAATTTAGAATTTAAAAAAAAACCGGTTGCTATTTAGAAAATTGAGAAAAAACCGGTTAGCCGGTTCGAATATAAATTATATATACTATTTAAAGAAAAAATTAAAATTTATTGTAAAAAAAAGATTATAATAAAAATTATATCTCAGTATAACTCAGTATAATAGTATAATAACTGACACGAAAGCAGTTGACTAATTTGGTTTTAATTAGTTGAATTTAAGAACAAAAGGTATTCTTTACAAGTAAAAAAATAAATACAATAAACTAATACATAAACAAATAGGACTTTTTATAAGGCTGTTATAAATTTTTGTATCTCCTTCTGTACATTTTTGAAATGTTAAATAGATCCTTTAAACTAATATGGACTAACGTATTTTGTTTAAAATGATTTCTGTAATTTGAAATACATTTTAAAGGCTAGGGAGAAAATCTTTAAAATTTCATTTTAAAAATTCTTTCTTATACCCCTGGCAGACATACAAATATAGGCATAAACTAGTTTGTTCGATTGTTTAATTGAAATCTAAGTTGACATACACTCAATTCCATTAATTGAAATTAGGATCTGGAAGGAGAGATTATTGATTTTTCTTTTTTGTAACTCATCTTTTTGCCTAAAAGTGATCGATTAGCTAAGTTTATGCTTCAATTTCCTTTAACTTCTAACGTTAGGTTTATATCCTATTTAAAAATAATATTTAAGTTCAATTATTTTTCTAATTTTGCATTTGTTTTTTTTAAACAACAAATAAATTTCTTACAATATTATGGAAGAATATTTAATAGTTTTTATTTTTTGATTTTTGGGAACTTTTCGCGTACTAAATATGCTGTGGTACCATTGGTTACAAAGATATATAAAAATAAACTTAAAAAATAAAAAACCGGCTTTTTCAGATAAAAAACCGGTGTATTCGATATTCGAAAAATCAACATTTAGAAAAAACCGCCAGCTGAAAGAGGAAAAAACCGGGTTTTCCACCCGTTGTAAAACCCTAATCACCCTAATTGCTATACGCACTCGTTTTATGGCATTTTTCATCACTTTGGCGATAACTTAGGGCGTTAGATTCTCACACTCGTGTCGAATGTTGTCGTTGAGGGCTTCCAGGATCTCGGGCTTGTTCACGTATACCCCACAAAAAAAGTCTGCAACGGTTAAATCGGGCGATCTTGCGGGCCAATGTAAATCGCCAAAACGAAAGAAAAATATTTTTATCTAATAGAGAATTTATTCAAAATTTGATTGAAATTTAAAACAATTGTTTAAATAATTATAAACAATTTGTTAAAATAGACGATTAATACATTGACTGCCAAGGCACTTTCAGCAAATAAGATGCCACATCATTTTTTGGCGTAATTTCTTTGAAAACTTCAGTATTGGAATTTAGGCTACTTTCAGTAATATTTACTTACGTAATATTTATTTACGCAACCCAACGATATTCATATTCTAAAAAGAAAACTAAATATAAGTACAATACAAAAGTACGTCGAACATGTACTTTATGTTATTTTAGAATAAAACAGATGGATGGGAGAGAGACCGCCAGAAAGAAGACAAAAAGGGTATACACGTATTGCCCGGATTGTCCACAAGAGCGGAAAGAATGTTTTGAAAATCACTACAAACAAGTTTAACGTGTTTATTTGTGTCTTTTCATTATAAAAATAAAATATTTAATTTTTCGTTTTTTTTCTTACTCTGTATAATAAAATGAACTACATTTTTTTTCGAAAACATTTTTTTCTTCAAATAATTTTTGAGCTGCGCCTAGAAAATTTTTACAAAAATTTCTTGGGGCCATACATTATATTACTGCAATAAAATCCTATTTATCGTCAGCCACTATTGTGTAACATGGCTAAGGAAAATAAAAATCGCGTCGGTCATATGTGTTCGTGTCCGTGGCGTAAACCACATAGTACAGTTTCACACATACATATGTATCCGACGTGGCAGTCAATATGTTAAAAAAAACTTATATATTTAACAGAATTTATTGAGAATTTCTTAAAAAAAATTTAAAGCCAAAGTACAAATTTCTTTGTGTTGAACTCATTTTAAAATTGTAAATATTCCATTAAAATATGTGACCTTCTCCGAGAAAAGGGACCTAGTGTGTGAAAATGAAGTTTTGAGAAAAACGCATTTAAAGTTTCATAACGCATTATCACTGTGAACACACCTTCAATTGGGAGATGCGATTTGGGATGGTTAGTTATGATTGGATGCCGATTTTGGTGACGTCATGCCTATGTGATGACGTATTTTTTCGCTTTAAAACAAAAAAAAAAATCAAAACAAGTAAAATCTTAATGTTTTTCTCACCTTTTTTCGATTTTTCCAAATTCGTTTTGTGCGTTTTTTTTTGGTGTAAATAAATTTTTATCAGAATTCTAACTCATTTCATCTTATTCTACATCCTCTTAGGTATCAGAATCTACTCTTAAGTCCAAGCCCGTTTTTCGATTTACTTTAAAATAAACTCTTGTTAGTTTTTTTTTTCATTATATTCGTTCGTTTGCTATTAAACATATTGGCGAAGTATTCACACCGTGATGTTATTACTAGTCTTAGGCATAGAGATGTTAACAGCTCTATCTGGGGCATAGAGAGACTCAATAGAACCCATTTAATTGAGCACATGTGATCGAAAGCACGCTTATGGCGCATGAGTCCATGCAAAATGAACGCATTAACAGTACCATCAGTATCTTTACCGCTGGAGCACAGAAAATTCCTGCACCTAGTCCTTAAAGAGGTTAAAGAGACTCAGTTCGTGGTGGGCTGGGGCATGGACGAATCCTTTACATCGTGCTTAAAGAGGTTAGGGAGACTCACGTTAAACTAAAGATCACAGGTACGGACATTTAAGTGTGAACGCTATGGGGACCTCGGTCTGACAAAGAATGTGTGTATTCATCTAGGTAGGTAGTTAGGTAGGTAGGTAAGTAAGGCTGGTGCAAAGTTACCCTCACACCCTCAGCTGGAGACCATTACGTTCCATTCTGATGCCTTAATACAAAAATAAAGAAAGGAATAGAATAAGAATAGAAATAGTTAGAATATAAGAGAAAGAGAAGCAGACCAGTTCAGAGTCTCTGGCGGGAATCAAACTCGCAACCCCCAAACTAGCTGACCAGCACACTGCTGACTAGTCCACCGGGGCACTATTCTAAATTTGCTATGCAAATTGTTACTAGCAAGATAAAATGAATAAATATTTCCATCCAAAAATCTGTATGTAGATATCCCAGCGAACACAGATGACATGAAATGTTGTTTTTATATGTTTACGTTTTGCAAGTACTATAAGTATGGATTTAAATATTTAAGATTCAACGAATTCGCTTCTTGTTTAGATAAACTTTTTCTATTATTCAATTTTAATTTTTCAACTATTCAAAGCTGTGTGCTTGTTGGAGTTATTTTTCTTTTTTGTTCGTCCTAGACACATGCAAATATTTGTGAAAATATGTATGTATGTATGTAAGTTTGTATAAGGAACTTATTTTTTAATTTTATTTCCTAAATCTTGACAGTTGGTGACATAAACATGACTTTTTCATTGTTTGTTTATCTTTTTTTGTGTTAGTCGTATAAACACAAAATACAAATTTAAACAAGACCATATGTACGTACATACGCATATAAATATTCTGTATAAAAATATGACATAAAAGCCAATAACCCGACAAACCAGACATTTTACAAATTACATTTATAAATTCAATAATACAATTAGTTGCTAGTAGAGGTTTTAGATAAAGTTTTTTAAAATAATTTTTGATAAATTGTGGAAAAATTGATTGAAGAAAATTTTTCCATCTATTACAAAAATACAGTCTATAATTTTTGATCTTACTAATTTCACTATGTCGGGTTTGAATCTACCCACCGACCACCGACCGACCTTTAGAAGCTCAACTAAAATCTTAGAATTTTTTATTAGTAAAATTTTTCAAACTGACCTATGATTAACTAAATATTTTATACTTGTGTTAATTATCTGAATAGTTTAGTGTGCCTAGCTTTGTAAAAAAATCGTTCTTAGACTACATGGAAAGTCATTACAAACTAAATCCCATCTTGCAAATTATATATGTATACTAGCTTATGCCCGCGACTTCGTCTTCGTAGTTATATTTAGGGATAAAAGAAAGACTTAGTATTAACCTAGATTGTTATTTATATGTTTGTCAAATTTATCCAAACATTCACATTTATTATACCTATTAGTAGGATTATTAATTTGAAAATTTGAATTTGAAAATATAAAAGAAAAGTCAAAACTTGCAACAAAAATAAAAATTTTACAAAACAAACAACCCGTTTAGGCTGTGATTATGAGTTTGCCAACGACTTCTCCTGGTTATCGTGATAAAAAGTATCCTAAGTGTTAATCTAGGTTGTTATAGGTTGTTGTCTATGTGCTGAATTTCATTTAGTTCCGTTCAGTCGTTTTCGCGTGATTGAATATATCTAAACATACAAAGATTCAAACATACAAACATTCACATTTATTATATTAGTAAGATTAAAAGTGTGTTAAATCTTTTAGTTTATAGGAAACAAACACCCTTTTAAATATAAAACTCGAATAATGCTTTGTGAACCCCCTTTTCTTTGAAATGATTTTTCTGTATCGTAAAGATCATAGGACTAAACTGTAAAAATCATTCGAACAAATCTTATCCCGGCTTGCAGCGTGACCTTCAATTTCTATCGAGTTCCTATTAAAATTTAAATACTACAGCCCACTACATTGAACTCAACAACTTGGGAATGTACAGGTGACAAAAATGATACTAAGGATAGTGACTCTGTATTAAAAGCATTTGCTAAAGTCTCTAGCTGGTAATTCATAATTTTAAAATCCCCGCTTTTGTTTCAGATAAAAGTCGCTCAGAAATTTTACCTTGATCTGGATATTTGCCCTTAAATTACGCCTTCTTCAAGCACTTTTTTCAAATATGATCCTCCTCGATTTTCATCTTGATCAGACGATATATCAAGTTGCTATGTTCTGTCAAAAAAGGCTCAGGGTTCTTCGAATAAAACCAATAACCTTTATTGCCAAGTTCCTTTACCAAGTTCCTTGGCAGTAATGCCTAGATGTCGGTTACCTCACATCAGCATTACGTCGTTTAAGCAAGTATACCTATTGCGCTTCTGAACTCATGTCAGAACCAGCAAAATATTTAAGATATGATTTCCCATCTTCACAATAATTTTTCATTTTCTACACGCAAAGAAAAACCATGGTTACGACATGATCACGACGGTCATATTATTTTTTCTAAAACAATATTTGGTTGTCAAAAACAAGTAATAGTTATTTTTGTTTCATTTCATCATATTTTTGGTCACGATAATCAAGCATTTGTTTAAATTGTATCATTTAATGTTTATTTTTTCTAAAAATTTCAAAATGGTTATCATTTAAAAAAAATTGGATTTAAAAAAAGTATGACGACAAAAATAAATTTATATTAAAAAGCATTAAAATTAACAAATAATCATTAAATAATAGGTGAGACAACAGTATGATTACAAATTAATCAATCGATGATTTTTTTATTATAATCTGATTTCAATCGTTCTTCTTCTTGCTGAATAAATTTTTATAATTTTAAAAGTTTGAGATGTCAAAAAAAGGAACAAAAATTTTAAAAAATTAAAGAAAATTTAAAAATGTAAAAAAAAAATATTCATATAAAAATTGCAATTAAATTGGTAAGTACAATCAATATGTATGTGTATGTTACAGCAAAAGACAATAATTTGCCGTTAAAAGCAAAGATTGTCGATTTCAATTGTAGTTATATATATTATTATTGAATGGTACTTTAATTAAACAGAATAATGATAACTGGTAACCATTATATGTTTTAACGATAATCATAAAATTCAATCATAGTATGTTGCTTTTCGATTATAGTTACCACAACCATGTTTTTTCTTTGCGTGTACTACGTTTTTTTTTCGTATTTAGGTTTTAACCGAGATTTTTAAAAAATTTATCGTTGACCCCTAATTATGTCAGATGCTTAAATTCCGTCAACATTTGCCTCTACCCATTGGACTGTCTTTAGATATTGTCTTAACCACCTATTTGAAGCTTCATTGCTCTTATTATTTTGATTTCTACATTTTCCAAACTTGTTCGAAGTCTTTGGGATATTAATCTCCCAACCTTTTGTAAAGGCCATGATACCTTTTGCAGTCTCCCGAATAAAATGTTTAGTAATTAATGTTAAACGTCGTATTGTCATATTGTCATAATTTTTTAAAATGCTTTAAAATTTTTACAGTAAACAACACAATACTTTTCATTAATTTTAAAATTCTAGAAAATTATGACATTATGACAATGACTCGTCGTTAGCACTACTCAAGGCGAATTTATACAGGAGAATTATTAGTGCATCTGATGGTCACGCTACTGCCAAAATTTGTTTATATTTTCGATTAAAAAATAAAAAAAAATAATATAAAAGAAAAATTTTCTTCAGTTTTATTAAACAAAAATTTGTCTTTTTTAAATAAAATATTCTTATTTTTTTGAAAATTAAAATTGTGAAAAAATAAGAGAACAAAATAAGAAATAAAAGAAAAATTTTAAAGAATAAGAAAACGTGATAGAAAAATGATATGAGAATTAGTAGACTTTGCAAGAAGAAAGACCGCTTAGGGTAATGGAACAGTGTCCCTAAAGACCTAAAAAGAAGAGAAAAGTGGAATCTTTTGTTTTTATTTTGTTGTACCAATTCGCCATCGCATATACCTGACCAATTGTATTTATTAAAAATTTTCGATACATTTTTTAGTTCTCCTGAAAACTAAAATTTTTTTTAAATTATTTATTTTTAAAATGCTCTTAAAAATTTCTCTATTTATAGCAAAATTTGATAATTTTTTTAAAAATTTAGTTTTTAATTAAATAATTTAATTTTTAATTTTAACTTATTTAATACAGATGTATGTATGAAAGCAGACTGTGTAATAAATATTGCACAAAACTGATTACTTAGCATTTTAAAAATTTTCCAAATATGTATGTCCTTTCTCTTCATTTTAATATCCTTTTGCTGAAAATCAAATTAGACAATTTCTTCTTAATAGAATTCATTATAATTTATTTTGATTTTACAGCCACACAACAACTATAAATACATAAGTTATACACACACGACTATACTTATGTATGTATGTACGAGTATGTACAAATATTGCTTGTAGCATTTGTTACCAGCAAAACATATGTTGGCCAAAATAGAATACACTACAACAACAAAATGTTGCAGTTTATGTCTCTTTTTCCATTTTTTTTTATTTTCCTTTTTTCTAACACATCCTTTACTTTGATTGATATCATGTCCAATCTTGCCAAGGTTCGCATATTAGGCACAATAAATCTTTTCACAACCATTAAGCATGACATGAAAGATTTGTTGAAGCAAATTACAAGGAACAGAGAAGAGTCAAAGTTAAAAAAACAACTTTAATTTTTATAGAAAATATATAAAAGCAACATTCATGTATATTTAGTTAATGTTTAGCTTAAGGAATAATAAGTTTCTTCGCACTGGTACTAATATTAAACAGACTTTAATATATTCACTGGAACTTATGTTTATTTTAGGTAAAATTCTAGTTAAAAATTAAGTCTGTGAGGACAACTATTTCATTAGAATTATGCAAAAGAAAATAGTCATTATTTGCGTCAGCTTTTACATTCATAACTTTATAAACTGTTTAAACTTTTTCCCATCAGCTTGCGAGTTTAAAAATGTATAATAAAAATATGTTTTTTTTAACTCATTTACACCTTGTTGATCTTAAATATCGTACAAAGTGCTTTCCGCCACTTTACTTAGAATCCAAACTTTAAGGATACAGTTATAGTATGGGAGTATGTGTGAGTGTGTATGTGTTAAGGCAGATACACAAAATTCATAGACACCTGCTGACTTCTTAATTCCAACACTACGCTGTAATATTAAGTAAAAGAATGCAAATGCTTTAATGACATACTTTTGTATGGGAACGTTGTTTAAGGCAGATTATAATTTTTATATGGTTGTAAAATTATTAAAGTTACAAAATTCAGTTAAATTAGGGAACAATAATTAGCTACGTTTTAATTAATTAAGGTGAACACTTTTATAGTGGTTCAATGGCAAACGTTCTTTTAATCATTAACTTTAAGATTCAAGGAAACCTTAGCGGAAGATACCACGACTGTAGATGAAGTGTGTTAACAGTCTACTAAATCTACTAAATCTACTAAATCTTATTTGTTAACATTAAATAAAGACAGCAACTGCTACATTAAAATGTTAGGTTTACTAGCAAAGTGATCAATTTCGATGTAAAATTTCGACATTCTGTAACGACTATATTGTTTGGAAACATCTTTGACTTTTTTTGTATTTTGTACCAAGCCTCCTTCTCCAATACTTGTTCCACTTAGTCCATTGTCATATTAAGTGATCGTTATGGTATTCTATTCTAAGACAGGTGTGATATACCTTCATAAGTAGTCTTCTCTAAAACGTTTTGAAAATAAAACGTCAACAAAACTGTACATCGTCCAATAACATTACCATTGACCATGAAACTTTGCAGTAGATTTCTTTTTCACTTTTATAATTCAACTTTTTAGTTGATAACTGGCAACAAGTTTTTTTTTAGATTTTTTGTAAGTGTATTAGTTAGCGTTAATTAGTCTTTATTCTTTCCAAATTTTTACCACAAAAATTACAAATTGTCTGCCTTATTTTTAAACAATGCCTCTAGGGCAAATCAATCACTAATTGGCAAAGTTATATGTAAAAATTATTTGAAAATTTTTTTTTTCCATATATAAAGTTCCTTAACCTGTTAATTCATTTTTGAACACGCTAGTAAAACTAGATATTCAGCCGTGATCACGAAAATTTTTGCTGATTAAAACTAATAAATCGTTTTTAAACTAATTGAGATATAAGCACCGAATACACAATCTTCGATATTTTTCCTTTCCCACAATCAAATAAAACGGCTTAATAAGTATGATACGGTAAACTATGGATAATTTATAATCAAAGATGGCATCCCAAATAAAATTGTGGATATATGGAGTTTTTAATTACATTTTGTCCCCCTCCACCACCAGGAATATTGATATCAATTGAAAGGGCTTGACTAGCAGAATAAAGTTAAAGTTAACTATATGAAATTAAAAATCAAGCATGGCGTCGGAAATAATAAAGCATTACGTCTGAAATCTTAGCTATGCTATGAAGTTGTCATCTATCTTAATACATGATGGTGAAGGGTATTATTAGATTCAATACTTCTGAATACATCTCTCTTGTTTTCATTTTACTTTTTTGTTTAGCCCCAGTTTAAATAGTTATAGTAATGAGACACTTATTCATAAAAAAATGCACTACAAAATTATTGAATAAAGTTTCCCAAAGAATAGTTCATTCAGTCATGAGTTTGTTCACAACTTCTTTAAAAACTTGTTGCATTTCCTTTGCTGATTTAACTAATTTTTACCGAAAATTTTTATTGATAACCAGCCATTTTTAAATTGCTGGCATCAATTGGACTGATGACTGGTGCTCTTATAACTCTGTATGTGTCCTTCTGTGAACAAAGTAACTCTAACGGGGATTAAGAGACACCTGAACTGAAAATGAAGTGGCAGGCGATGTTGAAAAAAGGGCATCAGCCGAGAATTTTTATTTTAAATCCAATAATTGCTTTAGTGAATAGATTAGTATAGAAAACGATACTTCAGTGGACGAAATCTATACATCTGAGAAGGTGGAGAGAGGCAACCAAGTGTAGACAGTCTGGTATGGTACTCACAGAGTCATTGGGCAGTTAAGGTCAAGACGTTGAAACTTTAAATGTCTTTTTCCAAAGTGAAAATGTAAGTAGATGATGTTTGCAGCATATGCTTGGTGATGGCTTTAACAGCAGCTCAAGTAGCGTACGAATGTTTGGTGCTGGCTACCATCATATTTAAAGTCGCCATAGGTTAGGTTTTTCCTTTTCGGAAGGTTTGGTTTGATGGATGTTGGTAGATGTGGTTAGTTTTGCAAATTTTCTGGATTGTGGCATGAAATTTCTGAGATGATCTACTGTGTGTTAGTTAATAAGAGAGCATAGGTATACATTTTTCTCGTTTTCATATAGTTTCTCTTCAGGAATCCTTTTAAAGTAGGATTTAAAGCCGATCCTGTAAAATAATTTCTTTTTCCTAAATGATGTCATGAGCAAAATTGTACCCAATTTACCCGTAGTATATGGCACCATAAACAGCTTAAATTGTTTCGGAAGCTCTTTTTTTCTTTTTTTTTTGTAAATTTTATGGACACAAATACACTAAAATTTTACTTTTAAAATTTAATTTAAGATTTGAATTTCTGATTTATAATTAGAAGCTTTTAATTCCGGTTAATCGGAAACTAGTATCTGTCAACTCGCCAGCCGACATTTCAATGGTTGTTTAGTAACCATCAAGCAACTTTGAGAAAGTATCCACTACGTTAATGTTTGCCGGAATTCGTCACTAACACAAGTATAAGCCATTGAACCACCGGTTTCTTTCCCCGAGATGCATTAATAACAAGATGAATATATTGTTACGTTTATACCTTTTATAAATGTTGGATTATTTCCTTTAAATAAACTTTGATTTCTTTTATTGCAGTCAAAAACAGTTGAAATTAGTTATAAAATTAAGAGCACTTTATTTATTAAGATACACTCAGATATTGTTTTTATATCACTTTACACTTATGGTTACACACTTTAATTATCAAACTCACTTTGATACACACTTTACAAGCTCTAAATATTGTAATACTGATCATGTTAGCTGTGTTGTTCGGCTATTTATAGTAACATAGTGGTGTTCGGTAACATTCGACAAAGTTCTCGTATGTACATTCTAGTACATTCGAAAACCGTTACATTTAAATTAAGACGTTAAGTAATAGGTACGAATAATAGAAGTGCCTAAAAGTATGCTACACATAATAACAAACATCATTTTCGAACAACCAGCGAAATAAACTAATACAAATAAAACTACAGTAACTTTAACTACTACAACTAAAATAAATTATAATGTAAATTAAGCTATTTAAAAATAAATCTGTAACAATATAATTTAAATATTGTTCCCTAAAGAAAAGATTATCAGTCGACATCAGTCTAGAGCAAATGCTTGTATTAGGCTAAAGGATATTCAGTGTTTACCCATTAAAATCAGTTCGTACCACACTTATGTACCAAGCTAATGTTAAAATAATTAAAGCCAGCAAAAAATTATTAAACTTTTCCTAATAAAGTTAAAGTTAAAGTTAAAATTTTATTTATCATTTTTGTTGCTAAAGTAGGGTTCAGCTTTTTAAAATTTTTTTGAAAAAAAAAATCAGCTTTGGTATAATCAAACAGAAAAGAAAAGGGCATAATCAACTAATGCTAGTTTATCGTCCTTCAAACAAGATTCTAGTTCCCGGTGTTTAGTACTTTGGATTTTAAAAACTTCTTCAGTGTAAAGGGGATGACGTGTTAAAAATTTAAACAAAAATAGATTATAATCTGAATGTTGATGAAATTTGTAGCCGTATAATGCAAACTGATAGTGTTTCATTCTAGTCTTCAAGCTTAGGTTTGATGCAACTAAATGACTGTTCCTTTTTTGATACACTTTTGAACCTTGTTGACAATGTTACAACATTATGAGTCCTTAAGTGGCACTTACTACTCTGCAACCACTGTAACTTAAATAAGGCTTCTCAAAAATGAATGCGTGCAGAGCAATGCTTATTTGGGTGTCAACGAAATTCGAATTCGAAAATATTAAATTCACCAAGAATGATATTGCCTATTTAAATAAAGCTTCTGACAATTGTGGGACACCCTTAAAAAATCAACACAGAATTTCTATTTAAAACGTTATTCTGCAACTAATAATCTAAAACTTAATTTACTGAATTTTTGTAATTTTTTTCACCCAAGAATAGCAAATATTATTTTTTTTCCATTGAAATCCCGCTGTTAATTAATTTTGTCTATCTTTTACAATGATTTTCGGGTACAGTTAAGCTCACTTTGGATTTTCTTTTAATATGGTGCCACACAAATTATAATAACACAGCACCTAGACACACCGTAAAAGTAATACCAAAATACCCCCCGAAAATGGACACATTGAATTAAATACAAGAAAAAAATAAAAATAAGCAAAACACATATATTTTGTTACACCTTTACAGCAACCGTAACACAGAGCCAACGATGATGCCAACACATCCCAATGTGAAGAGCACAGCAGGGCCATTAAATGGATGGGTACCGCAGCAAAATTAAATAAACTCATTCAGATGGGTACTCGAAAGATAACGATATAACAACGATAGTTCTTATTCGCCTCACACGTACATGGAGTTGAGAAATTAAATCATTTACATTTTTCTTATTTAATTAAAATGTCATTTTATTCCTATTTTTTTTTTTTTTCTTTAATTGTACTTTTTGTTGTTTTGCAATCAAAGGGAAAAATTGTATGTTTTTTTTTTGCAGCTAAAATTTTTTGTTGGTCGGATGTGAATGAAGCGACAAAAGAAGAAAGAAAGAAATAAGTCTTAACATAATTCAAATACATTTTTATGCAAATATAATTGTGTAGATGATGATGATGAGATTTCTTAGAATTAAATTAAGTTCAAAATAAATATGGATTTCCTTTTATACACTAATTTCAAAGGATGGTTAAGAAATGTTTATAAATGTTCGAGTATAACAGTTAAGCTGGACTTATAACTCTGCTTGGCAAACACAACAAAGGTAGGTAGGTAGGTAGGTAGGTAAGGCTGGTGCAAAGTTACCCTCACACCTTCACCCGGAGACCATTACGGTCCATTGTGATGCCTTAATAGAGAGAAGAATAGAATAAGAATAGAAATATTTAGGATAAAAGAGAAACAGAAGCAGACAATTCCAGAGTCTCCGGCGGGAATCGAACACGCAACCCCCAAACAACTGACTTGTCCTTTTACTGACTAGTCCACAGGGGCACTCAACACAACAAAGTCAGTTCGTTAAGTTTTGTACATCAGTGTTTATGTCACAACTTATATGTTAAATGAGTATGCATGTACAAGTTTACAAAAAAAATATTGTGCGGCTAAAGTTTTGCCTGGGGCAGATTAACTTTACAATATGCGTTTGACGCTTAAAAGGACATCAAAAGAATAATTTTCTTTTACATGCTTCAACAATCAAAATTCTTAAGAAAAAAAAATAATATTTTTCTATCTGCTTTTTCCTTAATGATTCAGATCAAAGAATTAATGAGAAAAAAAGTGCAACCCTTTAGTGAAATACATACATAAGTATGTATATTAAGAATGGATGGACATATGTATAAGAGAAGTATTTTAAGTATTTATGTTACATATGTAAAACTTTGTACACACACTGGGTATAAAAATAAAAAAAATTAAAAATCACCTGGGGGAATGTTTAGCAATCTTTAAAATTTGTCAATTCAAATACGATTTTTGATATGAAGATGTAAAAGCTTATTTTTCGGCTCAGTCTAATTACTAAGTAACTATTGGTTCAAAAGATTTTCGATATATGACTCTTTTTACAGTTTTCTTTTTTAAGCAGACGATTTTGAACTGGCAACATTGGCTGTTCTTTTACAGGTACTTTGATAGTTACTAGTTGATTTGATGTAATACTAAATATGTTCACACGGACATGAAGGTTCGAGATTACCTCTCTCATTCAAGCTTCGCTCTCGAATCATGTTTCAACCAACATGTTTAGCCATACAAAATATTGATAGTGAATTTTTAATTTTGAGTCTGCAATCTGCGACATATGTATTTACTATCATCTCCAATCACGGATGGAAATCATGATACAATTGTACTTTTTATGGTACATTTTTGACCTTGTTGGTACCGTGGTACTACCGCGAGCTACTTGGTACAATTTAAAAATTTGTCCATGTTCTCTTTAATTTTGTTTGTGTTTGTTTTATTTTATACTGTCAGCTTTTCTGTTTTTGTTGCAATGCTATGGTCAAAGTGAATTCATGTACCAGATGTCAAGTCTTGAACAACAAAATCTGTATAGTACTTTATTGCAAACTTCTTACTTCTGTTAATTTGGCACCACCTGGTACATGAACTCGACTTGGCTGTTGTTATATGTATTTTATTTTACTTATGATTCGCAAGCATGTAAGGGGGACTTTAATCATGAAGTACTAAAATGGTTCGATAAGTTTACTACAGAAAATGTTATTATGGGAGAAAAAAATTCAATAGTACCTCTTCTGGTGAAAATGTTTCCACACAAACAAACAAATATTAAAGCAATAAATAATCAGTACAGAGCACTAGCCGATTTTATTAAACTTAGATCACACAAAGATTCAAATATTTCCTATTTTTGGTCTAAAGTAACGCAGATGAAAAATAATTTAAATGAGTTTATGTTCCCAGATTTTTCAAGAATTGTAAGAGGAATTGTGTCTATTCTACATTCCTCGGCCAACGTCGAACGAATGTTTTCTTTCCAAATCTAATTAAAACAAAGGAAAGAAATACGTTTTTACTGATACAAACAAAAGATTTATTGAAATTAGCAAATTCTTGTTGCTTTAATTTTAAAATAACAGAAAATTTATTATCTAAAAGTATTTAAAAAATAAAACTTGTTAAATAACCGATCTCTACGTATATACCTATGAATGTAATATTTAATATTTTTTATTGTATACTGAATTTTTATAATCGTTTTTGTTAAGTTTATATTTTTATTAATAAATATTAAAAAAATGGTATCGTCATGACATAAAAAGTACATTTTGTTTTCACACTTGGTACAAAATCATAAACGCCATTTTCCTTCCCTGTCTCCAATTATGATAAAGAGTTGTCGCTAGTTTATCTAAACTAACAGTAAAAAAATATAAACAAAAAACACTGCAACAAAATGAAAGTTTTTATTTTTCTCTACATATAAATATTTTCATGTATATGTAGGGGGATACCGAAGCAGACCTCTTCCATAAACGGGTCCCTTTTCGACTCCCTTCGTTTCCCAGAGATTACGAGGCTACCAAAAAAATGGTATCCCCGACCTCACTGAGTCCCGTGCCATCCCAGGCGTTTGCTCTAGTCTTTTGTGACTTCACATTGTAGACTACATAAATACTATTTTTCTTAATCTGTTACAGTCACGTAACTGCAAAAATCAACATTCAAATTCTATGATAAAGTTATTTTTTAAATTTTTTTTTTGTAAAATTTGAGATTTCTGAAGAGACTGCTTTAAACATCTAGCCGTAACTTTGGAACGACGTACTCAATTTTATTTAGATATCCACCAAAAGCCTTTAAATTACACCAGCTTTAAGTCTTTTTAATATCATTTTCCATGGATAAAATCTAGTTTTATTCCCGATAAAGTGAAAGTACCTAGTTTTGATATTTTTATCGCAATTTTGTAAACCTTTTATTGTGTTTTAGAACTAATATTGTTTTATTTATTCTTTTGACAAAAATTAAGGCAGAATTAGTCTTTACTTTCTGTTCCGTTCCGAATCAGCTGACTTCATTCTGTTAAATAGAAAATGTGTACAAGTCGTTAGTTGTTCTGTTACTTTCCGTGCCGTTGCGGACGAACCTGTAGAAAATAGAATTCAACGTTAAGTGACGGCCACTGAGAGAGAAACAACTGATATTTAGGTGCCTATATTTTAAAGGTGGCTGCAACATAGAGACTCTGTTTGCTTATAGATGAAAACTGACACCACAAATTTTTTTTTTTATGTACGGACTTTGACGAGAAAAATAAACAAAAAATATAATAAGCTTGTGTTTGTAAGATTATCTTGTAAATTAAGGCAGATGATTTTTTACAGAAGAAGTAACCACAAAAATTAAACAACAGATCGGCACGTCACAGAACGACAACAGAAAGTAAAGACTAATGAAGGCTTTACTAAACTACAGTCGTAGTTCAGCTCTGGTCTGGTAACCAGCTCGCGCGTCATTGTCATTAACGTCGTCGAATAAGCACAATCAGGCCGTCCTTTTCATCTGGCTTCGAGAGTTTTGCGTCTCACTCGCGCATTGGTTAATTGTGTGGCGTCCGTTAGCTGTACCGAGATATAGTTATCCGGAGTCTCAATTAACCACATGCAGAATTTTATATAAGAAGGAGCTAAGCTAGGATGTGGTCACTATACCTATGTACATGATAGTGAAAGGTATTATCATTTATTTTTATTTTAAATTTGTGTAATTCACAGCCCTAGTTATATTGTACTATTGGCACGTTTTTTCTAAGTGTTTCATTTTATAGATTTTTTGAAGTGTATTAAATTCATGAAGGAATGGGAAATTAAAATGTTTGCCCCACAAATTGTTTTGTTTAATTTTTTTAATCTCTGCTTCAAATTCTTACTTAAAATTGGTTTTAAAAAGTTTATTGAAATTTTCAATTTGCCTGATGTTTAATATTAATTGACATTAAACAGTACAACATACAACCGATACAACAGAGATTGTGTTTACAAGTAAATAAACCAAAAATATACTTTAAAAGATAATATAAACGGGGAATTGTGACTCTTTTTGTCTTAAAAAGTAAAAAAAGAATATATAAGTTAATTTTGCTAATTTTTGAGTCTTTAGCAGACAACTTTATGTCATAAGTTATCCAGTGATATAAAATGCATTAACGAATTTATATTTTACGGCCAACATCTTTGCAGTTTATTTTTTTTTTTTAATAAGAAATAAGTCAGTAAGTTTACTAGGAGCTTAAAAATTTGAATTTTTTTATGAGATATTGCAAAAGCCTTCATAGTGTTAGTGTATATCTCAGCCGATATTTAATATTATAATTTTTATTATTTTAGAATTCCAAATATAACTGAATAGTCGTTTTTACTGAGGAGGTTTCAGCCAACAAACGGACGGATACTTGAAAGGGTTAAACATACAAATATATTGCGGAAATCACATTTAGAATAACAAACTTTGCACTCACTGTCAAGGGTATAATGAATCATTTTTAATCTAATAAAAACAAAACTTTTTGCACATGACAAAACAAACTGCAATTAAGTAAAACAATGTTTAATAAAATAATTTTGTTATTTTAAACAATTGCTAAAACAAACTTTTGATTATATTTTTAAAATATTAATTACATATTCCCTAAACAACAAAATGTATTAATTAAAACAACTATGTACGAATTTTAATAACATTAATTGCAATTATACATGTTTGATTTAAGATTTCATTCAAAAACTATTTAAATGCAAAACAACAGAACCACAACAAATTCTATACAAAAGTTCTCTATATAAAAACTCGCACTCGATATTATAAATTTAGTTGCATTCAAACAATTATAACTACAGAAGTCAACATGAGGTCTTTTTTTAAATGTATATTTTTAATTGTTCTCTTGCATCAGGCCTGGTCAGACGAGAGCGACATCAACTTTGAAGAAATTCTAACAGATTGTCTAAGCGAACATAAAATTGATCCTGCGGAATTCGCAGAAATGGAAAAAGGTCCCATAGACAAGAAAAATATCAAAATGGAACTTAAATGTTTCACACATTGTATTTTGAATAAATTGGACTGCTTGGACGATAATAACAAAATCAAAGAAGAGCAACTGAAGACAGTTATCGAACATTTTAACCCTAATAACGATACAATCATTAAATTGGATCAAATTGATGATTGTAAAGCAATGAATGCAATGACTGAAGACAAATGCGAGTATTCGTTTGATGTTTTGAGTTGTTTGGTGGAATAAAATTTGTTAAAAAATAATTAAAACTAGGAAACGGTAAAAAAATTAATATTAAATAAAGAACATTAGCCTGCAATTCAATATTTTTTAAGCTTTGTATTTTCTGATTTTTATTTATAAAAGTCTTGGCGAAACGGAAACTATCGCATAAATTGAATAGAGTAAAGGAAAATACAAAAAAAAACACGTTTTACTGAATTCTAAAACTAAAGCTAAAAATAAAACAAAAACAAAAAATTTTTAAAAGTGAAAGAAATATTTATTGGGGGCCATTAATAAATGGCTGTCATTTCTTTCATGTAACAGTGAAACTTCGATACAGTGAAACTGGAGGGGATCGAAAAATACTTCGGTATGCCTACTGCCTCGTTGTACATGTGTATCAGTTAAACCTTGCTAATTCGAAATTCAAAGAAATACGTAAAAGTTCGTTATACATAACCATAGTTTTTTTCTACAATCAAAATTTTAATTTTGCGCTAACATACAAATAATAATTCACTTTTGATTTGAGTTTTTAGTTATAACGAAAATCGTTATTTGTTATATCGAATTTTTCACTGTTATATGGCGGCAACGCTGTAGGTGCATCATCAGTGAGCTCCAGTTTTGGCATGCTTTTTTTTAGCATTTCGACCGGTATCTCACTAATAGCAGCTGTAATGTTGACTTTTAAGGCTTGTTCGTGTATACGAGAGACTTATTGTACCCTCACAAAAAATACTTGTAATCTGACAATGATTTAATTAAAGATGGGCAGTTCTACGCCCATTCAAACATAATTCTATATTCCAATTACAATCCAATTCCAAGTTTATTCTTTAATTGTCACAAATAAAAAATTTTATTTCTTCATATAAAAATGAGAAATTTTAAAAATGAACTTGAGCCAGTTTAAAAATATAACGTCGCCTATAATTTGATATCTGTAAAAATTGTCGTTATCAAATGCTTAGCTACAAATACATACATACACATGTATGTATGTGTTTCTTGTTGATTTCTTAATAATTTGATAGTTTCAAATTCTCTGAAAAATAAATAAATTATTTCTTTTAAACTAATGTGTGTTTGAAAAGAATTTGAAAGTTTTATTTTTGTTCCTTAGCTGTTGTTGTTGTTATTGTTGTTTTTTCACCTAACACAAGGAAACATATATTGTTCCTTTACAAATTGTATTCTTTTGCCATTTCCTTTAAAATTCACGAGAAATTCAAAATATTTCCGCATTTGTAAGAATAAACAAGTAAGAATACTATATTCGGTAATGCCGAATCCTTGGTACCCTCCAAAAGCTACAAATTGCTAGAATTTTTTATTTTTTTTTATTTTCCACAATAAAGCCCAAGATTTTATTTTTTCGATAAACAGTTGTGTGTGTCTGGTCTTGCAAATGGCGTCTAAGAATATAGTGCCACTACCAAGAATGATTAAATAAAGATTACGCCTTGCGCATGACTTACCGTTAGATGACGTAGTAATCCCCTCGTAAAGGTTACCAAGTCTGTATCATATGTAAAATTTATAATTTCTTACAAAAAATGTGTGTATTTTGAGATAGTTGGCAGCCCTGTAATTCATTTACTCAGAGAGTTCTCAAAAAAGTATTACATCGGTGTTTAATAAACAACGAATTTCGTGTCATATTTTATATTAAATACATATAAATAATATTAAAATTATTACAATTATATAAAAAGTGTTTAAATTTGGTTATTTAAAAGCTGCAAAACTGAAAACAAAATAAAGTGAAAAGATAAGAAAGAGAGCATATATGAAATGTGCAGTGGGCAAATGCAAGCAAAATAACAGCAAAAGTGAGAAATTATATAAAAACCTAACAAATTGCGCATTTTTAATAAAACGTTTGTATTTTCAAAAAACTGTATCATTTTACAATTTTCTAAAAGATGAATCTCGAAGGTCATTTTGGGTAATATTTTGCAAACGAGTGAAGGCTGTAAATGTGGATAAAGAAAAAATTTGTGTTTTACATTTCAAGCAAGAAGATTTTGAAAGAAACTTGATAATTGAAATGGGTAAGTTAAAATAAAATTAATTCTTGCAGTACAATACTAAGGCATTATAGAATAGAATTTAGCAAACGGCGTGCAAAATTTTTAAAATCCCATGCAGTTCCGTCTTTAGACACTAGTGTTATTGAATGTGAAACGAAAACTGCTAATGAAGGTGATATTCCAAATAGTTTTGAAGAAAAATTGGTCGCGGAAAATGCCATAAGGCCGACTGATCTTGAAGAAGATCGCTTCCAAACTTACACTATATTTTTCAAATTAAATGGTAACAGATTATTACTTTCAAGCGGATATTTACAAAAGCATTTGTTGGAAGCCAAAGAAATTGAAGCCAGTGAATACGTGAAAAAATTTTTTTAGGTGTCGAATGTATTTTAGAATTAGGAAACTAAATGTCAAAATCGCTGAAAATACTTATAAGCGAAAAAGAAAATTTGATAAAATAACAAAATGAAATAAATTATGTACACATAATATTATAGTGAAATATTTTAATAAAAATAATGAAAATATATATGTATATATAAAGAAGAAGAATTTATTTGCTTTCAAAACATTTAGTTAGAAAAATAACAATTTGTCCCACTGTCATATTTTTACATAAACATTATTAGTTATACAGCTAAATTTTATTAGCCAATTAGAGCACAGCTTGAGTGACGTCAGAATTCCTACATGCGCAAAAATGTTTTTTTGTGGCTGCGTGATGGCGTAATCTTTATTTAATCATTCTTGGCCACTACTATTTGTTTGAGAGTAATTTTTTTCATAATTAAAATTTGTTGCATGAACATTTTTGTTTTTTAACATTTCCTTTAAACGAAAATCAAAAACTTTCATTTGATTCTGAGTGTTAAAGGAACTTAAGTATTATCTGCCATCAATTATTTGGTATGCAATAATTGTCATAAATAGTATTTATTCAGTCGTAATTCAGCTCTGGTCGGGTCGAGACCTCGCGCGTCATTGCCATTTTTGTTTAAGGGCAATTAGGCCGTCCCCTTTTATCTGAATTCGAGAGTTTTACGTCTCACTCTCGCGTGGTTAATTGTGTGGCGTCGCGTAACTGTGCTTTTGATATAGTTTTTAGATTTGTATTAACTGGAGGAGTACCAGCTAAACTCAAATATTTACAACTGAGAGAGAACCAACTAAACTCTTATAATTTTTATTTGTAGGAAGACCAATTAAACTTATTTACTTGTAACTGAAGGAGTACAATAAAACTCATTGTAATTATTGTTCGGATGTTTCCGGTGCCTTAACCAACGTTTTATAACTGGAGGAGAAGCATAGAAATCAGTTTTAATTATTGTTCAAGTGTCTCCGACTTCCTATACGGAGATATAGATCGATTTATAGAAAAGGAACCAACATGGACTACCCTGCCTTTTAGGTTATGTACCGCTGTCAATCAATTTTAGAATCGAAAAAAATACAATTCATCAGTGGAGCCAAACTTAGCTTTATTATATTTATTTTACAATTAATAATACGCAGTTTCAGTTGAATAGAATATACAATTTTAGAATCCAATCAATCAATCAATTTTAGAATCCAAAAATAAATAAATAATATTTCTTTTGCCGCTCCTTAAAATTTTTGGTTTTAATTAGGAAATTGTAAATAAAATTTTATAAATTTTGAACAAATACAGATTACAGTTTTCAATAAATGACATCAAATGTATGTACATATTGGTATGGAAGGCACCACGTCCTTTGCTCTGATTCTCTTAATTTTGTGTCCGACAAATGAAACTAATATCGTAGCCAATTACTCAAAATTTAAAACCTATAACAATTTTAGTTCTGCAGATATGCCATTAAATATATAATGGGCCAATTCAAAGTGGTTGCATATCAGTTGTATTTGTACTATTTCATATTATTTTATGCATGCTTAAAATTTTTGTTAGTAATTTCCATACAAAAAAAATAATATGACTTTACACATTTGTTTCCTATGTATAAGAAATTGTTTATGTTATACTTTTAACCATACTGTCTCTCAGAGCGAATTTCTTCGCTTCTCACCTCTCAGAGAGAATATTTTCTATTTTCTTCTTTCCTGTATACATACAATTTTTAACAGCGTCATCTCTGTCTTCTTTCTTGTATTAAATACATAATTAGTTAACAAAAGGTGTTCAAAGTCACTAGTCATATTAATATGAATTATATAACATAGTACAATATGAGAGTTTACTTTGAATTGGCCCATTCTCTCATTTGATTCTATCTAATTATTATAATGAATAGTAAAATTTTTATTAAAATATCTAATACCAGGTTTTATTATTTATTGTTTCTTAAATAAATAAGGAAATGAGAATTATCACTTCCCCTGCTACGATCGTATTGATTAGATATGTTATTTTATTATTATAGATTTCAAAGTTTTCCAGATGTCTTAGAAAACTGTATTTTTTACATTAAAATTGCCACGACCATTGTTCTTTTCCAGCTCATTTTAAACTAAACTATATAAGTTGTCATTATAATACCCGACACGAATTTTGAAGAACATCGGTATTAAAATATGCGGCAAAACCTGCTGAAATTGTGTGGAAGATGGCTACCACATCCACTTAAAATTTTAAGAAAAAATATCCATAAAAACCATTCTTAAGCTTCATAGATTAATACAAAAAATATATAAGCCAAATCGGTCCAGAAGTTCTTCGATTTTAGATAAATTCAAAAAGTAGGCGTGGTCAATTTTTAGTTTCCTAAAAACCTTAATTGGTTTATAAAAAAAATTTTTATATAAGCGAAATCGGTACTGCTGCTCTTAAGTGACGCGATTACCAACGAACGACATTTGATTTTCATTTATATAAATTTCCTGCTGTCTAACAACAGAAATTACAAACTTACTACACCTTCTTTCATCACTTTTGGTGGTGAAGGGTAAAAAATATTACATGTTTCTTACTTGCATCCATACACACATACATTCATTCATTCATGTGCATACGCGACTAACACGGCAACAACTTGCATATGTACAATATTTTTACTATTTTTGAACACAAAAATCGAATAAGGAACTATAAAAAATGCTACTACGAGTTCGGTAAAATATTTCAAATATGGCGTATGTCTGTCTACCCACACACTAACACATATTAGTTACATGTTTAAAAACATGCTGCAATATATCGGTAGAAATAGAACGTGCGAATGTATCTTTGTGCAACAGCAACAAAAAATCTAAGTGTTGCCGAATAATTTATAAACGTAAAATCGTAGGGCACAAGAAGAAAAAAAGATGAGCAATGTAGCAGACATGAATAATGAAGTGAAAAACCTACTGCCACCATGGAAAACCACTCAAAAACTTAATGTTTGTAAAATGTTCTGAGTTACGTGCATTTTTTGTTTGTTTACAGTTTTACGGAATTTCAAATTTTACAAGGCATATTCATCGGGTACATAAATGCATATCAGTAACAAACACAAACATTAAAAAGCACATTCACTTTGGTTTTGTATGTATACATGTCAGCACATGTCACACAATTTTTTATCTTTTCTTTAACTTAAAGAATTTTTGAGAAACTTTAAAGTGAAAACTTTCTATTCTATTCAACTAAAACTGCGTGTTATTAATTGTAAAATAAAAAAGTTAAGTTTGTCAAATGCACATAAAATATTCAAAAAAAGTTGGCTCCACTGATGAATTGTATTTAAAAAACAATCAGCTGATTGGATACGAGTACCCAAGGAGAATTCATACATGTGAAATTATAAGACCAGCTGATGGGGAAGCATAATATTAAAATACGGTCGTAATTCACCTCTGGTCAGGTCAACAGTTCCCTCGCCTCATTGTCGTTATCGTTGTCGAATAAAGACAATCAGGCCGTACCTTTTTATCTGGCTTCGAGAGTTTTGTGTCTCACTCTCGCATTGGTTAATTGCGGGGGGTCGGTTAGCGGTACTGAGGTACAGTTAACCGAAGTCTCAATTAACTTTCAAAGAGAATATTGTTCGCGTTCAGCTCTGACTTCCTATATGAAGGTATAGATCGACTTACGGATACTGAACCTTTGTGAGATACCCTGGCTCTATGGTTTTAAAACCTTGTCATTAAAATTAAAAATAAACAAACAATAATATCAAAACTTGTTAAATTAGTCTTTAATTCATTATTATTGAAGTGGTCGAAAATGAGATTTTGGTTTCGGTACCAAACAATAAACTTAAGTGTACACAGAAAAAATTATAGTTAAAAGTATTTTAAATTAATTGACTAATTGATTTATTTTAAAATTTCAATTAAATTTTTAATTAATTTAACTAATTTTTTTATTGATTTAAAAATTTTTTTTTTAATTTAGAAATTTCTGTCAGTCGAAAAAATAGATAAAAAAAATAAAATTTAAAAAATTAATATATATATTTTTTTTTAAGAATTAATTTTAATGGAAAATTTTAATAAAATTTTAATTAATCATGTGAAACAGGAAGGTTAATACTTAAAAAAAATGGTCAATCAACAAATAAAAATTCTATTTAGTTAGTAAGTAAGTACATATTAAGATAGACTTTAAACAGACTTTATTCCTAATTAATGTCATAGAGTATTTGAATATTATTTCAGATGGGACTAAAGTCAATATACATATGTATCTGCAGCCCGATATACTTTGATGGGTACTAACTGTAATATGTAAGTAATTATTTTAATTGTTTCCTTCGTTTGAACAAAACTTTTTAAGCATAAAATTTATTTGTGCCTAGGTCCTCTAGGTCCTTTATTCATACATATCAAGGCGAATTCAATATCAGGTGATATCATCCCTGCAACAAACACAAAAAGGCCAAGAGAATGTCAAAACACAAAAAAACAAATTTTTTGTTTACTTTTAATTATTTTTTTATTTTTATAAATTTACGCGAAAATTTTCAAAAAAAAAATAGGTATTTTCAATTTATAACATAAATTTGTGCCAGTTTATATCACATATTTGTGTTTTATATCACTTTTTTCACAATTTTTACAACTTTTAATCACTAGGACAAACACAACGGAAATTTTGAATTTTCTGAATTAAAAACATTACAAATGTTGTTTATTCAAATTTTAAAATGTGTTTCACTTATTTTCCAATAAGTTATTTCACAAATATTAGTATTTTTTTAAATTTTTTCCCACAAATTTTACCACTTTTATAAAAATTTTCAATCAACGCACATAAAAATTAATTTAAATGTAAACAAACTTTGACATTGTGCCGTAAAAATAAAACGAGCAAAAAACAATCAACTGGCTTCTTAACATCACCTAATATTGAATTTGCCTTGATACATATTATTAATGTATTTATTCAGTAAAAATGTTAATAAACACAAATCAAATTTTTTAATTTATACTCTTACTTTTATTGTCACTTCTGTTCTTATTTGAAAAAAATACAACATCTCCATCCCCGATATATATTTACCGCAAAAAACCATATAATTCAAGATTGCCATATTTTCTGATTAATTGCCATTTTGCCGATTTTTTACCTCAAAATTATTAATAAGCCTATTTGCCAACTTTTACTATAAAAATGCCGATTTTTGATAAAAACTTTGTCGGTATTTTTTTTTGGGTTGTGGTGCTTATACCAGATCGTCAGTAGACCTTTTACCCAAATTCTTGAAAAACAACCAAATAAAATATTGAAAAATTTGTTGCTGGCATATCCCGAATAATTTAGTAAATTACTTTTTTGTTAATTTTTTATTAGTTTTGAGCAACACTTATATACTTGTTACACTAAAAAGAAATAACCAAAACAACAATCAATAAGTCGGCGCATTTAATCAAAAGTCAATGCAGTATTTGTATAATTTATGAACACAAATAATATTTTGAAATTCGAAGAGGTGTATTGGGGCTTATTAACTAAAAAATTAAGACATAATAAAAGTAAAATTGTAAACAATGGTATTAGTGTTTTTATTAGTGTATTAGAAAAAAATTCTCCAAAAAAAAATAACAAAATTATAGAAAAGAAGTTCTTTTAAAAGTCAATAATCCTATTATCAATTTTCTGAAATAATTATTCAGCTTTATGTGTGAAAAAGGAAAAACAAATTTTAGACTCAGAATTTAGAGAATTAAAATTTGTAAATTTTTTATAAAATTTTTAAAGAAAATAGATATTAAGAATTGGGATTCAAGAGGTGTTTTTAACATTAGTAATTGCTAAATTGCGCTAATTTGTTATTTTTGTTAATATAATAATACCTATTTTGTTGTATTTAAAGTTAGCATTTTTAATTTGCCAATTTGTTTAAATTAAAACGCCGATTTTTTTTTTTTAATTTTTTATCCAAACCATCAGGCACCCTTACCATTTACAAATTAACTTAATAATACCACAATATTCTTACCTTAAGCTTTTAATGCACTCAACGAATTTACTATATACGCAATTACAGCTTTAAAAAACATAAAGAATTAAAGGGAAGCGGATACCATTACACACAAACAGAAAAGCAAAAGAACTTTCTCTAAGTTCAAACTTTTACACATGTAGAATATTATAAACCTTTTAAACAACACACTTTCTTTATACAATATTTAGAATTTAACTAAATTAACACTTTTTCTTAACACAGAACACATTTTTTTATTTTTTTGGGCATTTAGCGATTTTTGCCTTAAAGTGACCATCATCCACTCGCGCACGTTTGATGGCCACACATTTTTACAACAAGCAAATGCAGAAATTTAATAAATAATAATAAGGCTTCTCATTTAATTGATTAAATAAACTTTAAATGAATTTAACGAAACAAATTAACACTTAAAAAAAACACACACACTAATCTCCTTCTTTACAAATACAACTCATTTAAATTTTTATTTTCGATTTAATGAACTTAAACTAACACATTTTCTAACCGTTTAGCGAATTTTAATGTTTTTCTCGTCGGACAAAATAGATTATCCATCTGCATACATATATGCGCACATTCAAAAGACACAAATTTTTATTCAAGATTAATGAGAGAATTTGATAAAAACCCGTATAAAACTGCTTACTTATTTTGAAAAGCTTTTAAAAACTTAACGAAATGAACTGCATACCGGCGGGAAACGGACACTTGTACAAAAGGAAGTTACAAAAGAACTTTCGTTAAGTTAAAATTCGCATCAAATTATAAAATTTTACGCTATACTATATACATGTTAAAGACCGATTTAAAAACAAACACATTTTTTCTTTCGATTTTACACAATTTGATATTTTTTAAGCACCTTTTTACCACATCGAACAAACGAAAATTACCATCCACTCGCGCACGTCTTACGGCCATCGATTTTCTAAAGAGACTGATGATCAATTTCAACCAAAAGCAAAGAATTGTTAACCGATTAAAAGCTTTTAAGAATTTAACGAAGCTTTAAGGCGGGAACTGAATAATATTGGTATTTATGTCATTAATTCTGTTATTTAACAGGCTATCAAGTATAAAATTCTTATAAGTGGATAGATCTTGTAATAATTGTTAAACATTTTTATCAGTTCAATTACGCGTTTTAGCGGGTTAGTTGACGTGAATACAGATATTGACTTTTCTTTTAAATTTATAATCATTAGACGTGTGCGATTAAAAGTCGAGTGCTTTTTAAGTGACAAAAACAAAAAATAACAAAAATGAGTTAAAGTACGTGTTTTAAATTTTGTTTTACAAAAATCTAATGATGTAAGTTATACCTACATATGTTTTTAAGCACACATCTTTTTTAAACTTCCTTTTTGCTTTCCAATAATAATTTCCATCAAACGTGAAAAAAATCCAATTCCTTTTTATGAACTTCTTTTAGAAAATGTGTATAAAAAAATTCGTTGGTACAATTATATAAAAAAACATTATTTATTTTTAGGAATGCAACTCCATTTATATTGAAGAATTCAAAACGTCAAGCTTTAAATAAAATAACCGTGAAGAAAACATTGTTTTTTCTTATTAACTTTATTAATTTCACAGTACAAAATAAATATCTATCTAATCATCACTTTCCAATGAAATATTGCTGCCGAAACGCTGATAAAGCTGAGCTTTCAATTCATTCATTTCCAATTTAATATCATTTGCTTTGCCTTCAATACTAGCGATTTCTTTTATAGTTTGTTCTTTTGCTTCTTGTAAAAGTTCCTAAATATAAAAAAACAAATATTACCGATTTTTTAAACAGATGGCTGCTACGCTAATACCTGTGTTCTGGACAATTTGTGAGACAGAAAAACTTCACCAATCAAAAATGGTATGTCTTCCTCCTCATCGAACAATTCAATTTCATCTAGGGCTTCCTCCACACTCTTTAAATCGTTCTTTTTCATTTCCAATTCGATTTTTAAATCATCCATACGGGCATTGTGTTTAGCGAAACGATTTATCTTCTGTTGGTCATCAAAGGATATATGAACGTCATCGTGCTAAAAGATCAAATAAAATATTTAATGCAATTCCTACTTTTGTACATTGTTTATAATCATTGATGGTGATTAATTCCTTGCGAATTTATGTTTGACTATATTAGAAGTTAGGTTAGAATACTATTTTCTTTGTTTTTGCTCAAAGAAATGTTCAAAGGCTTACATTTTGAAATACTTTATTATTGCCAGAAGCTACTTTTGCGGCCATTGTTTTCTTTTATAAATTTTTTATTAATTATTTAGTAATTCTTTAAGCAGTTGGGCCTGCTCCAACAAGAAATCCAGTGGTAAATTATTATTGCTATGTTCAGTTTGTAAACTAGTTAGAATGTTTACTCAACACTTCTCAACAATGTTGGCCTACACATCAGGGTTGGGTCATATTCTATAATAAATACAAGGTGTTTCCAATTTTATTTATTTAGATGTGTTATACATTTAACTGTTACGAAAACTATTCAAATAATTTTATTTTCCAGCTATACTGTATCATATTCAAAAATATCTACAATTATTTAGTTAGTTTTATAAAAAAAGAGTAAATATTATGTTTTTATAAAAGATAATTATTATTTCGAAAATTTTATTAAAAACTATTTGATAATTTAATAACTAGGAAGATTTTGTAAAAAATTCATAAAATAATAAGTAAAATCCCTAAAGAGTATTACCAAATAAATTTTTTCTTATAATGAAATAAAAGTTTGAAAAATCCAAGAAAAATTTGTGTAATTTTGAAAAATGTTTTGAGTTAAGCCTCAGTTAGCCGAGCGCATCCGTACTGTAATGTATCAGCTGTTCGTTTTTGGCTTATGAGAAACAATGCAAAAGCTTAGCGAAATTTAACGTACTGTAACCGGAACGTACCATTCTGTATAAAATAGAATTTCCTTACATTCTTACGTGACATTTGTAAGCCAGTGATGGTCTGCTTGTTTGTTTTATGATTCAGGGTATTTTTGCTTTTTTAATGGTACTTTTTTTTATATATTTTAATACGCAAAAGAAAAATAAAACAACTTTTAGTACTTTGCGTGTTAATTTATTTTTCTTCACGAATTTTTTAAATACAGTTTTGCGAACTATTGTGTCTATTTTAAACTTATACTATGTTTTATTCTGATTACTGTTGTTTCTTTTTTCGCTATACTTGCTAGAAACGCAATTACCACTATAATAATTATTTCCGCCTTAAAATTGCAAAACTGGAGACTTTTAAGCGTCTCGCACATACGCTTTGTATATACATTGTGTATAATAAATGTGAAATATGTAAAGATTAAAATTGTATTCAAATCTATTAATTAATATTAATTGATTTGTATACATACATAAACACATATATCAAATAAACTATAATTTGTTTATTATATTTTATTTATAAATGCTAGAGAATAAATATAACATATTAATATACATAAATAAATATACAAAATATTTTCTGATATCATTAGGTACTTTTTCTTCGTAATAAAAAACCATTTGTAAAATTGTAATACCCATCACTGTTTTATAATCAGCTGTTTATTTTTATACCAGAATTAAAAAAAATAAACAAAATAAGTTTTTAAATTTAAGAAATTAAAGTTTCCTTGGTAATTTTTAATAAAATGGATGATGAACATCTAATTTTACTTGTTCAGGCAAAGGTTTAAATCAATAAACAATTCTTCTATATCCATTGAAAAAAGCACAGGCTTGTTTGAAAAATATTTTTTTTTAATTGCTTTATTTACCTATACTAATGCTGTTTTGCTTATGAATGTCAAAAACATATGTTACGTTTTTAATGTTCTATAACTGCACAAACGTGCTTACAGTACGTTCCATTACAGTACGGTTGCATCAGCGCTCGGCTAACGAAGGCTTTAAACAATTTATTTATGAAAACATATTTTATTTAAAAAATTTTATTTATATATGTATCTTATATTTTAACACAAAATTAGACTATGTATAAGTATTTTTTTATATTAGCATTTAAATTTTTTATTTTCTAAAAATACATACATATAGTTTAAGTACATAATTAAAATAACGATAATATATTGTAAAAAACTTTAAAAAAAAAACTAACTAAAGTTATACTTTATATATTGAGTTGCATTGAGCAATTAATTCATTTTACCACAGCTGTTTAAATTAATCGAATCTTCGTAATCGAATCGTGTTTCATAAAAGATTCGTTAAAGACTATCTAAGTGACCCTAGAGCTCAGTTAGCTCTTAAGTCGAATTATTTCTAAACAACATTTAAAATATTTTTATTATGAAAAAATTTTCATTAAGTTAAAAACTTGGAATTTAACATAAAATATAATCTGGGAAAGATTTTGAATTAGTTTTTTTTTTTTATATATAAATAATAACATATTTTGAATCATTTGCCAACTTTTTGACACTTTTAATGTACTTATAAGTATGTTTGTATATCTATGGATATGTTTTATAACCAATTCTGGACCTTATGCATTCTATGCACTAGTTTTAAAAAACATACACATGACTTTTTAATATTCTTTATGTAAGTAGGTGACTTTTTAATTTTGTTTCGGTTTGTTTCAAAACCAAAAATTTTAAACTAACATGATATATATTTGTTTTAATTTATTCCTATTACAGTCTTAAGGCCGTATTCATAAAAAATATGTGAGGTTTATTGAAGGCTTATTTGACAGATGTTGTAGAGAAATTTGTCAAATAAGCCCTCAATAAACCTAAATTATTTTTTATGAATACGACCCTTATTTTATTTATTTAGAGAGCTCTTTTTTATATATAAAAAAAAAGATATTTATCGGGACACTAATAAACTTCTATAAAATTGTTATTTTGCACTTTCTTGGGCCATTCGCAATGCAAGTGATTAATTTTATATTATGGTCATACATTAAGATCTGA
This sequence comes from Phyto melanocephala, assembly GCA_941918925.1. Taxonomy (NCBI): domain Eukaryota; kingdom Metazoa; phylum Arthropoda; class Insecta; order Diptera; family Rhinophoridae; genus Phyto; species Phyto melanocephala. The sequence continues at coordinate 128,076,656 of OW799235.1, forward strand.
CATCATTTTACGAAAATCATTTAATGATCCGTAAGTATCGGAGTTCTCAAATTCTGAACTGCTAGTGCGGCTGCCATTATTAGCGCCATTCGTTGTAGGTCTTGGTAGGCTTAAAGGTATGGGCAAAAGTTCGGGCATAACCGAATGATGTGTAATAAGAGCTCTAAGTGATGAAAATTCTTTAGTAAACCCCTGGAAATATAAGAAGTCATGTCATCATATTACATTATTAGGTTATAGTTATATAGAGCTTACCTTAATTTTATAACCTCTTGGTGTTCTTAAAATCAAATAGTGAGCCACTTTTGGTGATGGTGGAGGTACCCTGAGCGATAAAGCAAAACATCCGGGTTTCGTGTTGCTTTGTCTTACTAAAAAAGCACCAGGATTTTGCTTCGACAAGACTTCTAGAGAAATATCTCTAGGTATGCCGGCCTGAAACCAAGGAGCTCCTCTTAGTTCATTCTGCTCGGCTAAACTTAGGCCTTCCAAACGTAAAGGTGTGCTGGGAGACATACTATGCTTAGGGCTAGAATTGGCTAAAATTATATTTTTTTTTTAATACTAAGTTAGATCCTCATTTAATTGCAACAGAAAAATGGTTTTCATACCCTTTATCATGAGTGACAAGGATATTTATATATAATTTTGTTTGTTTTGAATATTAATTTGTTTTCCAAAAATGATGTTTATAAGTATATACAGGAATAAATACTATCTAGTTGTATGTTTATTGATGTATATTTGGAAAAATCTCGCTATTTAACATAAGCGAAATAGACTTATAAAATTCCACTAATTTTTTACATAAATAACGTATATAAAGACTTGTACATGTATGTATAATATATACTTTCGAGATCACATCTTATATTTTAGATAAAATATATTTGAAAAGTTGCTGGCTTTTTTGGTCTCCTAAAATATTAGAAATTTTAAAATGTGTTCTTTTGTGAAAACACAAAAGATATTATATACATGACTAACAGAAATTCTGCACCCTCTTTTATTATCTAAATTAGTAAATTTTTGGTCAAATCCAAGATAATTAACAGAAAGATAATTAATACTTGTGTAAGGGTATATAAGATTCGACACAGCCAAATATTTTTTCTTACTTCTTCTTTAAAGTATATTTATTCAACAGGTAATTGCAGTTCGAAGAGATTTTTTTGCTTGTATTTTTATATATGAAGTTTGACATTTGAAGTGAAAAGAGAAAAGTGTTTTTAATCTATAGAATTTGTCAGCTGAAGTTAAAAATTAGTAAAAAAAACAAATGGTTTGCTAATTAATAAAAACTACCTGATTTACTGATCTATTTACTTTTATTTTAGCAGAATAATGCAACGTATTTTTACTTACCACTACATGTTTTTCTTAGAAACGATTTTTGATAGCCGAACTCGTTTTGGTCCTGCAGACACTGAGTTGTTTTCAAATCTGTCAAAGATTGTCTACACGAATCTCCAAATCGTGTCGATATTAATTTATCTGGATCACAAATGGCTTCATTAACATATCCATCGCAAATATTTTGAGATGTGTATGAATTAAAAGACGATGAGTTAGTGTGAACTAAAGGTCGACTATCCTCGGTGGATCTCTTTAAGCCCATTCCCATAGTTAAGCGTTTAACCTGAAAATAAAGGATAAAATAATTTTAATTCCTAGATTTTAGTCCGTTATTCTGAAAACTTATAAGGTGTTAATTATGATTGCTTAATATCTGATGCATATATCGCATTGATATACTAAACGTAAAAGGCCATGATTCATTTTCATAAATTTTAAATCAAGACGAAAATCTAAAAGTATTGTTCTACTTAAAGCAAATCACTACAAAGAAATTATTACTCATACAAAAATGCGACTTTGATCGCATAGAAAACATATTTTTAAAAGCTAAAAAATGCAAATCGGACATATTTGTCTATAAGACCTTCTTTATTTTGAGTCCACAATTCGGAAAGGAATTTTTTGTATGAACTTTGACATTTTGTACAAGTAACAGATCATCAGTTGATCTAATATGTATGTCTTAACAATCAAATAGCATTTTATGACTTTAAGTGGACATCGAAAAACAATGCAAAATTAACCATAGATTCGACATTTGTTATCTTACCAAAGGCGGTTTATCTAGTAAACGGCGACAATTGTTCATTTCCGTGGGAGAATTGTCTTCCTCTGAACTGGGAGACAGTGGTACTTGATGGTGATGATGGTGCTTAGCGATATTGTTGTCCTCAATGCAACTGAAATTTAATTTCAAATATTTAATAACTCTTGCAACTTTAATGCAAAATTTACACAAAATATTTTGTTTAAAAAGAAAAATATCAGGGTTGTATTTTAGTATTTAATTTATGATTTTAATTTTATATATGTATGTACATACATACCTTATGCCAATTTTAGGTAGTGGATGAATTGGTCGTCGTCCCATACCAGTTGGTAATAGAACTGTTGGTTGTTCTATACGCAAACGTATGTCAGCCATGATTTTATTGCTCCAAAATTTATTTCGTTGAATTGATGTTCTAAAAAAATATTTTCATAATGTTATTTTTCAAAAATTGTAAATTATTTAAAACGTTTATTATAAACAACAACAGCATAATAGATTTACCGCCTTATACTTGTGTTAATTCTTATTTTAATGCTTGACTGTGCATTAGGTTTAACAAATAAAAACGAGTTTAAAACATCTAATTAAAATGCATATTTTTAAGTTTATAGTGCGTGTAATATGCGCATATTTAAGATAATTTTATAAAAAGATTAGTTTGATTAAGATCCATAGCTGATTTACAAACAAAAGAATACGTCTAGATTTAACTTTCACAAATTTAAAAACAATAAAAATTAAAATTTCACCAAAATTTGTTCATTAACTAAGGTTTGAAAAACAAACAAAAAATTTATTTTTTTTAAATTTAAATAGAATTAAAATTACACAGTGAAAAGCTGTACTTATATCAAATAAATTTTATTATTTAAATTTAATTTTCGCTCTAGCAGAAAAGTTATTAGTATCTGTGTCATATACGTAGACCAATAATTCCGACGGCTAATTTTTTCACAAAAATAACATTACAACAACAACATACATACATACATACATACAAACTTGTATATTGGTTAAAGTAAACGTGGGATCGAATCCCAGCTGAGCCAAAAATAATTTTTTTTTATTTATTATTTTTTTTTATTTAATATATTATTTATATTTTTATTATTTTTTTTTTAATTTTTGTTTTTTTTTTGTTTATATTTATTATTTATATTTTAATTATTTTTTTTTTAATTTTTTTTTTTAATTTTTTTTTAAATTTTTTTTTTTTTTTTTTAACATACATACGTTAATTTTTAATTTTACAATGGGATGTTTTTATATATGTATGTTTTTTATAAGTATGTACGTATTTCATATGATATGAATGGTGATACAAACTACTGTTATTGCATGACTACACGTTGTGAAGGGTATATAAGATTCGGCATGGCCGAATATATCACTCTTACTTGTTTTTATATATGGAGTTTGACAAACATTGTTACAAAAAAACAGCAACGCTTGCACCGCCACCTGTATAGGTATACCCTGTTTTGACAATTGTAAACTACAGGAGGAGTGAGAGAGAATTTATGAAATTGTGATATATGGAAAGTAACAGCTGATAGTCAGCTGATGAATTAAGGCTTTTTCAAAAACAATTCAAGGTGGTATATCACAGCAACGTTTGCACTCATACAAATTCCTTTTTCATAATAAAAGTTTATTACTTGCTCGTACTACTCTACCGCGTAGCTTGTCATGGGGACATTGACGTAAATAAACACGTCTGAGAAACATTAAGCCCCTCAAAATTTTGTTCAACAAAGCTTGGTGACTTGGCAACATCAGATTTGACACATACCGCTTAAACGATATGAACAGTACAGACTATCAATATTGAGGCGTCTTTGCGGAAACACCGTTTTTATTATAAGAAAGTTTTTTCTATTTTAAAATATTTTATAAAAAGTTTTCGCTAATTATCAATTTACAAAAAACAAATTCTTAATTTTTTTATTTTTATTAGAAATTTATATCAAATTTCCCTTAATATCTTAAGAAACATTTTTTACATTAACAGAAAATAAATAACAAGTTCTTTATTTAAAGTATTTTTTTATAGAAAATTTGCGATACACATTCTGGCAACGCTACTGTAGAGTCTACAACATAGAAAGGATATGGATGCGAAAATGTAAGTGCCTATATTGTATATTAATTATTATAAAAGTAATAATATACTTGGCCAATTCACAAAGTGTCCTAAGTGTCGTATGGTCATAATGTCATAATTTTAAAAAACGCATTAAAATTTTACAATAATTGTTACAAAAATTTTTAATAAGATAATTTTTAAATTTTGGGATATTATGACTTTATGACTGTAAGAAACTTAAAACACCCCTGTGAATGAGCCAACTTTATAATATTTTTTATTAGTTTCGTCTATTTGCTGATTACCTGAATAGGTATGAACAAAAATCGAATATACTTATGTAGGTATGTTTGTATGTAACTATTTATTACAAGATTTTAATGTCAGTATTTTTTATATAAATTCTATTTGGAATAAATATATTTGTAATCTTTTTTTTGCACTAAGTAATATTTTTGGATGGCATAAAATTTTTAAGTGCAGTTTCATGTTTTGACTTACACTTGCGTTTCTAGTCAATATCCTATGCACATACTCATGTACGTATGTACATGAGTCCATGCATAAAGACTATGGTGTCTACACAATCAACTTACGGGGTTTTAACTTTGAGCAACAGGTTTTTCACCACAATGAAATTTATATGTCAAACTTGTTTAAAGGTTTTACAACATTTTTCTACTTGTTTTTTTTTATTCTTGTTTTTTGCACAAACTGCATTTGATGAATGTATAAGTATTGGTTGGTGTAACTTACGAGTTTTATTTTCATTTATTTAGTTATTTGGTATAAAAATATACATCTGTATCTATGTTGCTATACATATGCTATTTATGTATGTAAATTTTCTCACACGCATCTATTTTTGCACTTAAATATTCGTTTGTAGATTAAATATTAGATTGAAAATTTATTTCAACATGTTTTGAACTAGTTTTAATTAGTTATAGGCAAGTGTTGTTTTTACCCTTGATTTTTGTTCACAATTAAAATGAAAATTCTATGTTAATTTTTTTTATTCTTTCACATCCGGTTGTGTATCAATTGTTTTGAAAGTGGCGTATTATAAGAAAAAAAGACAACAAAAAGTTAATTAAATATGCAATTTTTATGTTAAGCCATCATGTAACACGTTGATACTGGTGTAGTTAAAGCAACGAACTAATTCAGGAAATTTTAATGCACATTTATTCTTGCAATCGGTCGGTGTAGCTGAAAAATCTCAACTTTTATTTGTAGATACTCGTACTGTGTGTGTATGCATGTATGTGTGTAAGTACATATACGCACACAGTGTTGCCAGGATTAACTTGGAAAAAATTAAACATTTTTATGTAAATTATAAATATGAAAATTTTTTACTTCAAATTTTTTTTATAATTTAATTGTATTCACTTAATGAGAAAAATTGTATTACCCCATGCGCAATATGGCTCGAGTTTTTATGAAAAATAGATTATATTTATTTAAATATTTCTCGGTATCGACTTCGTTATAAAGTTACAAAGCAAAATAGAGTAAAACATTTATTATTATTTTTTTCTTTATTTTGAATCATTATTTCGTATTACATATGAAAAAAAACAGACAGTGCACCTAATATATCAACCATTCGAAGAGTGGTCATAAAAATTTATTGCTCTTACTGCAGCAACGACTTTGCAAACAAATTATCTCAAAAAATCTGATGTCAACCTCTACCAAGATCAAAAATATTTAACCCCGTGCTATATTTTTCTTTGGAACCTTGTGAAATCTGGCATTAATGCGAATAAACCAAAAAATAATTCTTAAGCTCAAATCCGAGATCCAACGCGTCGTTGGTAAAATACACCAACACCGCTGTCAAAAAGACAAGCAAATTTTAATAAAGAGTAATGCGCTGTCATCAGCGCCGTCGGGGCCATTTGACGAATATTTTATTCCATCCTTGATCTGAACATGTTTTCTTTACAATCCATTAAAAAATCGCAACTATCTAAAAAAGTATGTGTTTTTATATTAAAATTATTAAGTGTATTATTACTGAGACACCTTTTTATGTCACATAATATTTTATACTAGTTTAACCCGATCCGCGTTGCTTTCCCTAACAATATTTTTGGTATGTATTCATTTAAATAATATTTTGATATCGTTATCAGTGCAAAATAATAGTTTATTGTTATTATTAATATATTTTATATTCCTCCATCTAAAGTGTCTGAATATGCATTTCTTTCTTACCAACCTACAAGAATCGAGATATTATCTCCAGATAACTCCATACCAAATATTTTAAAAATCCATTTCGTAGTTTTTGAGCCAATCGCATTTAGGAAGACAGACAGAAAGACAGATCAAAATTCTATAAATTTGTGTTTTGTACTCAAGATCATTGACTATATACTCCATCATCAAATTGCAATGTTATTATAAGTATAGATTAACGAGCTTCTAGAAAAATTTATTAGATTGTAGGTACTTTTGACATATTTGAATAAATAACTGCATTTTTAGAAGAAACTCTATTTCTGCTTAATTAAGGATATCTTCTTTTCATTTCCATTTTCATATAGAAGTTAATAAAATATGTCCATACGTGCGAAATATACGAATATGTAGCAACAAATTTGCTTAAACGGCAACACTGATGAGATACAAGTTTCTTTTGTGGAATATATTGTGATATTGGTCCATTAATTCTTTTCGGATGTAGGTAGTTAAGGATATTAAAAACAAAGTTTTATGTAAACAGCATGTTATTAATTAATCGATTTTGTACACATCTGTTAAAATAAGGTCATTGATGTTCAACAAATTTCTTAATAATGAAATCTAATTTAAGCAATTATAAATTTTAAAAATTTGTGTAAACAAGTTATAAAAGAGTTTTGTATTAATTTTCAAATTAAAGTCAATCCTTTGGTACCTGATATATGTATTTAGTACCTTCTCAACGCAAGGTATTGCAGCACTAAATGTATGTTTAAAGATTTTTCTTACTTCTCTTTTCCTCTCAGTATCTATGTACATAAATAAATAAAATGAGATACCATACACAGAATATCTGTAAAAGACCTACTTATAAAAACTCTGCATGGGTATTAAAGCTATTTATGTATGCACAGTATCCAAGTGCGTAAAAATTGCCGACTCTGTTAAGAAATATTAAAATCATAAAAATATTTGGTATATTCACAAGAAGTCCTAAGTGTCCTATTTTTATAATTTCGTTTTTAAAATAAAGGAAAAATTTGTAGGCCTCTTTTTATTAATTAGAAATTATGACAATACGACTCTTAATAAATCTTATAAATGCACCAATTATATCCTAAATATATAAGTAAATATGAACTTAAATACTTATAAGCTTTACGAACGATTCTAAAATTTGGTAGTACTAATTGTGTTGATTTAGAGATATTAACTCTAAAGGAATAATAAGTTCAGGTTTCGAAGAACATATAGAATGGCGTCAAAGGAACTTTAATAAAAATTCAACGATACTCAGTATATTTTGTAAGTTTTTGTAATTACATTAAATAATAGAAAAATGAGATTCGATTTTGCAGGGAAATCTGGCGGCGAATTACGGCATTCGAACGTAATCAAAATTTGAAAATTCTTAATAGAATCTCTATATCTAAAGCACAGCACACTCGATCGTTCGAGTTAAATTTCAATCATGACCGAATGCTGTAATTTGGCCCCTGCTTAAAGTCTGAGGTCTGTGTAGATGCCATTTTTTGTAAATGAAAGCAATAGCATTTTTGAAAAACCAAAAATAACAGTAATTTTATTAAAAGTATTAGGCAAATGGAAAATAATTTGGGCCGTATTCATAAAAAATATTTTAGGTTTATTAAAGGCTTATTTGACAGATGTTGTAGAAAAATTTGTCAAATAAGCCTTCAATAAACCTACAATATTTTTTATGAGTACGGCCCTTTATCTTTAAAAATGTTTGGTAAAAACCAGATCGAAATGTGTAAATTTCGAGTTATGATATTCATCATTCCTCTTATGAATACTTTTTCCCTGGAAAAATTTTTCCTTTTCCAAAAATACAAATCGTAAATAAATATCACAAAGATGTTTACGTTTATGTTTACTTAATAATTAACGGCAAGTAGAAAAAAAACCAAATTTAAATTCAGTTTTTATTATTTATTATTTTTTTTTTTAATTTTATTTAGCGTGCACCTTCATTCATTTCATTTTTAAACACATAATTTTACAAACGTTTATACATTTAAAGATATCATTAAAAAATAAACATGTTTATATATTATCTATGTATATTGAAAGTTGTATTGCTTGCGAAATAGACAAATGTAGTCAGTATAAAATATAATAAGTATAAAACATATGCTTATATACGTGTTAACAATTATAATTAAGCTGTTTTTGTTTTTGGTGAGGTGGTGTACATAATTGCAGCATATTGTGTTCTTAAAAAAAAATAATAGTGTTTTTAAAAACAAGTTTATATCACTTAACTGTTAATAGAAATATGAAATTCAGAGAAAAAAATTCTTAAGTTTTCTTTAATTTAATACTATAAAACTTAGTTTTATGATTAAACAAACAAATTACAATTAATAATTACATACATACATACAATGAGATAATAAAAAAATAAAAAGGCTTAAATAATTATAGCTGTTGGTGAGGCTTTAGAGTTAAAAATCTAATTAAATTGCAGCAAAAAAGGTGAATTTATTGTTTGACGTTTTTAGCATTCCCTTCTTTGCCTCTTTGTTTGTTAATTGCAGGCACTGGTGACTGATAAATCATTCAAATTACTATTTTTATTATTGTCCGCGAAGCGCCAGGTTAGGAGTTTGTCTAGTAAAACAAACATAAAAGGATTGCCACCCAAGCGATTAACCTAAGGAGAAGTTTGAAATGTATATTTTTTTACGGGTTATTTCCTAAGTACTGTATATTAACGTTATTACCTCAATTCTGGCTTCTTGGTCTAATGATTCTAAAACTTGACGGGTATATTGAAAGCTTCCCAATTTTTCTAATAAATTTATGCAGTATTTTTTTACTTCCACATCACGAGTTCTCTGTCTCAGAATATCTAACAAATTTAAAAATAATTTTAGAAAATTTATAAGAAAATTCTTTATGAAATAACTTACGTAAAACTTGTTTATCGTGTGTTTGTGTGCGTACCGCATGTATAACTGGAAAACCAAATTTTCCTTCTGTTAGATCTTCGGCAAAACTTTTATTTTCCGAGTACTAATTAAAAGAATTATTAATAAGACAAAGCAGTTTAATATTAATAAATCTGTTATCTTACTTCTTTTAAACTAAGATTGCAGTAATCATCGCGTATTTGAAAATATAAACCTAAAATTGCAGTTAATTTCGTGAAATCCTCTTTATTTTCACTAAACAATTGCATTAGACGTATAGCCAACATAAAAAGGCCGCCAGTTTTGCGCACTGTCATCAGTTTGTAGTCGGTTTCCGAAGGACAAGTGAAACTATCACGCCAATAGATTTCCATACCCTGGCCACGATGTAGCTCTAGCAATTGTTCGGTGTAAACTTTAGTAGCCTTTGAAAGATGCAATAATGTATAGGATATAATTTATTTATGAATTCTCAAAGTGTGCTATTATGTGTTGTTTTCATATTTTACTAAAATTTTAAATTATTTAATTGTTGGTTGTAATGTTTTTTAACGATTTTAAAAATTTAAAAAATATATATAACAATATAGAAATACGACATGATAGCAACCATTTTGAATTAATAAAATATGTTTTTACTAACGTCTGGATGTCCCAATTCCTGCACCTTTTGCAAAGCCAAAAATAGCACATAATTTGCTGCGTTTATTGTACTTGCTACGCCATATATGGAATGAGCCACTGGTACACCTCTGCGAAGTATTGAATTATCTTCAATATCATCAATGCTGTAAATATTAGTGTTAGTAAACAACAACATTATTCAATTTTTACTGATGATGTACATACATATAACGTGCATTTTATCTACAATATAAAATAATTGCCCATGTTCTGCATTCTCAGTGAAATTTAATCATTCGCGATTGCCATGCAGTCTTGTTGTTTATGACAATTCTGAAAGATTTAATTTCACTCGGAATGCAAAACAAGGGCGAATATATTGAACTGAACGTTAAAGTGTGCTATGCTCAAGGAAAATTGTTAAGTTTAAGTTGTGCTAAATGTAAATTTATATATGATTTAAATTAAAAAAAAAAAAAATGTTGTTATTTTATTTATTGAATCTTCAATTTCACTAAAATTTATATTTTTATTCTTTTTAAGCTTTCTAGTAATTTTCGTTTACTAAAAATTTAATTCGATTGCTTTAAAAAAATTTTTATTAGCATTAGAAAATTTTTAGATTTATTATTATGATTATTATTATTTAAATACAGTTTCAATTAATCTTAAACATTCTTAAATTCACAATTCTAAATTAAAACAACAAACATACATATGTACATGATATTGCAAAAACAAAAAAAATTTGAATGTTTTCATAAAAGCAATGTTGCGTTGCAGTATGAATTTACAACTCTTTCTTAAGGCAACCCTTAAATTTTAAACAATGTATTTTGACCCTAACGCAATACGGTTGTTGTTGATACTAATTTGGAAACAAAAAATTAAGGATTGCCTTTAGAAAGAATTGTAAATTCATTTTGCAATGCAATATTGAATTTATGAAAACACCCTTTAACACAAAAAAATGCTTTGAATTACATACATAATATGCTAAACATCAACAATAGGAAATAAATAGTTTTTTGGTTTTTTACACAAGAAAACATGTTTGAATCACTTTTTTTTTAAAAAATTTAATATTCTTATAATTGTCACGGATTGTTTTAATTTAAAAATTTAAATTTTGGTTTATTATTGTACTGTTTGTTTACATAAACTTTTCTTTACTTTATTAGTAGAGGTAAATATGTACGTATTAGATCCCAAGACTAATTTTTAATCAAAACTTCATATAAGGCTTAAAACGTTATTATTTGAATTATAAAATCAAGTTATATATTATACGCTAAAAATACCCAAAATTTTATCATACACACATTCGATAAAAATAAAAGAAAATGGTAAAGTGTGAACAAATGTAAACTATGTATGAATATTTTTAGAGGCACGTACTGAATTTTAGTTAGAAAAATGTTTAGTTGTTTACATTACAGTTAATTATTGTTTTCTATTCTTTAACCCTAGCTCTGGCACCAATTTTTTTCTTCGAATTCTGGCACTATTTACATTTGTAAATATTTTTTCTCTCAAGTGTTTTTCGTGACATATTAAAAGAAGAGGATATTTCTGGGGAACAATTTAGTGCATACTTTGGGATACTAATTACAATGGGATCTCATCATTCCAACAGCGAAAGGCTTGGTTGTATCGAGCAACCATATCTTCAAAAAGCTTTTAAAAAATTTCAAGATTTATTCCGTTTGATCAGCAAATAACGAGTAATTAGAGATCTATAACAGACAAAGCAGCACCAATTTCTGAAATGTTTCAAATGCTGAATGCAAATTTGCAACAAAACTACGGGCCAAGCGAAAATTTGACAGTGGAGGAACAGCTTTTTCCTTTCTGAGGCCGCACAAAATTTACCCGATATATTCCTTCTAAACCGGCTAAATACGGTATAAAGTTGTGGTGGGTATGTGATGCAAAATCGTACTACCCTCTTACTGGGCAAATATATACTGGCAAATTGGGTAACGATAGAGAGAAAAATCAGGGTGAGAGTTGTTAAAGACTTGGTTAAACCATATAAAAAACTCTGGGAGAAATGTTACCTGTGACAACTTTTTTACAAGCCTTTCTTTAGCTAATACACTTACAGAATGGTTGGAACAATAAACAAAATAAACCATATTTGCCCTCCGATTTTTAACCATCTTCGCAACGAGCTGAATATTCAACTATCTTCGGATATAGTGAAAACAAGACAATTTGTTCACAAAAAAAGGCCGTTAATTTGCTGTCCACAATGCCGTGTGATGACACAATATCTGATATAAATAAAAAACAAAATATCATATTGTTTTATAACCAAACAAAAGGAGGGGTTGATGTAATGGACCACATGTTAACGGAATATTCGACGAAACGGAAAACAAACCGTTGGCTTCTTGCAATTTTTTATAAAATTCTAGATATACATATGTATATGCTTTTGCAACTTATATAATATAAATATTAAATCTAAAGGAGGAAATTTTTTAAAATAAAATTTACTACACTAATAGATGGTCGTCGTCTGTTTCTTTTAGAATTAGGAGAGCAGTCGTGTAAGCCAAGAGGAAAAATTCCGCGAGTCCTATCATACTTTCCAACAAGGACTGCAATCGAATGCATAATGGGTGTTCCTATAGAATCACTAATTAGGGACTCAGCTAAAGATTTTGTTCCAGATGAAGACGACCGTGAACGTTCAAAAGTAAAGGGCGCTTGCTACATATGTTCTCGAGAGAACAATAAAAGAAAGCGGTCCACTCGAAAAGCATGCGGTCTATGTAAAAAACCTGTTTGCATTGAGCATAGCAAAGTCCAAACAAAGTGCAACCAATGCCTAAAAATTAAATATTTTTTTATTCGCTTACTATTTTTCTTTCCATTGAAAAAATAAATTGAACTACATACAAATAAATAAGTAATGTTAACATATTTACAAATGTAAATAGTGCCACATAATAAAGAAATTTCAAGAAAACGTCAAAAAATGGATCTAAATTTAACTTTTTTAAAAATGTTCCCCTATTTTTCCATAAAACATAAAAAATTAGTCACTAAGTCCAAAAATAGTCGAGATCGGATCACAAATATATAAGTTATCACGTTTTTAAAATCGATATATTTACATATGTAAATAGTGCCAGAGCTAGGGTTAAACAAAAAATTGAAAAACAAACAGAAGTGTTCAAAACAATAGTAAATATTTTAATTTTTCGATTGGTCTTGAGCAATTTTTTAGTCGTACTTATAGCAAAAAATTTGTTTAATAATATTATTTGGAACTGGGCAGAAATACCGTTTGTTACTCATAAAAAAAACATATTTATTAATATTTTGTGTCGACCCTTTTTGTTTGATTAAATTAAAAGTGGAAAAATATTTTTATCTTTTTTTGAACATAACTGTTCGCATGAACGTACATATATATTTGTTGTTGTGTATTCAAATTTCTACATAAACATAAAATGCTTATTTATGTAGGTACGTACAATTTATAATAATTTATTACTGTGTTGATAACATTTCAATTTTTTTTATTGATTTTTAAATTCTAAATAAATTTAGAATTATGATTCATACACAGTCAATTAAATGGTCTGCAAATTAAATGAACATTAATTGAATACTTTTCAATGAGTTTCAATTGATGTGTATCTACAAACAGTATTGCTTAATCCTCTATCATAATAATTTCATTTATAAAAAAGGCCAAACTAAAAAAAATTTCCTGAAAGCTGATTTTTTCTTTTGTGATTCTAAACATCTTATCCAAAGCTAACAATAGTTTTTCTCAAAAAATATGATCTTTTATCGAAAAAAATATCATCTTTCTTCTACATGTATTATAATATACTTTAATTCTTCGTAGGAATAAAAATCAACCCAATTTTGTTTTAGCATTATGAATATGAAAGTTTTTTAGTGGCACATTGAAAGGAACTTAGCCTCAAACATTTAACATACATTCACAAATGTGTTCATGCATTTATCAATTTAGAAAATCGAAAAATTCTTACAGCAAACTGGAATTGTGTAGCATTTGTACAATTTCTCCTATTAGCTGGAGTTTCTCATTTGGAATGTCTAGCCAATAGTTAAAGGCAAGCGATAGTTGAGAACGAAATTGTTTGCCGGGAATTTGTTGAATATAAGCAAACGGCTGCAGCAAAATCTAATTTCCAAACAATAGAAAACGATATTACATCGAACCAAAACAAATCGTTCAAACGTATTGCATGTTTACTTACTTCATCCTGTTCTTTTTGTGTAGATTGATCACGGGTCATTTCCAAAATACTGCTAAGTTCATCCATTTTTGTTTAGTAAAAAAAAACTGTTTAATAAAACTGATATATTAGTATACTTAAATAAATCAAAAATGTGGCTGTTTGATAGAATCTATCCGTCCGCTTAAAAAATCTAATAACAAATAAGCTAATCAGAAAATACTCTAGACAGGGATGGGAAACTGAAATTTGTGCAACATCTCAGATATGTTTAAAATACTTTTATTACTATAAAGTACTTATATGAAATAGTACTTATGTTAGAGGACAAATATTTAAGCGGGAAAAAACTAACAAAAATATTTCGGATATTAAGTAATAATTTGACTAATACACACTTTTTAAGTCGGTAAAATAATAATTGACATACATAATATAAAATAAAAATCGTAGCTGGTTTTGAAAATGCTTTCACTCGGCTAATATCTGAATAGTTTTTTGGTATAAATAATTAAGCTCGAGGTATTTTTAATAATTTTCTTTATTATTAATCTACATTTAAATAATTACTTTTAATATTATTAATTTATTTATTTATTTATTGATAACAAAAAATCAATCGATTAATATATAACTGTTAAGTTTTGTTGTTAATTTAAGTTTTGTCACTCACTTAGTCCTGAAGATGTCAGAAGTGGGTTGGCAAAATATTGACAAGATTAAGTTATACCAAAAATTGCACGAACAAATTTGTATAATACTTTAATTTAGCCAATAATATGAAAAATTTTTCAGACACATGAAATTGAATTAATTTAGTCTTTAGTTTTATATTTTAATATACAATTCTTCAAAATTTTTCTAGTAATGTACAAACCAAACTTGTCCAACATTTTCTGTAAGCAGAAATAGAACAAGATAATATTAAAAGTTTTTTTAAAAAATATTCATTTTCACTTTTGATGTTGATTAATTGAAAGTTCATATACTTAAATTAATCATAAATTAGTTACATAACTTTTGGGAACTTTGTATAAATATAGAATACATTATACATTTTTAATTAAATTAAAATAAAAATTAATTGTATTAATTAAAATTGTTTATTGGCAGAGTACAATTCATTGTATGATTAGCTGCAATATAATACCCATCTCTGAACAATAGTGTTGGTTTCCTAAGTACAATCTCATTTTATACCCAATATTTTGCACAGGGTGACACAATATCAGTCATCGATTAACGAGTATTTGGTACATAAACAATATCATTATCAATAAGACGTGTCAAAAATTGTCAAAATAGAAAAAAATCTGATTTGTTGTAAATTAATGACAAGAATTTAATATTTTTTGTATTAAAATAAAAGAATTATCTTAAAATTTAAATTTAATTATGGCTGCTGCTGGTCCAGTTCGTACAAATTGGCATTCGTCAAAAAAACATAGTGACGTTGAAAGGTTTGTTATGTTAAACTTGGGCTCATTTTTAATTTTTAACTAAAATTAATTTTTAGATGGATTTGCATTTATCCGGCCTATATAAACAGCAAAAAGACACGCCAAGAAGGCCGCCGTTTACCTAAAGAAAATTGTGTAGAGAATCCAACCTACTCAGAAATCCGAGATGTATTATCAGTTACCAATTTGAGAATTGGCGTAGAAAATAAGCAATATTGTCGAGAGAGAAGTAGGGTTAGTTTCCAAGTGTAAGTCTAAAGTTTCGTTGTTGAAACTAACTTTTAATCTTAATTTTAGGAACTAAAATTTCGTGGAAGAATACGCGTTCAAATGCGTAATGATGATGGCAGTTTTTGTAATTCCGATTTTGCAAGTCGTGAATCAATCATGTTATATATTGCTACAAAAATACCTCAACTGAAAACTCGTCAAGGAAAACCAGGAGGTGAAGCAGTCAATCAATACCAACAAGTGCAACAATCCAGCAGTACTTCTGGAGGTGGTTGTGGTGGAAAGAAGGGTAAAGGCAAGAGACGTTGATTAGATGATTTAAATAGATTTTGGGAAAAAATATTTGTGGTTCGATTTTGTTATTGTAAATGTATCCTTTTTTAAGTTAAGGAAATAAAGGAATTTATTTGCAAATTTTTTATTTTGCAAAATAGCAATATGTATGTTTTTGAACAAAATTTGTATATACCTATATCACTGTTTTGTAAATGAATATTTTGACATAATCAACTCATTAATAGAATATAAAACTATCTGTTGACTTACAATACAGCTTGATCTGCTATTTTAAATTTTCGGGGAAAACTGAATATTTCAATAAAAATAATTGTTAACAACAACAATGTATTTAAAAATTTGCTCTGGAATTTACCAAGTATTTTATATAAATAGTAGTTGCCGCATGTATAAAAATGCTTACGGCAGGTAATTTTTTTTTATTTAAAAATTTTCATTAATTTTTCAAGTATAACATTTATCAAACATTTTTGAATAAAATTCATCCAACATTTTTTAAAATTAAAAAATATATATTTTTTTATTCAACTGTAAACTAATTCACAAATTGTTAGCATAATAAGTGTCATTTGTTTTATCTTGTTTTCATTTCACTATAAATCTCATTAGGAAGACGTTATTCGACTACATTATTTACAAATATCTAAAAATATTGTTTTATAATTATTTATTATCGCAAAAGAAACAATACAATGCCATAGTATAAAAGTTTATTTTCAAGAGCAAATATTTTATGTTTCTGTTTATTGAAGCAAAATTTTTGTAAAAAAATATTTGTGCAAATCAGCAAAATTATGAAAAGTATAAAACTGTAAGTATTGGTCAAATAAATATTCACTTAATTTTACAATATATAAATTTGCTCATGGGCGACTAACTTTCTATCAGGCATTGGAGGTAAATTTTCTTTAAACACTCCTTGGAAAATTATATTAATTTTCAATATATTGGTATTTTATTTTTTAAAAACATTTTGAATAATTTCAGTTTTTACAGATTATATTAAATTATAATACTTAATTCCTTATTAAATACAATACAATTTTCGGCATGTTCCCTGTTTACGAAAAATTCAATACTATTTTCTATACAAAAAAAAAAACTTTCAAGAAATATTCCATTTAATATAATAAATATGAACTAAATGAAATTTGCTACTCCAATGGATAAAAACCTGGATTAACACGACGATACTTTTTTATAACCTCGCAAACATATCGCGGGCACTTTAATTCAAAATAAACTTAATTATTGATAAATTTTGGTACATATATTTTTGATAATTTATCGACAATGTTCGTAAAGTTTGTCTTTTTTTTAATATTTCAATAATAGAAAAGTTTAAACAATTAGAATATTATTTACAAAATCAAATTATTTTCAAGTGCGGTCGTAAATCTTTACACGTCGACTGCAACCAACTATAGAGGTGCTTGCTTATTAAATAATTTCTTTAGTTTCAAAGAGTTTACAATTACATTGAAATTAAAACAAGAGATTTAAATGACAAACAAAAGTATCATCATATAAAAGACAAATTCATTTTTAACAAAAATGTCAAATGTACCACTACTCAAACGTTAACGGTTAACAATTCCAAAATTTCGTACAAAAGATCAGTATATCGTTATGACGGTCGTTTCAAATGGCCAATTTTGGATGTATACGTTTGCCCTGTTAATAATCTGGATAATTGTTTTATCAACAGCTTTAAATGACAATTCCAATACAAAAAATAAGGTCGCCTTAAGGAATGTCAAAGCTGAAGAGGAACTTGTGCACACTGGTAACTGTAAATCCTTATGCAAACACTGCGGTTGTTTAGACTTCTACTGCGGCGAGGAGTGCATTTGTGAGTGTAACAATGATAATTCGGATACTGAGTGTATTAGTTTAATTCAACTAAATGCTCGTAAGATGAATATTCCCTTTGAGATCCTTATACAGGGACCAACAGCCAACAATTTTGTTCGCAATGCCTTACAATTTGAGCAAAATCATGAGAAAAGATCATATGGACATCGCAACAAGCGTTCAAGCGTAACAGTGTATAAACCAGCGAAAAGTAAACAACATATTTTGTTAAACCAAAATGCTCCTAAGACAAAAACGAGCTGTGAGGCAAAATCTATAATAAAGGATATTTTTAAAGTGGACAACAGATTAGGAGATCGTCGTAAACGCTCTACCGATCAATTGAATTGGTTTAATGATCTGAGAGATAATTTATTGCGTCCTGCACCTTTAGGTGTTTACAAACGCAAGTCAGATGAATCTAAATCACAAACGAGAACGCAAAAACCTTCTACAGTTTCATCGGTATTTGATAATTCATGGTTTTCGGTAAATAACCCAACTATTTTAACTCCAGCCCCTTTAGCCAAACAGAAAAATTCGAGGCAATCAACAAGTGATATTTACCAAGGAAATGATGAAGAGTCCAGCTTTGAAATAATTAACACGGAAACATTTCAAGATCCTTTTGCTGATAATCATGATACCGATTCGGAGGATAGCAATGAATTATTAAAAAGTAGTAAAACTGCTAATAAAGAATCAATATTACCAACAAAAAAAAACAAACAAGATTCAATGGAAACTTTAACAAGCAGTTTATATACTCGACAACTTAGTGATAATCTTCGGAATACCGATGATAGAGATTTATTTTCACCAGAAGAAAAAAAACCAGAAGAATCACAGGAAACTCTTACAAATGGTTTATACTCGCGAATATTTAAGAAAGACTTTAGAAAGAGAAAAAATAAATATGCATATTTACCAGATGAAGAATCACAAGAAGCACTTACGGATAACAAAGATTCATTCTTATCTGAAGAAAAGAAATCAAGAAAATCTCAAGAAATTCTTAAAGGCGGTCTTTATTCTGGCTTACTTAAAGATGATTTAACTAAAGTTCAGGATAAGATTTCAGAAGAAGAACAAAAAGCAGAAGAATCCCAAGAAACTGTAAAAGATGGTTTATATACTGGCTTTTTTAAAGATGATTTAAGTGCATCAAAGCTGCCATTGCCGAAAAAAAGATCAAAAGGATTAGGGGAGTTTCGTATTCCCTGGTTGAAGCCGGTTAATCTTTTCAAAAAATTTAAAAGCGTAATTGAAACGTAATTTTTATAAAAAAAAAATTATTTATTTTTTACGAGTTTGTAAATATGTTTTGTATGTATTAATTAAACATAATAAATATTTAAAATAGTTTTATTTCTTCCGTTTTAAGAGATAAATACGAAATTATTTTAAATCAATAAATTTCGAACAAAAAAAAATAGATTAATTTACTAATTTGTAAAGATTTTTAATTAAATAATTTTAGGGGAATTTTCTTATTTTTTTTTAATAAAAATAAATCAAAATTGTCAATAAAACATAAGAACTACATTATTTTATTAATAAACCTACAAAATTTATTTTAAAATTTTCAATGAATAAAAAGTTTTTAAAAATTTTCAGTAAATGAGAATATTATTGAATAAAAATATTTCAAAACAATTGTAATTACTTATTGAAATGTATATATTTATTTCTATAAATAAAGCATTTATCAACCATGTTTCTTTTTAATTGTTATAAATCATAAAAAAAGGATTGATAATTATGATATACATTTTTCTGTAAATCTATATTTTATTTAAAACTTTTTCAAACATAAAATAATAAAAAAATATTATTAATTTTTTTTTTACTTAAAATTTTTTTAAAGTGTTATTAACGTATTAATCCTAAAATAATAAGTTTTGAAAAACTACTTTTAAATTTCTCGCGTCATTTATTTAAATATCGCACACTGTAGTTTTTCTGCTCCATATAGTAGTAAAATCGAATGATAAGCTCTCACTGTCTATGTTGTCAGACTTTTTTTTTTAAATTTATCACTAAATTACCTGTATAATATCGCCAAAATATTGAAAACTTCGCCGCTATATAAATATTTTTATTAAATTATTTGATATATGGTTTGAAACATAAAAAAATCCACAAATTTTTATTCGTTAAATGACAATTTCACATATGTTTTTTTATTGCAATACAAACTACATATGTACTGCATGATGACTGATAAACCAAAATTTACATCAATTACTTTAGGTGGCCAACGATATTGTAGCTGTTGTGGGTGGGGGCTTTTTATACTCTCTATCAACAAATAAATATTATTTAAAAACACATTAAAGTATATTTGAGGTACCGATTTTAAATTTAAATGCTTCTAAAGCTTTTTAAGCTGTAATGTCAGATTTTATTAAGTTTAGATTTCGTTTATTATACCCTTCACACAGTGAAAAAGGGTTACATAGGTTTGTCATTCCGTGTGAAATTTCTACAATTTTCATTTCCGACCCCATAAAGTATATATTTTCTGAAAGCTTATGAATAGGGGAGTCGATTAAGCTCTGTCAGTCTGTCCGTGTGTATGTTGAAATAAACTTTTTGAAGCCCCCAGACATTGCTTGGACCCGGGTGAGGTATTAAAATATCAGAAATATTCGGGAGTAGATCGGTATTGAAAATCAGAAATATCGGTACATAAACACCTGAGATATGAGCACAAACCCACGACCACAACATTACAACAACAACATAAATACATACATACAAACGTGTATACTGGTTAGAGTAACCGTGGCATCGAATCCCAGCTGAGCCAAAAAAATTTTTTTTTTATATATTTTTTATTTTTTATTTAATATATTATTTATATTTTTATTATTTTTTTTTAATTTTTTTTATATTTTTTAATTTTTTTTTATTTTTTTTTGTTTTATATTTATTATTTATACTAATTATTTTTTAAAAAATTTTTTTTTTTAATATTTTTTTTAAAATTTTTTTTTTTAATTTTTTTTTTAATTTTTTTTTTTATTTTTTTTAACATACATACATACGTCAATTTATAATTTTACAATGGGATACATACGTATTTCATATGGGATGAATGGTGATACAAACTACTGTTATTGCATGACTACACGTTGTGAAGGGTATATAAGATTCGGCACGGCCGAATATGGCGCTCTTACTTGTTTTAGTATATATCTGTACGTATATATTAAAGATTAGATATATAGGCAGATATAGCAGTTTAATTTGCTTAATTTATAGCAATTAAAATTAATTTAAGAAAATAATTTGCTTATATTGGTTTTCGATAACAGATGAGGCTACAAGCTGCTGTGTGGTATGAAAATGTCTTACTAGCACTACACAAACGCCTAGATTAAACTTAAATGGTATTAATTATTTATAAAATTACTCGTCGTGTTCTACTTTAAAAAAATGGAAAATGATTACAATAAATTTACTACTTTAAGAATTGTAAATCGAATTTTTTTACAAACAGATAATTTAAGTATTTGAATATTTTTTTAACCCTAGATGGATAAGGTACGTTTTACAGACGTACACCTTTTCAATTTTGCTCTCTATCTCAGTCGTTTGTTTAAGGAGAAAGTTTTTATGCTCAGAATTCTCAATCGTTGTCAGTAGTAGAAATAGAAAACTTTAATTTTAAGTAGTAATAATTAAAAAAAAAATAAATTTTATTCAAAATTCAATATTGCTCTAAATAATTTTACTTTATTTAAGTAATGCGTTTTTATTTTGCTATATATCTTTAAAAAAATATTGAAATTATTTACAGCTGGTCATGGTACTCTACTTGCAGTTAATATTATTAAATGCTAATATTTTTCAATATATTCTTCTGTTATAAAGAATTATTAATAGTTCTTGCTTTAATATAGAATACTGTTGCAAAGTATACTCTCTCTCTCTCTCTCTCTCTCTCTCTCTCTCTCAAAACTAAATAGGTGCGTCAAACCTTGCACTAGGATGAGAGTAACTAATTCCTCATATTAAAGAATTTTAATTTTTTTATTCGTAATTAGAAACTCTGATCAATACAGTCAACGCAACCCTCGACACGCTTAAGGCCATGTTAGATAAAACCTTTGCCCTACGTTGCGTTACTTATTCGCTTTAACATTGAAGATGAAATGTATGTACTTTTACGAAACATGTCACATATAGTAAAAGTTGGTTATATTTTAAGGACCGATGCTGAATGAGAAACACACCTAACCGTCAAGTGTTTTTCTGCATTTCATTTCACATTTTTAAATTTCAGACTAACTCAATTTGAACCATGGAAAGATACACAATCGAGCAACGCGTTTTTTTTTATTAATTATTCATTTACATAACCGAGACTATAAGGCTCGGTAAGCGACAAACTTTACATACTAAAGTATCAGCAGCATAATAGTGATCAATAATTTTATGAAAGAACTTACGATTGATGGTATTTGATTATAATTGAAAGTTTGATCCAACTGAGATACTAGTATTCATGAATCTGTTTTTTTTTTTAATTAAAAAATTAAGATATGTATTTTGAATTAAAAAATCAACAATAAACTTTAGTTTTATTGGTTGTTGTGTTTAAGCTGGTTTATATGCATTTCCCTGGTGCTTATGCCAGATCATCAGTAGACCTTTAAACCATAAAATTTATTAAAAAGCTTAAAATTATTACAAGTTTTATTTAAAAATTTTCATAAACAATATGAGAATTTTAAATAAATCAAGAAACAAAAATAAAAACTTCCTCATAAACCCAACCAACAATTTTATTCAATTTTCAATTTTGAAAATCATTGGGAGAATATCCTGAATAATTAGTAAATTTTTTATGTCAACAATAAACTTAAAAATTTTATTTGTGTTCTGCAACCTTTTTTTTATTTTTAAAATATACTTTTTTTAAGGGATATGTTTCAGATATAAAATTACATTAGTTAAATTAAATTAAAAATTATGACATCAAAACTTTAAATTAATTCGTTGCAGGTGCAACAAAAGAGGAGTGTAAAAAATCACCTTAAAAATAATATCTATATTATATCTTTTACTATACTTAATAAGAAGGTAGAAAGCAAGCGCCACTTCCAACACCCACACTTGGAGACCAATATGATCCATTTTATTTTACTATACTTAATACTTTACTATACTTTTACTATTTATATCCCCGCGATTAGCGAAAGTCACCACATCTGTCAACACTACCACATTATTTGAAACGCTGCTTAGTACTTAATTTGTTTAAATACAAACATGTTAAGAAAGTACAAAAATTTTAAAATTTATAACTAGCATTTCAATAACTGTTTCTGTGTTTTGTTATGCATTTCATGATTGTAATTTTGCTGAATGAAGTTTTTCAAAAATCTGTATCAAGTACGAAGAATTATTGAGCTTAAAATATACATTAGACTGCAGCAAATAAGTTGAGAGAAAAATTTTTAAGCTGAAATAACAGTAACAAAACAAAGTAAATATTTTGTTTTATAAAAAAATTTCGGGTTTTATCCTAAACATTCGTATTGAATGAAATTTTTTTTTTAATTTTTTAATATGGGCAAATCCTAGAAACAGTCCGTCAACCAGAATTTGTTTTAAATTAATCAACCCTAATTTTTTAATTTAATATATTATATAATTTTATGTATTATATAAAAATATATTTTATTGATCATTAATACCAAAATTATAAACAAATCCTAACCTACCTCTGATCGATTGAAGTTATATAATAAATTAAAATTTTCAGGTGTTCATATCATTATTTCAGGTGTTTTCGGTACGACCGAAAGCCATAGTTTTACTCATTAAATTATCTTTAAATTTTGTACAAAAATGTTTGTTTACTATTTTGGAAAGATTAAAAAAAGGTATAAAATGTTAGGTCCATTCGTTGTAAAGTTCGTGACGGAAAAAAGATTTTTTTTATATTATGAGAAGAATTAATTTTTTAAAGTAGTCTATGATTGAAAGCAATTTCATATATCTTTAAGCAAAAAAAATAAAAAATTAAAAAACAAAATAATCATATTATTTTCTGACACGTGCGTCACGGTTTGAGTTCTTCTAAAAATTTTATTATAAAGGGGGGTCTCTGTTTACTAAACTGACCCGTTTTATATTTTGACACTCAACTTTATTAAGTTTTTTTTTTCGCAAATTAACAAAATATGCAAGGCTGTTAAACGTTCCAATCGAAATAGTTTTAATTTTGTAATTGAAATTCCATTTATTTTGTACGCTTGTTTTTCAGCAAAAACACATATCTTCTGGTGTCACTTTATATTTTTTACATACAAAACTTATAGAGCAAATATTTATTTGTTGTGCCTAAAAATAAGCCCACTAAGGGCCATTATTATTATTGTCTGCCCGATGAATAGCTTTGCATTGTTATAACTTTCATTTTTTATTGTTATTATTATTATTTTTTTAAAAATATTTAATAAATAAAAAAATAATTTTTAATTGATTTTTCAAGCTCGAGGTCTTTATAAATATTTGTTGATTTATTTATTATTCAATATTTCGCTACTCCTTTGTGTAGCATCTTCAGGAAAGAAATTGTGTCTTCCTACAAAATTTTATATAATTTTCTAACATAAAAATATTTTATAAACATTTCATTTTTTTGAAATTTTGTAAAAAAACACAATTTCTTTCCTGAAGATGCTACACAAAGTAGTAGCGAAATATTGAATAAAAAATAAATCAACAAATATTTATAAAGACCTCGAGCTTGAAAAATCAATTAAAAATTTTATAAAATAATGGTCAAATAAGAGCAATAAGTAAAAAAATAATTAATTAAGGGTTTATAATTCAAAGCTATTAATGTATCTGTCCGATAAAATCCTGCCTTTAACTAACGGCAAGTTGTAATAATGGCCCTAAAAGTTTTTAATATGAATAATAGAGTAAATATAAAATCATCTATCTCATGAGATATTAAAAGTGGTTTGAATTGTGGTTTTACGAATTCAATTTCACTTCTGAATGAAATTCATCTCTTCGACATGCCTTATAGTCTCAAATATTTTTTTTCGTGAAATCTAAACCAAGTAAAGTCTTTTATAAAATGTCAACTTCTATGTGAATCAGATATGTATGTATATGTATACATAAAGAATATTTTTTTTGTAATTCAGTTAATATTAATAAAGATATTTTGGTCGCAGATAAGCCAAAAAAATCAACAAAAAATTGATAGCTTTTCCCTTTCAATCCAAACATCTCTTTAACACATGCAAGCGTGTTTTTAAAGATATTTTGAACAACCATATTAATGTAAAACTATTTTCAAATTCCGATGAAAAATGAATATTTGGATTCTTTTTTTTTTCAAAACTATATACTTGAGGCCACATTCACTCACTCCCACTTTCACCAGGGAGTCGAGCAACTCTAAAGCAATTAATTTATATTCAAGGAATCGCAAGTTCAAGAACTTTTTTCCAAAAAATAAAAAGAAAATACAACTTTTCTTAATCACTGTGTAATGGCAAGCATATAAAAACATAAAGTTCATTTATAAACAATCTTATATTGATTTATAAATATAAAATAAGAATTAATTTTTTAATAAGTTTAAATTGTGTTACAAATAAAGAAAAAAAACAAAATTTTTTCCCAGCAAATATATTATTTTAGAATTTTCTTATATGCATCTCTCTTATAGGAATTAGCTTTTGGTGGGTTTATTATGCAAAATTCGATAAAAAAAAATTACAAAAACACACTTAAATTTTCAAAGATATTTCCATTTTTTTAAGGGTGCGTCACAAATTTTTATGATCGATTATTTCGCAACAAATATCTGTTCAAATATATTGTTTATATAATTCCAAGGTCTATTTAAATTCTACTTATTACTATTTATAAGTTGAGGATATCCCTTTAGAAAGGCCTTATGCTTATGTTTTAATCAGATATTGCGTACGATTGAAGCATTCGTTACAGAGGAATTGCTAATATTTATTGTATATAAAATAAAAATATAATTGCAAAATACTTAAGTTTCCTACCATTCGTTTACTCTATTTGTTAAATTAAAACTAATTAAAAAATGTTTCATATATTGATGTAGCACCCTAGTCTTAATATTAATTCACCGTTATATGGAACTTTCTTATCCATGCACCTACTTTCTTTCACACATGCAACATTTTAAATATTATTTGTCTTCTTTTATTTCTTGTATAATTAACCAATGGCATGTTCAAAATTAACAAATAGCATGCCAATTATTTTTTTCAGTTTAACATTATTAGAGCGACTATAAACTTTCGCTTTTACGAACATGATATTAAAATCTAAACAGCTGATTTGTGTTAAAAATAATAAAAAAAAAAATTATTGATATTCATCGCAAAAAGAAAAAGAAATAATAAGGTATTTTAAAGTACTCTTAAAATGAAATACATACCTATTTTACATTTGGGTGTGAAAGCAACTTTTACATTTGATTTGGATTTTATATTTTCATCCTTTAGTTTATTAATCTAATTTAATAGTAATTATACTACTAAATTGTACTGCACGCAAATGTTAAATTAATTAATTTACTTTCAAGCATAAATCAGTTAAGATTTCAATGAAATTTTGTGATAAAATACTTTAAACATTTAATAGCATTTAACAAGTTGGTAAATAAAAAGATATGTATGTATATGTTTACAGGTATGTCAGAGAGATAAATTCATTCGGAAGTGGAATTGAATCCGAATATTGCTTCTTTAGAAAAAGTTATTGAAACCACTTTTAATTTTTTAAGTGGAATTGCATACTTTTAGGGGTGTCATATATTAGATTTGCGCCTTGAAAAATGTGTAAAGTGATTTTAAAATATGAAAGTAATTGTGATAAAAATTAGAAAATACAATATTACTGGCTATTTTTTGTGAATGACTTTCAGTCGAAATTTCGCATTAGCTTCGTGACCCATATTCATTCAAAAATCTACCAAAAGTCACTTCATGGTAGACAAATTATGCTACGAATGCCATTAATTTTTATTTTTTTTATGACTCCCAGAGAAACACGTTTAGTGTGACAAAAAAAAACCCTGATTAATGAGAAGTTTTTGTTTTTGTAATTTAATGAACTAGGACCGAAAGGCAGGTGGTGTTAATAGGGCGGTGTAACTGCGCAAATAGCACATGAGTAAACATTTTTATGAATGCCTTCATAGTTATTTATGGCAATTTGCAGCTACCAGCAACATCGTTCGATTTGACCTATTCTGAATTTTTTCTCTGTGGTTGTTTTACGAACTGTGAAAGCATTTAAAGAAAATATCTAAAAAGAGTGCCAGAATTAATCAGTAGAAGTTCTGACCAGCGTTCACTTAATCGATGTTATAAATAACTAATGGAAAAAACCTAAAATCTCAAATAAACATTTAAAAGAAACACAATAAAATAATGTCGTTTCATTCTAAAGATTTAGAAAAACAATATCTAGATTTTGAACCAACCTTTATTAATAAAGGCAAAGTTTGTGTATATGTTCTGCCAAACTTATACAACCATTGTAACTCCTATGATGCCTTGTGAATTAAGCTATTGAGTTGAAAAAAAAACTTAATTAACCTTTTACTCATTCCCATTCAAAAATTGAGATAGAAAGCAAAGAATTGAAACTGCTGGCTGAAATAATGGAGCTGGAAAAGGTTTTTTAAAATAATAATTTGTGGACTTCTGGCAAAATATCTTAAGTTAAGATAACAAATAATTATTTTTTTCCTTTTTATAAGACACAAATTTTTACAATGCTGAATGAACACTTATCGCCGTCTAATCAAGTTTCTATTGATTTGTTTCTTTTAGATCAAAAATTGAACTCAAAATGCTTTCTTAAAAGGCCACAGATCTATATATATAAAAGTGAAACTCTGTGTGTGTGTGTGTGTGTGTGTGTGTGTGTTAGCTATAGACTCCGAAACTGTAAAACCGATCGGACTCAAACTTTGGCAAGTTGTTGTACACATACCAGGGAGTGTTTATGGGTGGAAAAAAGTGGGCGGGGCCACGCCCATAAAAATTAGTTATCAGTTATAGCTACTTGCACTTGACCGATTTTTCTGAAACTTTGCACACATATCTAGCTGTCATGACTAAATAATTTTGTGATAAGAAAAGTGGGCGGGGCCACGCCCCTAAAAAAGTTTTAATTTTGAGGTACTTGCACTGGACCGATTTTACTGAAACTTTGCACACATACTAAGCTGTAATAACCATATAATTTCGTTATTAGAAAAGTGGGCAGGGCCACGCCCATAAAGAAAGGTTATAATTTTGAGGTACTTGCACCAGACCGATGTTTCTAAAACTTTGCACGCATATTGAGCTGCCATGACTAAATAATTTCGTGATTAGAAAAGTGGGCAGTGCCACGCCTATAAAAAATAGGTATCATTTTGAGGTACTTGCACTGGACCGATTATCCTGAAACTTTGCACGCATATTGAGCTGCCATGACTAAATAATTTCGTGATTAGAAAAGTGGGCAGTGCCACGCCCATAAAAAATAGGTATCATTTTGAGGTACTTGCACTGGACCGATTATCCTGAAACTTTGCACACATATTGAGCTATTATGACTTTACAATTTCGTGATTAGAAAAGTGGGCAGGGCCACGCCCATAAAAACAATTATAATTTTGAGGTACTTGCACTGGTCCGATTCTTCTGAAACTTTGCACACATATTGAGCTGTTATGACTTTACAATTTCGTGATTAGAAAAGTGGGCAATGACACGCCCATAAAAAAAATTATAATATTTAGGTTTTTGCACTTGATATTCAATTAAAATTCAGAATGCATTTCAATTCATTAAGGGGCGTAGCAACGCGCGCCGGGTTTGTCTAGTATGTTATAAAAGTTAAAATTTTGGATTTAATAAAAAATAAATAAATTTGTTAGAAAAATGTTTACCTAATTTTTACTGTTTATAAACTGTTAATTGAAAAATTTCTTAGAACAGAACATGTCTATGAATTATTTGGCAATTTTTTGTGTTTCTTACTTTGCCACCATTTATGGGGTGAATTTGCTGAAATTTAATAACAAAAATTTTAACTATAAACCTGATATGAAAGTACTTACTACAGACTTCAGCCAATTTACAGCCCAGACGAATATAGTGAATTCAACTTTCTTCCATAAGCATTCACATGGATATAATAATATATACCCCTGTGCGCGAAATTATCGTATGTTACAAAAAAAACAAAATTTTACAGGAAAGCGTTTTTATTACTTTTAAATAAAAAAAACGTAAATAGTAGTAATATCAATCTCTATGAATAAAAAAGTTACCGCTATAATATTTTATCAGCAGATGGATTAATGGATGTAGAACCAATTTGCATGCAGAAGTCGATATCTAAAAAAACGTAACATACGATAATTTCGCGCACAGGGGTCGATATCTGTGGCTTAAGTAGACATAGGCTAAAATTGAGATAATCCCACCATTGCAATTCCACAATTTAAAAGTTTCCTCAGGAAGTTATAGCGTAAAAACTTATTGCCTATATTTGTTCAATAAATAATATCATTTGGAATAATTACTTATTTTTACTTTTAATTTTAGTACATATATGATAACTAGTATGCTCTGAAATTTCTATGGCGCGCAATTCACATAGTAGTCTTTATATTGAAAGGGAATACATTTTTCTTTAAATCAACCTTAAAATTTAAAAGTTTTTTTCTGAACGGGAACATATTTCTGGTTTTATTAAAGAGTTTTGATGATGTTATTTTAGTAAATGTGTTTGCTTTCGTAATTTTTAACTGTTTTATAATATTATAAAAGATGGTTAACATATACCACTATGTAATGCCTTTTCTATTTCTCCTACTCGCAGAAATCCGCATCTTAATTTTCCTAAAATTCTAAGATCGACATATGCTAAGTCATTTCTTGTAAGAATTATAAAATACTGGAATTGATTGATATTAGAATTATGCATTTTTACGCATTCTAAAAAAGTTTTAAAATTAAAACTTATGAGACATTTTTTTGTTCTTTAAATTTTTTTTATTTTTAACTGTTTCGATGATCTTCCCCAACTGGACTTTTTTTTATTACTCTTTATATTATTACCTTAATATATGACCTTTACGTTTTTATGCTTGGGGAGCAAATAAAATGAGATTGTTTTATTATTAGAATTGTAAAATAATGTATATAGTGCAAAGTATATTATATTTTTATTCTAAGCCTAAGCTTAGGCATTCTCTAACTGTGTAATACTATATTATAATTGGCCTTTGTGGCTTTATATTACGGAATTGAAACAAAAATAAAATAAATAAAAACAGACATAAGCAGTTTTTCCTTATTGACACAGATATATTATTATAAAAAGTATATTATTAAAAAAACAGTAATTTTACTTTTAAACATAAAAATTTTAGGATTTTTTTACTTAATCCCTTGACCTTACTTAAGGAAAATTTACTATTTTTCTAACAAAAAAAAACCTCTACCGCAACTCATTTTAAAATAAAACAAAAGTAATAGAAAAATAAAAACTAAAATAACAAACGACTAGACTGAATAAAAACAGAAACAAAAACACAAGTAACTTATATATTATGTAACTTTACTTTCGGTGAGTTTAGTTTATGATAATGAAGTTGCTAAAGCTCACTTTCTTTTATAACTTTTATATACATATATGATATTGAATAATTTTAAGACAAGTTTTTTTTATAAAATTTGTATGTGTCCATTATAACATGCCTTGTACGCATACAAACTTTGATAGATACAATACATGAAAGGCTTTTATATTGTTTTTAATGCGAGGGTTGTGTAGAGAGGACTTATGCATATGAAAAGAGGCAAATTACTATTGAAAGAGACAAAGGAAGGAATGAAAAAGTTACTGTAAAACAGAAACGGTTTTCGAAGTTAGAGTAAAATCACTCATTTTATTTATTAAGATTTGAATTATAACTACAAATTGTATTAAAAACGAAAAGCATAATCATCCAATATTCAATAGCATATCGTATACCTAAGACAAAAGTTTGGAAAAACTACAGCTTGCCTAAGCTTTCTGCACAATCCTCGTATTCCACGTTTTTTTATTAGGTTTGAAAAGTAATATCATGCATCTTGATTTTATTATTTAAGGTAATTTTGTCTAGGGCACATAAACTTTGATATTAAATAAATAATAATAAAAAAAAGAAATGAAAATGTTACAACTGTTGAATAAGCGATACAAAATGAAATGTTAATAACCAGCTTTTAAAATTATAATTTTACTACAATGAAATTTGATGAATTAAGTTTTTACAATTCAATAAATTTTGTTGATATTAATTTGTAAGCAGTTGCAACACTTGCGCCTTTCCCTCGAACGGTTTTAAAAGCATTTAAGTGAATAAAGTTTAAAACATTACGAATTTTCTCAAAGATATTTTCTGTTTTCCAAATTAGTTTGCTTTAAAATTAGGTACTCAATTCACATGAATGTTTTCTTTATGTGAAAACTTTATGTGAGACTAAGAAAAAAGCCATAAAATTACGAGAACAACTTAAATTTTTAAATAAATTTGTGGACATTTGAAAAAACAACTCAAGAAGATATAAGAAAATTTACATTTTTTTCATCATTAAATTAAATTATTCGAAGTGCATTGTTTTTAGTAACCGACGTAAAATACTTTAAGGACCATTATTACAACTTGCCATTAGTTTAATGCAGGATTTTGTCCAACCGATAAATGGCTTTGCATTATAAAGCCTTCATTTATTATTTTTTTATCCATTAAATATTTTTATTTTTAATAACGATAAAAATAAAAAAATTTAAGTTTTAATAATGCAAAGCTATTTATTGGGCACAAAAAATCCTACCTTTTACTAAAGGTAAGATGTTATAATGGCTCCAACAGATATAAAAAAAGAGTCAACTATAATTATTACGTTTAAACTTGTTGGTTTTAATATCTTCCTTATTAGCTTATGTGAATCCATGTCTTGCCAACGAGTTTTAAAATAGGAATTAAAGAATTAACTTATTTTTTTTTTTTGTCCTAAAATATTAAAAAAACAAAGTAAATCGAAAGCCTCAACAAACCAAAGATAAAAAATACTTAACTCACTTAGCTGAATCTAATTTTAAGTAAAATTTTATTAAATAATTTTAATTTAATCACTTGACAATAATGGTTTTTAGAAATAATTTTTTTACAAAGTACGTAAAATATTTGATATTAAAGAACCTGGTTGTGTTTCAAAATTTTTAATTTTTGATTAACTTAATGAATTTCTACTGAACTTTAATCAAAAATTATATATATTTTTCAGCTGAATGGGGTCTAAGAGAGAAAAACAAATTTTCTATAAATAATAGCTTTCAGCTTGCTGAATAAAATGGAATTTTACTTTAAAAATAATTTAAAATATTGAATCTTTATTCAGCTGAAAAAATACACACATATTTTTGTATTATTTAACTAGTCATACTATAAAATTTAACAACTTTAAAGAAAATAAATATTTTTAAAGAATTTAAAACTATTTGAAATTAAATTTTATTAAAAATTCATAAAATATATGAATGTATAAAATATATTATATAACAAATTTTTATTTCTTAAATCTGAGGGATATAAATTATGGTACAAGAAAACCAGGTAAACTAGTCCCTACAACAAAAACAAAAATAAAACAAGTAAGAGTGCTATATTCGGCCGTGCCGAATCTGATAATACCCTTCACCATCATGTACATAGGTATAATCCCACGTCGTAGCTTAACCTTTTATACCCCATTTTTCCTTATTATTTCCGACGTCATCCTTGATTTAAAATTTTTACGTAGTTAACTGTATTCTACTAGTCAAGCTCTTTAATTTGATACCCATATTGATGGGGTTAAAAAAATTTGATCCGCCATTTTGTCTTAGACGCCATCTTGGATTTTACATTTTTTAATTATTTACTGTATTTCACTGGTCAAGCCTTTTCATTTGATACCAACATTGAGGGGGTTTAAGAAGTTACATTTTAAAATACCAGATTTGACCCATATATAAGTTTATTGTCTGCCATTTTGTAGTGGCGGCCAACATGAGTTTTAATTTTTTTTATAGTGCTTATATTGTGCTTGTCAAGTCCTTTCAGATGATGATTTCAGATGATATTGACTCTCTCGGTTGTCTAGAAGCTGAGAAAAATTGATTTTCGTTTGTATATTTTTGGAATATATATTTTTTAAAAAAAAAATTTTCATATATATAATTTTACCGATTAGAGCCCGCTTTATCCAAAATTTTTTACGAATATTTCTAGAGGCATATTATATCTTAAAAAAATAGCAAAGGTAACTATAAATTATTCTATGGCTGAAAAATTTTAATTTTGGTGGTAAAAATATGGGAAAAAACAGAGGCAGTAGTGTTTATTTGCTCATATCTCAGCAAGTTATGGGGCGATTGTGCTGAATTTCAATAGCGAATCATTGCTGGATATTTCCAAAAGATTGATACCATATCCTTCACACAGTGAAAAAAAGTATATATAGGTTTTTCATTCCGTGTGAAATTTCTACAATTTTCATTTCCAACCCCATAAAATATATATTTTCTGAAAGCTTTTGAAAAGTGGAGTCGATTAAGTCATCTGTCAGTCTGTCCGTGTGTATGTTGAAATCAACATATTAGGTATTAAAATATCAGAAATATTTGGGAGTAGATCGGTATTGAAAATCATAAACAACTGAGCTATGAGCAAAAAACCACGACCACCTCGTTTTTTTTTAAACAACAACATACATACACACGTGGTATACTGGTTAGAGTAAACGTGGCATCAAATCCCAGCTGAGCCAAACAAAAGTTTTTTTTTATATATTTTTTTTAAATTTTTTATATATTTTTTATTTTATATATTATTTATATATGTATTTATTAAATTTTTTTAAATTTTTTTTAATATATTTTTTAATTTTAATTTTTATTTTTTATTTTATATATGTACATATTATTTATATTTTTATTATTTTTTTAATATTTTTTTTAATTTTTTTAATTTTTTTTATTTATTTATTTTTTTTTTGAATTTGAATTTGAATTGAATTGAACTTGAATTGAATTTTTACAATGGTGTGTTTTTATATACATATGTATATTTTTGGTATGTATGTACGTATTTCATATGAGATAAATGGTGATACAAACAATTGTTATTGCATGACTACACGCTGTGAAGGGTATATAAGATTCGGCACGGCCGAATATAGCACTCTTACTTGTTTTAAATGCTAAATGGCATTGTTTTTGAGGCACCTTTTATTAACCTTTTTCCCTTTTTGCGTACTGATATAAGAAGATCAAGAAAATTATATAATATTTTAAAATAGTAAAATTAAAACACAGATAATTTTTTTGTTATAAATTTTTGATTTCCTTTTATTAAACTCTTAAGAATTTTTCTCTTAATTTTCTAACACTTATGCACCAATATATTTTTAATTATTAATTAACCAAATTGAAAGCATTAAAAAAAAATTCTAAAATTTTTCATATAACGGATAACTGGTCCATATACAATCATACATACATACATAACATACATACACACATACATACATACATGCATACATACATAACAACATACATATACAAATGTCTACAACAGTTTTACAGTTTAATTTTAGTTTGAAAATTGTACTGTGATTTTTTTCGCTTCGTTTTCATACTTTATATGAACGTACATTTATACATAATTTTTCCAAATAGAGCAACAAAAACAAACAAGAAAACAAACCCCTGCGTTTAAGATATTGAGTTCGCTTCTTAAGTCTTTCGTATTGATGTGGCTTTTTACAGTCTGACAAATCCAAACTCGTATTACATCGAACACAGACATAAATACATGAAGAAAAAGCTTTTTTATGCCAAACATCAAACTCAATAGCTTTCAATGAAACTAATTATTAATGCAGCTCACAGCTAGTAAACTTAAAAACAAATGTATTTGTTTTTCTTAAGTTTACTTTAATTTTCTTTTCGATTTCTTGTGTGTTACAAAGCTGCATACATAAATATGTACATACGTACATATACATGTATTAAATGAATGCATGTATGTATTTGTAATTATATGTTTGTATATCGGCAGTTAGGTTTAATGACAAACAGCCACAAAGCAAAGGCTGTGCGCATGTACATTGAATTGTGTTTTTTTTTTGTCTTCAGTTTTATTGTTTAGTAATTTAACAAAAATCAAAAAAAAAGAGTGGTTGCTGGTTGTTTATACAACAACATTATAAGACAGCTTAAGCATTAAGCTTTCGTTTTTTTAATGTATTTTTCTGTGTTTTTTGTTTTAACACAGTAAAGCACACTCCGTTTGGTGTTAAATTTTATTTCTGCTTGTCAGCCGTTACCGTTTTAGTTGTATGGTTTTGCGCATATTGAATGTTTCAGTTTTAGTTACCAATTTGAAAGAGTAAGATCGAGACAACGGTTAGTGTTAAAAATAAAAGAAATAAAATACAATCAAAAAAAAAAAAATAATTCAGTTAAACAAATAATAAACTACACATACATACAAATTTATGTTTAAAAAAATAAATCACAAATAAATGAATTAAAACAAATTTTTCAATTAATAAAGCTTTAGAAAATTATATTGTATCTATTCATTATATAACTTCAGTTATAAAGGATTAAACTTTGATATTATGTTTGCAATTATTTATTTCTTATCTTTTTTTTTTTATTGAAGTCGTAAAAAGTTAAAATTATTTTGCTTAATATTTCTAGTCACTGCAGATTGGTTGCAATTATTTTATATAAAATTATTATTTGCTAAGTGTAAAGGAATAAACTTTGCCATAAAAAAAAACTTGGAAATTATTTGGATTATATAAAAATTTTAACACGAAAAATGGTAAGTTTAAAGTTGCAAAATTAAAATAACAGTTTTTATTAATTAATTTACTAAATTATTCGGGATATGCTACCATAATTTTCCAATAATATTTAAATCCAACAATGAAATAAATATTTTTTATTAATAAAAAATTTGTATTTAGTTTTTTTTAAACTTTTAAGATTAAACACTCCCTCTTAAAGTTATAAGTTTCATTACATATTTAGTAGGTACACCTAATTTTGTACATACTCGAGATAATACTAAGATACAAAAATTTTACTCTAAAAGAATGTATGTATGTATGTACTTGTCTATGCTTTTTAGCAGGTTTAACATTTATTTATCTATTTTTTTCTTCTTCTTTTGAAAATCAAGATTTAAACAATTTTATCTTTGTTGAAATCTCTTAAGCCATATGAATACCATTTAAGTTTTATTGCAGTATTTAGGAAGATTTAAGCAGTTTTGAAAATAATCAAAGCGACTTAATTATTTAGTATTTTTATTATAGATTGAATTGCAAATTGACAAGACAGGTTTGAGTAATTTTAAAACCAAGAATTATACTAACCTACATGTTTTCTAGAAATTAACTTATACAAATCTGGTTTAGGCAAATTTACTTTTTAAGTTTTTTAGAATTTTTTTTTTTAATTTAATTTTTTTAACTCTTCACTATGAATGTCATGGGTATATATTAATTAGTCATTCTATTTGTTACATTTGACTTGTTATAAGATAAGAAATTTAATTTAGTCATGTCTATGCATTAGTACCAATACATCAGCTAAAATCTTGAAAACTTTGCAAGTGGAAATCATAAAAATCGAAGTAATAATGGCTGAAATTAAATCGAAAAACCAGCAGTTTTTTTAAAAAATTTCTTTCGTAAATATTTTTCTTCCAGTGCGATAAGAACAAAAAGTGATTGTTATGTGTTTACAAACGAAAATCACGAACATATTAAAAAAACAAACAAAATGGTTTTAAATGGAGAATATTTAAAACTCGAATTCCGAATTCAGCTTCCTAACCTGTTTCTTTAATTGTAGTTAGAAAACAAAGTTAATAAATTGAGGATTTTTATTGCTTTTAATCAAAATCCTACAACCAATAAAACAATTTTAAACCGTATGTACCTACTTGAAATTGATTTGAAATTTGTTTAATCTAATTTAGTTTGATAGAAAAGCGACTTTAAAATTATTTATCGTGCCTGTTCTGTATTGCAAATAAAATAAAATAATTTAGAATTATTGTAGCATTATGATATAAACGACAACAACAACAACAACAATGCTGAATGAATTGACTGCATTCGGAATATAAAACATGGATTTTATTTTGTTTGTTTATTCCTAGTGTTGCTTATATAAACATTGCTATGACAATTCCGAACCATTTAATCTTACTCGGAATGCAAAACATGGGCAATTACTATTTCTTAGCAACATTTTATTTGATTTTCACAAGTAAAACTTAGGGAAAAGATTAATATAAAAATTATAGAATATTTTTCAATTTAAAGTAGAAACAGATGTTGAAAATTTTAATCTTTAACATGGTCTCACTACATATTTTTATTACTAACTGGCAGGTCCGGACGACAAAGCTGCTTCCAACAATATTTTCCGACAATTTCTATACAAAAATATATTTTTATATTGTTGTTAATGTAAATTGTTTTGTATTTTTCATTCCTCTATGTCTGTGTCTGCTTTAATACTAAATTAATTTTTAAGTCATCTTCACAGAAAGGAGAATTAAGTTCTAAATCAAAGAATTAAATTCTTAATTTAAGCCGAAATCGTGCTTAAAAATTCAAGTACAATTTATTTCTGGTTTTTAGAAGACAAGTACAAAACCGGCTTGTTTTACAGAATTTAGTACGAGACTATTCAAATTAGAATTAATATCTTAAATTGAGTCTTATTTCTCTCAAATAAAACTTATATATTTTAGACATTAGATAAATACACTCTATAAAATTTCAATGTTTTTATAACTCTCATTTTGGTTATAATACTTTAGCTATAAGTATTAATGTTTACGACAATAATGCTGTAGCGGTTTACGAGGTTAATTACGTTTCATGCTTTGTCCGTTAATTTTCTTTTTTAGTTTTAATAAAACGTATCGCTGAATAAATGTCAAAGCGCGACTAATGAAGATACTTTACTATACAACGATCAAACCAAGTTATATATTCTTGAAGCAAGCGCATTTTTTTATTAATTAAATTTCGTTTATACTTGTTTTAAGCTTACGTCAAGTACCTTTTCGGCACTGTTGCCATTTCAGCTATTTTCTCGTCAAATCTAGCGATTTCTAAACATTTTTTGAGGGAAAAAATATGATTTAGCTATTAGCGGGAAATCTAGCAATTTTTGCGATGTTAGTTTTTAACGTGTTTTAAATACATTTGTTGTATACATTCTTAAAGAGTAGCTACCAATTCATTTGTAAGGCGAATGCTATTTTCAATACACTTTTTAAGACAGATTATGGCATCTGAAAGTCAAAAACCACTTACATTAAAATTCAAAAACCAATTTTATCTTGAAAAATTTATAACTCGAATAATTTGAGTTCTGAGTTTGTAAATTATACAAAAAAAAAAAAAACTATTTAAAAATTGCTTGAAAGAAATTAGAAATATTGCAAAAAAAAAACTAATAAAATCAAAAACTTGTGCATGGTTAAGCCATTAAAAGTTTAAGTCCTGGGTAATGCAAGATTAAAAAGACGATACAAAAGGATATTGATGCAGGTGCTCCCTGTCTGCAAAATTGTACAAACACAAGTCATTTGCATCGGTGAAAGGGTTGTATTGGAAAAAATTTAAATTAAAAGAAGGCTTCATTTATATCTCAACATACGTCAATTAATTTAATTGATCAGATTTCGATGGAACGATTGAAAACCGTATTCATAGAACCAAATGCTTAGCGATAAATAAAAATGTTTTAGTGACCCATCTCTTAATGGAAGTTAGAAACGATGTATCAGGTTCTATATATAGTGTATTAGGAAATAAATCAATAGACGTTGGTGTCATCAAGTGGAACATAAATTTAAAATAAATATTCTTTTTGATATTGGTATTTTAATAATTATTTTCAGTACCGAAAACCAACAAATAGTGTTAACAGTTCTAAGCTTCCGATGCGACAGCTTCAATTACGATATATTTAAATCAACACTAAAGAAACTAGATTATAATTTTACATGTGAAAGCGAGAGTATAGAGTATTGACTTTAGACTTTTAGTGAAGAAATCCCAAAATGTTTTTAGTATGCATATTATAAATATAACGTAATTAGTAATACTTTATAAATGTTATTTTTTTTTAATTTAAATATATGCGTACGTATATTTCTTGAATTTTTTTTACATACCTCCATACATATGTAAATTATGTATTAAAATCTTCTTCTGTCATTATATAAGAAAAATGTAGCGATAAAACGCTGAATTTTCCGCGCAATAAAAAATGGACGAATACTTGGCTATTTTTTTTTTAATTTATGCCAGAATTTGAAAAAAAATAAATAATTAGCGACTTATCGCTAAAATTTTGATAATTTTTTATTTTTAGCTATTTTCTAGCTATTTTTCTACTTATTTTAGCGATTTGGCAAAAAGTTGGCAACCGTGCTTTTCGGCCTAAAACATGCTAATAATTCTTAAAATCAAACTTCGGCTAAACTATTCCTAAAATTAAGAATTCATACTTGACACATTCGTTCTTAAATCAAGCATTTCGTACATGGTTTAAAAAAAGCCGTACTTACCGTACGGTAGCGGTGTCACACGCTACGGCTTAAAAAGTATGGATTACTTGATTTGCTTTTTGAGTGTTTGAATTGCTTAAAGTTTTCTATTTTTTCTTGGAAATATGATATTATTCCGCAATAAAAAAAAGTATTATATTCCGGATATTATGCTAGTTCTATACCTTTTGAATTCCGGAAGACATCCAGACACAGAAACAAATTATGACAAAGTTATTGTCATCGAAATTTTTTTCAATAAATATTTCATATACAGACTCAGGTTTTTTACAATTCAATTATAAGAAAATAGATTCGACAGAAAAAATTGAGATTAAATAAAAATATTTAAATAAGAACATGCCTTCAAAAATAACTAACATTGAATATTATTGTCAATGAGTTTTAACTTATAACTACCCCTGAGGGAAGTAAGTGCCAATTGTTTTAATTATAGAAAAATATTTTCGTATTAAATTCATAAAAAAATAAAGAGATCAAATATATTAAAAACTTTCAAAGTAACCCTCGCAATATTTATGCAATAAATATTAAGCACTCAGTTAAAAATCAAAAAATATATTAATATTTCTTTAAATCAGTTTGTAAAATCACGTTCAGTTTGTTCTCTAGTTAAAGTAATAAAAACTTCAGATTTTTTTATTTTTTTTTCCTTCTTTCTTAAGAACGTTTATTAAAATGGTTACTAAATAGTTCGTGATCATTTTGAGTACAATAAAAGTCAATTTTTGTTTATTATTGCACACAGCAGTTAATATTTTTTTTAGGTTTCATTTTAGTTTAAACAATGCCATATAATTGCCTTAGTAATTTGTAAGTATGTATTATGTACATACATAAATGAATACATACATAAATTTATAATACATATGTATGTACATGCCATAGAACCGATATTTATTGTGTATTGTACGGCTAAAAAATAATTTAAAATGTTGAGAAGCAAAAAAAAAAAACATTACGAAAATAAACAGTTTTTGCAAAAGTGTGTCATACGACAAAATGAAAAAAAAATTAAAACAAAAAAAAACTTAGAATAACGCTTTATGGAATTGTATGGTCGGTCACACGTACATCTATGCAATAAACCTTCATACAGAAATGTTCATTTACTATTTATTTATGTTTGTACCAGCATACTATCGTCTGGGGAAGACTATACATATACATATAAGTACATATATATATATATATATTTATACATACATAACACATAAATATGTGTAGAAACATAAAGCTTAAGAACATCAGAACTTTAAGACTACATGTAGTATGTACATATATACAGACTTTATAAAAATATTATAGAAACTATTCATGAAAAAAAATATTATTTATTTATTTATTTAGTTCGCTTCGCTAGTAATGAGTTCTTATTTAAATATTTCGAAAATATGAAACAAAATATTAATATAAATATTCTTAAAATTTCAATAACTTTATTTGAATACTTTATTTAAAATTTAAATAATTTCAATAGATAATTTTATAAAGGTTTATTAAACGTTAAGAAATCGAATTTCCATATAAAATCAGTCTCTTTAAAAATTCCTCAAGAACCCAACCAACATTTTAATTCCTTTTTAAAGTATGTTATTTTCTAATCCATTTTGTTAATGAAAATTTGCAAATAAAACTTACAACATTTTAAACTTTTTCAAGAATTTGGGTAAAAGTAGGGTGATCGACTCGGTTTTACAACCGGTAGAAAACCCGGTTTTTTACTCTTTCAGCTGGCGGTTTTTTCCAATTGTTAATTTTTCGAATGTCGAATTCACCGGTTTTTTTACTCACAGAAGCCGATTTTTTTTTCATTTTAAGTTTTATGTTATTTATCTTTGTAACCAAACGTAAATTTATTAAATACTCTTCCATAATATTGTAGGAAATTTATTTGTTGTTTCAAAAACAAATGTAAATGGAGAGCAGATATTTTATACGTTGTTGCGCTTATAATTTGCTGTGATAATCAGCTGTTCAGTTAAGTTTTTTGACCAAATTATTGTACTTTGAAATACTTTTTGATCTCATTTTCGAATTTCATAATATTTTGCTTCTACGAAATCTAGCGACTTGTACTTAAGACAATCCATAGCTTTACTAATATCTCTGATAACATATGACTTGTAGACTAAAATAGTTTGGCACACAAAGGGTCATTATTACAACTTACCTTTAAAGTTAACGTTAATTAAAGGTAACTTTGACTACCGTGAGCAGTGAGGTGGTGACTTTTTTAATATTAATACTACCTCCTTGTAACAAAGTTTTTTTTAATATGTCAGTACCAGAGCAAAACCGATTACTTTTAACAAATTAATTTAGTTCTTTTGGTGAAAAGTGTCTGTCCTTTAACATCTTTATTTAAAATGACGGCATTTTATAATAATGTCATTGAATGTGTGTCAACTTAAAATACAATTAAGCCATAAAACAAACTAGTTTATACCTATATATGTATCTCTGCCATGGGTATAAGAAAGAATTATATTTTATGTATTCGACCGGTTAACCGGTTTTTTCTAAATTTTCAAACAAGCAACCGGTTTCTTTTTAATTCTATATTTCGAACTTTTTGAAAACCGGTTTCTTAAAAATGTCGAATAATCGATCACCCTAGTAAAAGGTTAACTAATGATTTGGTATATGCCAGCTTAAACCCATCAACCAAATAAAATATTAAAAGATTATTTGGGAACATATCCCAAATAATTCAGTTTATTATTCATAGTGTAAATTATTATTTTTTAATTCGCTTGAAAAGGGTGGTTAAATTTTAAGGGCCGATGTCGTTTTTAAATAAAACACAAATTATTTAGGAAATTATTGGCATTTCTTTTTATTATGATAATATTTGTATGGCGGCACACTTCCATCCGATGGTCCAAATTTTCAATGACAATGTTGATGTTCAATTGTTGGGCACGGTAATGAGTGGAGGTTGACTGCTCTTTTGGCACACTATCGCGAAAAATAGCAGTGTTTACCGTTCAACGAATTAAGAAGCTATTTACAGATGTTTTCACACTGTATACAGACCTGTTTTGCTGAAATTTAAATATTTTTCACAATTCTCCTGATTGTGGATGAATTTGAACGATTATGTTGACCAAAAGAATCACGAAGTGCATGAAATGCATTTGAACGTCCATTTTAAAAATAAGCCTGAATAACTTTAACGCGTTGCTTTACATGGTTCAAATTGAGTTAGTCTGAAATTGAGAAATGTTAAATGTTAAAATGTTAGGTGTGGTTCACATTCAAAATCGACACTTAAAAATTTAACCATCCTTAAATATAAATTTGCATTAAATTTTTGTTTCGAGTTGAATTTGTGTGAAATGTTTTGGAATCACTGAAAAACTCAATTTCGTAAAGAATACGAGTTAGGGCCTTTCTACTTGTGACCTCCACTTTTCTGCCACCAAAGCTAAGTTGTGAATTTAAGATCTTATGGTTCACAAATATAGAATTTTAAAATCATAGGACTTGACCGCCGATTAAAATCATTAATCTACCATTGATCGGCTTTGAATCTATAGTAAAAATATTATCTCAATATCTATTTTGATTCAAGAGATCAAATCTTATCAAGATATCAAAACTTGTAAATAAAAAATTTTGGAAATTTTTTAACAATTAAAAATTTCTAAAATATTATATAAATGTCTTCGATCTTTTTATATCAATATGTTGTCTTAATTCTTTTGACCTAAAGATTAGTTCGTTATATAAAAATTATTTTATTTTATTCCGATATTTCGCTACCACATTGGGTAGCTTCTTCAGGGAAAATTTTTTAGCGAAATATCGGAATAAAATAAAAATAATTTTTATTTATAAAAGTGATCTTTAGGTCAAAAGAATTAAAACAAAAAGTTTCTAAATTAAAAAATTGTAGATAAAAATTATTCAAAAACCATTTTTTTATCGAATTTCTTCTTAATTTTTTAAATATTAATTGTCATACTTATAAAAAAATATTTTAGGTTTAGTAAAGTCTTATTTGACATATGTTGTAAAGAAATTTGTCAAATAAGTCTTTAACAAACCTAAAATATTTTTTAATGAATAGAATTTATCAAACATATTTTGAGGATAA
Source organism: Phyto melanocephala (assembly GCA_941918925.1). NCBI lineage: Eukaryota > Metazoa > Arthropoda > Insecta > Diptera > Rhinophoridae > Phyto > Phyto melanocephala. The sequence continues at coordinate 128,120,529 of OW799235.1, forward strand.
AAGAATATTTTAAAAATTCACTGAACATGTATTTAAAATATTCTATTGTAAAAAAAAGATTATAAAAACTCCATAACAATTAAGAAATTATTAAATTTATAAAAAAAAATGTGTATCGAAGAGATTTTCGAAAAATTTTGCATAAATAGAGAATCTATTTTAATTTCCTTTATCAATCAATCTTAATATTGCTTATTATTGACTAACAAAATGTTGTAATTTAAAATAAAAAATTTCGAAATTCCTAAATTTCATCAAGACACTCTATTTTTTAACTTGAAATATCAAATATAATTTTTGCAAACACGCCATAGCTATGAAACTTTTAAAAAGAATTATTAATTAAAAATAAGCTGGAGACTTCTTTTTATTTGAAATTGTACCGGTCTTATTACAAATCAACAAAATTATATACAAAAAAGTATACACTCACACCTCCAAACATTTTTAAAAGCCACATACGTACATATGAACGAATAATTGAAGAATAGTCTTTTAATTAAAACGTAAATCGCAATAAATTTCCCTTTCGGTAAAGTTAATGAAGAAAAAAATTGAATAAATCTAAAAGCGTTGTATTGGTACATACACTATTTCAAACAGAAATACATACATATTTATTAAGTTTGTTGATTAAAATTTTTTATGCGGAATAAGACAAAATAAATGAATAGTAATAAAACAAAATTTGCCAAACAAGTAAAAGTTGCTGCTTAAAACCTGAAATCGCCATTGTTATAGATAAAAACCAAAACTACTGCCTGCAACTCCTTATACACAGACAGACTTTTAAACACACATACACATACATCTATGCAAATACAAAAAAAAAATATTTGTTAATAACAAAACTGGTAGACACCTGACAAAAAATATTTTGTTTTTATGTTATAAAAAAAATAAATAATAAACTCTATTAACTACGAAGCAAATAGCATAGATTTTATGCAAAACATTAAAACTTAAAATATACCTCGTGTATGCCTGCAGCTCTTCATTAAAGTTGGGTATCACTTAGACATTAATACAATTAAGTGCATTAAGAGAATTGGTTTTGAAAAAATTTAGTTTGCCTAAATAAAAATATCGTAAAAGAGAATACCGAAAATAGAGCTGAAAAGTAAATTTTTTAAATTTATCTTAAGATTTATATTCAAATATATTTTATTCAAAAAAAGATGATAAATTTTGAGTTAATTCATTGAGGAATTGACGGTTACGAATTGTAATTAATTTTTTTTTTTCATTAAATTTTTTAGTAAGGATAATAAGCTGCATAGTCATGGCCTGTTCATTTCACAAACAGGCAAATCTTGTTATAACGAATCTCGCTTAAACGAAAATCCGATACAACGATCGATATAATTTTTAATATTGACTACTTTATATAGCGAATAATAAATTTTTTTTACTCTATATGATGAATAGTATAAAAAAAGCAGAAAAAAAACAAAAGACCAACTATCGACATGATTTTCAACATTGCAAATGTTTCTATACAAGTCTGTTTTACATAACGAATGCCGAAAAAATAAAGCAAGGCCTAAACACCAAAATTTGTTAAAACAATTAAGGTGTTAGAGTACCGTAAGTTTTTTGTTTGAAAACTGGTTTTAAAACAAACTGCCTTTAACCTTTTTATTACAATTTCAGCTGTGCACGATTAAAGTGAAGTTTAAATAGGAAAAGTAAAAAATTTAGTAAAAAGAAAAAGCTATAGTTTTGAATGATTAATAAAAGGATAATACCCTTTATGAAATTTTAGTGATATATGGAATACCAAGTCCATCAATGTATTCATTAAAAAAATGCAGGCAAAAGTTGTTATATTATCCCCGATATTACCCCTTGTCAACCTCATGAGCAACAATTATTGAAAACTACAAGAGGTTGTAACATTTGGGCGATATTCATGCTTTCTAGTGTAACTTATCCATACGAAGTTTTTTATGTTTTATGAGGCTTTTAGATTATTGTAAAATTAACATGTATTAACAGCATATGTTTTTGTTTATTTAATAAGGGGAAAACATTAAAAAAACTACGCGATGTAACGAATTTATCGACATAACAAATTGGCCTGACATTATATGGTTCGGTTTACCGAGATTTGCCTGTATTTTAAAATTTTCAATATTTTAAAGCATTTCCTGACACCATTAGCATATTTTATTTTATATACATTAGCGCTGCAGTATTCACTAACATTTTAATTCCTTTTTTTATTTCTTTTATGAAGTAAATGCAATAAGAATTTCTAATTCATGATGACTTCATTCATCTGTAATTCAATTTAAATTTTAGGCTAAATAAATAACTTAAAATATCAAAATTTATTGACTGAATGATTTGCAGTTTCATTAAAAAAACATTCGTTTACAGCTCTGATATATTTGCACAATAGTTGCATTCATATAAATAATTTAAAAATTTATGAAAATATTTTTGTTTGTTTGCTATTTGTTTTAGAACAGTTGTGACAATGAATCAATTAGCAAAAACGTAAATTTGTCTAGAGCAGTTTATGTTTTTGTTTTCTAAAATACCATTTATAGACTTTAAGAATAAATTTATGAAAAAAAGAGTATCAAAAATGTTAAATAAATAATAAAGATAAATAAATAAGATGAAAATATTTAAAAATAATATTGTTTATTTCAAATAAAAGCTTGTTATACGAAAGCTTTTTCTCAAAGATTTCGTAGATCCCAACTATCATATCAATGCCTTATTGAGAGCTTTTACCTGCTTTTTATAATTTTAATCAAATTAAATTTTTTTAAAAATACTAAAATCTATTAAAAAAGAAGCCAAATACTTTAGCACCTTAAGAAGTTTAAAAGCTGGGTTTTACCCGACCGTTACTGCAACTTAACCCTACTGTTTACTTAACGTCAAACTTTAGTGTTATTATAATTAGAAAATATTAAACATGTCACAGCTGTTTAATAGTTGTTGTCGACAATGTAACTTTAAAAACGCTATACAGATTTTTTTTTTTAAATTGTTTTTTTAACTCTATAAGCTAAAAAAAACTTAAAAATACCATAAAAACATGATGAATTTTAAATTTAAATAAGTTCAGATGTAACTTTAATTGCTTTAACTACTTACTTACAATAAAAGATATCAGCTGTTTCGTTCGTAAAGTTGAATTCCCAGTTTGTTCCGGTCAAAAGTTTTTGTAAATAAATATAAATATAAATGTAGTTATGAAGTTGAATGTCTTTTCAACTTCTTATCCTTTTAAGATATGTTTACAAATATTTGACGAAAAATACGTGACCAGTAAGATGTTTTATGTAAGAAAAATTACATAAATAAAAAAAACTATTTACAAATAATATAAATCATGCTTATTTGAGCAAACACTAGCTAAATGACAACAAAGCTTTAGATGAAAGAAATGATTTTATTCGGATAACTCTCACCTTAAAATGGTTTAAATTTAATTTTTAACCAAAGCTGAACTGTGTTGCCACATGATATATTTAGCAAAAAAAACTTGATTTTAAACAAGTAAGAGCGCTATATTCGGCCATGCCGAATCTTATATAACCTTCACAACGTGTAGTCATGCAATAACAGTAGTTTGTATCACCATTCCCCTTATGAAATACGTACATACATATAAAAAACATACATATATAAAAACATCCCATTGTAAAATTATAAATTTACGTATGTATGTTTAAAAAAAATAAAAAAACAATTTAAAAAAAAATTTAAAAAAAAAATTAAAAAAAAAAATTTTTTTTTAAATAATTAAAATATATATAATAAATATAAAACACAAAAAAAATTATAAAAAAAAATTTAAAAAAAATAATAAAAATATAAATAATATATTAAATAAAAAATAAAAAAAATATAAAAAAAAAAATTTTAAAAAATAAAAAAAATTTTTTTTGCTTCAGCTGGGATTCGATGCCACGTTTTCTCTAACCAGTATACATGTTTGTATGTATGTATGTTGTTGTTGTAATGTTGTTTTTGTGAAAAAAATATCGAGGTGGTCGTGGGTTTTTGCTCATATCTCAGTTGTTTATGTACCGATGTTTCTGATTTTCAATACTGATCTACTCCCGAATATTTCTGATATTCTAATACCTAAGTTGATTTCAACATACACACGGACAGACGGACAGACTGACAGAGCTTAATCGACTTCCCTATTCATAAGCTTTCAGAAAATATATACTTTTGGGGGTCGGAAATGAAAATTGTAGAAATTTCACACGGAATGACAAACCTATATATACCCTTTTTCACTGTGTGAAGGGTATAAAAACAAATAAGAGATGATGGAAGCAATACTCTGCTTATTTAAATACTTAAGCTTATTTAAATACTTAAGCTAAAGAAAGAGGCAAAACAAGGCAGTTATTGCTTATTTCTAGCTAGTAAGTGTCTCATCACTTAAAAAATCTTGCATTATAAAATTAACAATTGCAAATGATTTCGTAATATCGTGTGCCATAATTTTTGCTGGGTAGCTTGTCGATAGAAAAATTAATTTAGGCAAAATTTTAAATAAAAAAAAATCATTTTGAAAAACATTTAAATTAAGCCTAACAAATCAAAGCAAAAATTGTTTAGAAATGAAAAAGTCTGAAAAAGAATAATGTGGGAACTTTTTTGAAAATTTTTTTTAAATTATTGGAATACGAGGATAATTTACGAAATATTTAAAGTGTTAGTTAAAATAGCGTTATATAAAACATTCGAAAAAAGTATTTGTGTGCCAAGAAATCTCTCATCTTATAAAAATTAAAGTTCATCTTTGTATCGATATCACAAATACAACAAATAAATAGAGTTGTTAAATGACTTTAATTTTAAAATATTAACAAAAAATAATCACGTTTGACATTTTTCAAAAAAACAAAAAAAACAGCAATGACTCATAATAAATTAAAACAAAATCGCTCTGCGCAATTTTAGATACTAATAACGTTAAATATTTTATTTTAATCATAAGTATTGATTTAAATAATAGTTCTTTGCTTAAATAATCATTTGCATTTATCTAACTTAAGTCAGTTGCTAAAGTCAGTTTAATTGAATGCAATTAAAAGGTAAAGCTCTTCAGTAGTAAATAGTAGCAAAACAAAACACAACACATACATACACACAGCTCAAGGACATTGCACAATTTTCAATATAATTTTCTTGATTTCTATTCTGTCGACTTTAAAGAATATCTTTAAACATCAATAATGAAGGTATTTAAGTATATTTACAAGTTAGATACCAGTTATTATTATTGTAGTTGTATACTTAATATTCTTGTCTCTCATACTCAAAACAAGTAAAGTGCTTTATTCAGCTGTGACGAATCTGAAATACCCTTTACCATAAAGTATATACTAGGTATAATTACAACATCGTTGCGTAGTCTAGATTTTAGATTTAATGTTATACGCCATTTTGATGTGTTATTTGCGACGCCATCTTTGATTTTAAATTTTGACAGGGTTTAGAAAAAATCAAATCATCATTTCAAATTTTGACTACTTCATTTTTACATACATTCATACTTCTCCCCAATATTAGAGGAGATAAAGGGGATAAAGCCGTAATTACTTTATTTGACTCATATGTCCAAAATTTTATAAGGACGTCATGTTGGATTTTAAATTTTTTAATAGCCTCGGCTTTCTATTTGTTGCCATTAAAAGATGTGTGTATAGGTTAAGAAGGTTTGATCATGTTCCTTCTGTTTCCACTAATCCTTACGGAGTCTCGCTGCAGAGCTCCCAAGAGGCGAAAATTCGTACTCTCATATTTCTATTTCTACAAAATAATAAATGTACGAATACGAATAATTATACATATATTTGACGAAATACGCTTTTTCCAATCGCCACGCAACTGAAACATTGCTTTCCATTAAGTCAACTACTAAACGTCAATGCTAATAGTTTCATAACATTCCTGTTTTTCTTTTTCACATAATTTTCTTTTTTTATTGTTATTAAATTTATTTTTTTAATAATGATGTAAATACATTAAGTTTATTAAAATATGTTTTGTTAAATATGTTAAGCAGCTAATACACGCCATGTTTTTTACATATGACTTGATAAATTGGTCATAATTGTTGTACCGCTGACCTTTTTCTGTAATTAGAGATTTTTGCCAACAGCTGATGTCAGATGGCTTGTAAGAACAGATTAGATCACGCTTTAATTGAAATGTTGTCAGATGACTTAGCACATGTGTTTTACAGAAGAAATATGTTAACACACGACATGTACGTCATTAGTAGTAGGGAATTTTACAAGTCAGATGTAAAAAGCATATCGTGTATTAGCCGCTTTAATAAGTAAAATTTCCTTTACGTTCCTTTTCAATAAGTATAAATAAATAAATAATAATAACACTAACTGTCTTCAAACAGCTCCTTCAAAAACTTGATATTTTAGGTAGGTAGGAGGTAGGTAGGTAAGGCTGGTGCAAAGTTACCCTCAGCCGGAGACCAATACGGTCCATTGTGACGCCTTAATATAGAAATAAAGAAAATAATAGAAAAGAATAGAAGAAAGAAAAGAAGATAGAAGATAGAAGTGGTGAAGTAGTGGACATCAAATCAATACCAAAAAAGAGCTAAAGCCCTACAATCGTCCTATTCTCAGTCTCGCGTCACAAAGCCAGGTCATTCCCATTACGAATCCCATCAGATTCTCTAGTCCACAGCTCTAGATATCCCCTAATTCGCCTAGGCATCTGCTATCTAGCCATTTTAACCTGCTAATCTGCAGTCTGGGACATTGACAAAGAATGTGCTCAACTGTCTCCAACTCCTCCGTATCCTCGCACAGCCTACACATGTCCAACAGGTTCAGTCCCATTCTTACCGCCATCCTGCCCAAAATATAATGGCCTGTAATCATCCCTATAATAGTTCTCACGCAGACCCTAACTCTGTCAAGAAGCAAATCCGAATCAGATTTACTAAGCATCGTCCACAATGTCCGTGATACTCTGCAGTCCGATTGGTTACTCCAGACTCGATTAGTCTCGCTCAGAACCATTCCCTGATCCTTCCGAAATAGAAACTCAATGGAGGCCTCACCGCCTCCACCCTATCGGGATCCACTATTTCCGAGCCTAGTCTTGCCAACTCATCAGCAATATCATGACCGCGCACCCAGCATAGTCTCAACCTGTATTCCCCTAAAATTCCACGCAGAGCTCTCCTACAGTCATCGACCAGTCCGGAGTTCACATAATAGCCCCTCATGACACTTGATATATTAAAAAATGTATACTTCTTAAAATATTGTTAGTCTATAATTTTAACAATTAGTGGCCAATTTGCCTTAATTTCTGTTTTACGAATCGCCATAGAGGCGTATAATATCTAAAAATAGTTCCAAATGCGCCTATAAGTTATCTTAGTAGTACAAAATTTTAATTTTTGTTTTAAAGATATTGAAAAAGCAGCAGTAGTGTTTAATTGCTTATATCTCAGAAAGTTATGGGACAATTGTGCTAGATTTCAATAATGATTCATTCTCAAATATTTCCAAAATATTGAGCTGTATGTGATAGCTCTGTGCAACATATTGGGGTTTTTAAAAGTCATTTCAACCAACATACGAACATACTGACATTGTTCAATCAACTCCCCTGTTTATAAGTTTTCAGAAAATATATATATTGTTGAAATTACAAACAAAATGACAAAGCTGTATGCACAGGTGAAGGGTATACAAATTGTTGTTGTTTTTTTTGTACGTTTAGTATACAAAATACAAGTACCAGTTTTGACTGACAATAAAAATTGACAGTCTTATTAAATGCTTAAATTATTATACATGTGTGTGTGTGTGTAATATATTTAAATTTATGTATACAGTTACAAGCAAAACTGATAACCTACTATTAATGGATTAACAAAATAAAAAATTACAGAAAATCAATGAGAAACAGGTTAATTAAACACAATTCGTAGGCTAAATATAAAAATTATCCCAAATATATAATATATTGATACTGAACAAGGATTGGTATATGCGCTACAGACTTTAAAAAGTTGAGGACAATATAAAATACTGAGGTTAAATTTAAAACGGAACTGCAAACTTTTATATACTGTTGCAAATAATACCCTGCAGATATCGCGACAAGTCCATACACGCATCTAAAGCATATTTCATAATAGACTAGGACTAGTCTAAAAGGTCAACTAAATTTATTGAGAAAACAAGGTCGATTTAATATTTAGATGTCCTATGGCTGGACCATTTAACCCAATACAGTAGTCTCAAGACAAATCTTTGTCACTACACAGTGTAGTACCTACACGACCATTTTACACCATTTCAGCTACAATGGGCTACGTCCAGTAATATTTGCAAGGTACCGAAAGATATAAAAATACCATTATAAGTATAGTTTGGATTGGCATTAAATTTAAGAGAGAGAGAAAGAGAATAAAGCATATAATGCTATAAACACAATCAAATCCATCGACTACAAGATGTCAAAAATAGAATACATGCGTGCTTATGAGAATAATTCTTTTAGCCGCTACACGACTACCGACTACACGGCTACTTTTGTAGCCCGTAGCCAACTTAGGCTAATTTCTATTTTTCTTGGCATGAAATGGTGGTTTTAAAAATGCAATACATTAAATATCGCTATTAAAAACGCGAAAAACTATTATAGTGGCACCATTGAAAAATAATAATCATATGTTCATTTGTTTGTAGTTAGTGGTCGGTCGTCGTTAAAATAATTAAGTAGCTGGCGACTTAGCTATTTTTAAAGCCAACTACTTTTGTAGTCGGTAGTCGATGGTCGGTAGCCTTTGATTGTGGTTATAGCTTAACGCAAGATATATTTGCTGCCCTTAAAAACATTAACTCACTTTTGATCCACACTATAAATTACTACAAAATTGTTTTTTAGTATATATGTATGTATGTGTGTGTATTCATAAATACATGATACCAAATAAAAATATATTTATTATAATAACGGTGAATGGCCAATAACTTAAATAAATTAATACAAAACAAAAATTATTTAAATAAATTTTAAATAAACTAGTTCCGTCTAAGTAGTCACCATATGTGAGCGAGTTTGTGTGTAGTAACCTACAGGAAATTACATACGAATTGTTTATCAAACAAAATTAGAACATATTGAAAAGCTCGTCGAAGATTGCGTTTTAACCCATATTTTCATCCATTTCGCTTTACTTTAGCATAACAAATTACTTCTGAGCGTTTAAGTAATAAATCTCTAGCGACACACGAGACCTAACAACATTAGTATTCATAAGAGTTCTCAGGAAATACAACAGTTAATAAAAATTTTAAATTATTCTTCTTCTACATTTTAATTTGTTTTAAAAATGTTTTTGTGCTGTATTTAATTTTATTATTTTATTTAGTTTAATATCAGACCATTTAAGCTGAAAATATCATTGACCATAACAACATTCAGGGTCGTTATAACAAGTTATTGTACTCATGAATAAATAAACTTGTGTTTTATCTGGAAAATATATACATTTTTTAAAATTTATTTGATTGTATATTTAGTTTATATACAATATAATACAAAGACACATACTTTACTGATGTTAGTCGAGACTCGGTATGACAACTATCTGACAACTACAAAGGAAATCGCTTAAATTAGGAAAAGGTTTTTGAATTGACAGCGAAATGTCAAATGTTTCCATTACTAAAATTTACAAAAATATATTTTTATCTAATTTTTAAATATGTATGAATATTTATTGCATAGAAAACAGTGTTCAATTAATAAAACATTTATCAGCCATTTAACAATATATATACAAGTAAAAAGATTAAAAATAAAAAATGGTTCACAAAAAAATTAGCCACATTATTTTAAGTTACAAATTAATATTTATTAATAATAAAATTATAAAATTACCAAATACTTAAAATAAAAAAAATATCCCGAATATTTTATAAATTTTTTTAAAATTTAAAATTCTATTCAACTTTAATAAAATATTTTCAAAATTTGTTGGATACCATTCAAATGGTATATTGTAGCTTAAGTGTTTGACTTGTTTGTTTGGGTTTTGGTAACGTTTATTCAATATCTAAAAAGACGTGCCCTAAAATAAAAATTATCTGCCTTATGAACAAAAAAATGCGGCTCTGCATTCATAATGTAATTCCAGCTCCTGTTGTGAAATTTTTTTTTTTTAAATTTAATCTAATTTTAAAAGGATTAAAGGTATTGATAAAACGCAGGTCAATTTTTACTTTTTTCATTTTGTTGATTAGCGCTTTGTCATGATATTAGTAATCCTACCGTCTAATCATGTTATTATTTAATTGTTTAAGTGTTTTTTTAAAGGTTTTTCTATATATAAAATATATAAAAAATTTCAATTTAAAAAAAAAAAACAATTTTTTTTTCACAACTTACCTTATGTCTCTGAAAGTAGTTAGGTCAACCTTTTTTCTATAAATTCATCGCAAAAGTCTTGCTTTTAAAATAATTTTATTTAATAACATTTTTGAGAAATTCTATATTGCAAAAAATGATACATATTTGTAAATAAATCTCCAAAAAATATTTCATAAAATTATTAATACATTTTTTTGCGACAAAATCTATATTCAAAGTCAATTTTGGTAAATATTTGCTCAATTTTCAACATCCTTTGCATTTTTTATCGTCTAATAAAAAATTGTTGTGGTTATTTTGCATCTGAACACAATTACTGCTGCAACGGTTGTACTCGTATCAAATCAGCTGAATGCTTTTATACCCTTTATACGAGAGTATTAAGAGGTTTATATAACTTTGTCTTTCCGTTTGTAATTTCTACAATATAAAATATAAACACCATAAAGTACATATCATTGGTTAGAAGTCATAAGGCCCTAACTCAAATAATTGTAATTTAACAGGAGAAGGTAAAAACAAAAACGTAACAGAAACTGTATTATCATAATGTAATTTGTTTTGTAAAATTGCTTGTAAAGCTGTTATTTTTGATACTATTGCATTATATTTTTTTCAGTCGAGGTGTATTTGTGTGAAATTTATTGAAATCACTGAAAAACTCTATATCGTAAAAAGTACGACTTAGGGCCTTTCTACTTGTGACCACCGATAATACATATATTCTGAATCTTATAAATAAATGAATTAATTTAGCTAACTCTGTCTGTCTGCATGTTTAAATCAACTTTTTGAAGCCCCCAAGTATACTTTAGACTCTTGTATGAAATCGATTTATCAGCTTTCGAGAATTTTGCTATTGAAAATCAGTTATGTGGGTATATTGCAAGCTGGGATATGAGCGAAAGATCACGACTGACTCTGTTTGTTACTCATACAGTGTCACATTTTATTTTATTAGTATCGTTGACGCATATATTAAATTAGTATCATTAACAACATTTACAACCCTAGTTAGTAGGTCAATTCCCGTCAAAGATTTCGATGAAAAAAATTGTTGGAAATAAAAATAAAGTATTGATTTGCCAAATAAGTTTTGGCCACAGCAGCACCATATAATTGTCAGTTATGATCATTACATGATGATACAAACTGTGTGAAGGGCACATACGATTCGGTATAGCCGAGTATAGCGCTCATACTTGTTTTTTTATACTCTTCACAATAAATTATTCGCAATTTTAGTTGGTTTAAAACTTTTTTTAAAATCAAGAATGTAAAGTTTTTACTTTAAAGTTATTAAAACAATTAAAGAAAAAAATTGTTTGACATGTGCAAATATATAAAAAAATTTACGTATTTATATACCTTCAGTTGTATTATAAAATACTAATTAATACTAAACGTCAAGCAAATAAAATATCAGGAATATAAATGGAATATAAATAAAAAACCAATATTTAAGTAAATATTCGTTTTTTGAATAAATGGTTTATTATTGACTTTATCTCAAGATCAAACAAATAATAAAAGTAGATGTTTAAAACATTTTTTATATACCCATCCCTGCATTAATCTAATACCACATTTCTAAAATATGTAAAAAATTAAAATAAAAATTACTTACAATTAAATAATAAAAATTAATACAAAAATAATTCCGAACAATATTATATATTTTTGTAGATTTAATAATAATCATTTTCTATAAAATATTTAAAGAAGTTATATAAAAATATTCGAAAATCTTTCCTAAAAAACAGAAAATATGTCTTAAATCTTCATTATGGGAAATTTTTGATTAATTCTTTAATTTCCAAAAATAAAAGATAGATTCATTTTAGAAAAAATACCAAAAATTCAAAATATATATATTTTTTGTTTCGCTTTAGCCAGTTCTTACTGTAGCAAACAAACAAACAAGCTAAAATCAATTGTACTTTATTAACTCATACATCTCAAAATTGAAACCATTTAATGAAGAATAAAAGTAATTCCTGATTTGTGTTTAATTTGTAGAATCATTGTTTCTCTTATTATTTAAAAATGAAAAAATTTATAATTACAGAAAAAAATTTTTTTCAGTAAAATAAAAATTTAGATCCGGTACATTTGCACTACTTTATTATTGCAAATTTGAAACTTTTCCTATATGGCAAAATCAAGTTAATAAAACACGTTTTAATTCCTTTCACCACACATAAGTGGTAATTGTTTATTGGAGTACAAAAAATTACTTCAAACTGTTGTAGGTAGGCAGGGCATTCATTTATACACATTTTGCAAATAATAACAAAACTAACAATTACTGTAAGTAACAGTTTTTTTTTTTTGTAAATAAAATTATGTATGAAAAACGAGTTTAATATAATTTATTAAAAACTTAGTAAAATTAAAGAAAGTACAAAATTTTAAACTTAAAGCGATAAGAGTGAATTTTTGATTTAAAAGCAATTCAACACTAATAAATACTCAGTTTTCGAGCTGTGACTCAATGTTATTAAATACATACTTAAGCATACAATTTATTTGTTAACGATACGTGTTCAAAAATGACGACAATTAACGGTTAAACGTTGCAACTATGTCTTACAAAGATCTTATTACAGTCTTTATATTTCCCTTATGCCATTGGTAGGAAAAGTTATAAACAAACAACAAAAATGTTTTAGTATTTAAACAATGTGTACGTTAAAGACCAGATGACCTTGTCGATTTGTACTTACACTTGTCTTTCGCGTATTTAAATACAAGTAAAACACACACACTGCACAATGGCTTACAATATGTTTGTAAGTTGTATACGTTCTTAAAGTGCAATTTATACTCTGTAGAATGAAAAATAAATAAAAAAAAGTTCTGTTGCGCAAAAAAAAAACATGTTAAAAATGTACACTTGGTCAAGACGTCGGTCTTATTGCCTACAACATAAAATATATAAATTTAAGCTGGATTCACCCATAAAATTTTAGTTCAGAACAAATTTTTTTTATATTGAGTTTGATGTTTTACTTTTGAGAGAGAGAGATTATTTTGTTCAGAAAGATTTTTCTTGAATTGGTTTAATTTTAATTCTTGTTCAGAAGTAACTGAATTGGGATGCCACTATTTTTCAATATTTACATGAAAATTGAATTTGGTTGCCACATCACACAGTGTCAGTACATTTATTATACAAAAATTGTTTTTGCCGAAAATTAACAATTAAAATGGAATTTAATGAAAATATTGCTCAAAAATTAATAGAAGAATTAAAAAAACCAGGAAGAAAATGTTTGTATGACATGAGCAATAGTGCAAACAAAAATAATTATTTAAAACAGGGTTTATGGAATGAAATAGGAGCGACTCTTTTTATTTTCGATTTTTTTTATAAATTTCTTTTGCAAACAAATTGACTTTATGCACTTCAATTAAAAATAATAATTTTAGTTTTCTTTTATCCGACATTTTCTTCACATATATTTTAATGAAATAATTTACGTTTGTATTTATTTAAATAGTTTGCTAGCGGTGCTTCCACTTTGTACAACTGTTTGCATTTTTATATTATATGGCAGCTTTGTTTTTTCGGACAAATTTTCTTAAATGGGTGAATCGTTCTGCAGAAAACTCTCAGTAAAAAATGTTATTCTCCGGAAAAAATTTTGTTCAGAACAAATGGGTGAATTCACCTTTATTTATTTGTTCTTAATATTAACTATGATTAATGCCGTGATTCACAAGTGCGATTCATTCACAAGTAAATCTCCCGTACATCTAACCAAAAATTTTCTATGAGTAAATTATTGTTATGAACCACTAGAGATATGAATGGATATCCAGTGGACACTGTTTACTTGCTAGGAAGCCTTTAAGTTATAGATGAAGCACCTACACCTTTAGTCAATTCTTTTCTTACACTTAATGATAACAGGTTGTATTGATCAATTAAAAGTCGAGATAGTCACTCTCTGACATCTCAACATTTACAAAGTTTGTTTATCTAAATTTAATCGTATCCGCAAAAGTTGACAATATATTACACTACAGATTATTCAGCCTGACATCTTAAGAGGTTGAACGATATTATTAAAACAACAACGTATGAAAATAAAATTAGAATACTTTTGTTATTAAATCAAAGTTGTTCTCAATATTCTGGCCGAGCACCTTAAACAATGCTTGAATGAAATAAAACATGCTGTGACTAGTCGCAGCATTATTAACTCACTAGCAAATTACATATTTTTTCCACTATCATAACAACATTCCAGCACGCCCATACCAAAGGTATATTGGTATTAGGTCTTTCTTCAATAGGTGGTTTAATGATCACTCGAGATTAAGTACTTCACGATGGTATCCTTTCTTGATATAAAGGGCACCTTCAACAATCAATCTTTAAAAATTCCTTCCATGGGCATGTTACTTTGGCGAAATGTCCATACATTGATGTTATATAGATATATTACCAACTCATCCATCCTAGATCACGTACATAAAAGGTTAGGGAGACTCAAATGCTGACGGAACACATGCATCGAGTGAGGGTAGTCGAGGTGCTTGAACGTCTACTACTCATTACGTATTGAACAATGCACAATAAGTTCATGAATAGTGTCATCAATATCTTTACTAATAGGAGAATCCTTAACCTCGGTCTTTAAGAGTAAAGGAAGGCTCAGATGTCGCTCATAGTGAATGGATCCATGCATAATGAGAGCATGGATAGTGGCATCAGTAAATTTACTGCTAAGTTAGAGGTTAGTGAGATTCAGTTCGCGGTAGACTAATGATCACAGGTAGGCACACGTTAAATGTGAATGCTGCGGGGGATTTTAGTATAACGAAGATCCTGACGATTACGAAGAACTGTTTAATTAGAATTTTCGGAAATCAACAGGAGACAATATGAATTCGTTTTCTAAATAATCCAGAGAAAACGCTCGTAGTGGCGTAGAATTCAATGAAGAAAGAAATGCTGATTGTAAGCCATGAAATCACTGTGGAGCGAAGCGGTTCAAAAAAGGACTCAAACTAGTAGGGGCCTGTTTCGATATTCCCCCAAGGCATATATACAAGTATAAAAACTCTACAACCAATTTTTGACTTTATCTTAAATTTTTTATTTAATTATAGAAATTAATTAAATTAATTAAATATACTAATTACTTACGAATATCTACTAAATGTTAAAAAAATTATTACTTTTGCTTTAAAATATTTTTTTGCGTTTTGTTAACTTTTAAATAAAAAATAACAATCTATTTCTGAAGCATTCATTTATTCAAATTGTTACATCGACTAATGTACATACTTATGTACATATGTATGTGCATATGTTCATTGCAGACTTTTATATTCGCGCACATACATTCATACATACATATGTATGTATTAATCTTTACACGTGTGTTAAATGCATTAAGATATTCATATTTCTAAGATTTAATGATAGATATTTTGAGCAAAATTTCACTTAAGTTGATGTTGTATTTTGTAAATTTTTTTTTTTATATTTTTTTTATTTTGTTATTGAAAATGAGCTTTAGTGAAAGTGTTTTTAAGCAAAGAGTAACCAAGACTGTATTATAAATATTTGTTTATGTATGTACGTACATTTGAACAAACACAACATGCATGTTTATGTGTATTAAATGCCTTAAGCAGTGTTTCATATTTGAAGCTGTCCAACTTACAGCTGTATTAAAATTAATAGCGGTGCATATTCTTCACCTACTTAAGTACTAATTACTAAATAATGTTTTATAAATACGTATTTGTTTGTTTTTGTTTACATGCGTAGTATATATTACGCCGACTATGCAATAAAAATATAATGCCGAACAAGGCAAACAATTAAACAAAACAAACCATATTGATTTCGGTTGTAGTTGATCAATAAATTCACCTGAT
Organism: Phyto melanocephala; assembly: GCA_941918925.1. NCBI lineage: Eukaryota > Metazoa > Arthropoda > Insecta > Diptera > Rhinophoridae > Phyto > Phyto melanocephala. Next base: position 128,136,837 of record OW799235.1, read on the forward strand.
ACATGTACAAATTTTTACCCAGTATGTATATGACTTTAACGTTAAGAAAATCAATCACTTATTCGCATTTTAAAACAATTCAACAGGAATAAATATTTTGTTTTCACAAGCAAGTTTACATAATTTTATAATAGTCTTATTGGTCTTGTTGGTACTGCTCACAAAGCTCAAATCGAGATAAAATATTTTTTGAATTTTGTAATTTTTTTTTTTTTAAACCAAATATTATCACACCACATAACAATCGATCGTTATTGGATTAAATCAACAAAATTTTCAATAAAAAAAATTTGGTTATTGCTGCAAAAATTATAACATTTTGTTGGTTACCTCAATTAAGTCAAATATTTGACTCATGTGAACATACCTTTACAGCTTTTAATTTTATTTGGTAAACAATAGAGTGATCGATTATTCGACTTTTTTAAGAAACCGGTGTTCAAATAGTTTGAAATTTAGAACTTAAAAAAAACCCGGTTTCTCTTTTGAAAATTGGGAAAAAACCGGTTGACCGGTTTGAATATATAATATATAATTACTTAAAGAAAAAAATAAAAATTTTGTTAAGAAAGATTATAATAAAAATAATATCTAAATAGAAATTTTTACAGTTTATATACGTTTGGCTGCACAATTACGCAATAACGTAATAACTGGCATGAATGCTGTTGACTAATTTGGTTTTAGTTAGTTAAATTAAAGGACAAAAGGTACTATTTACAAGTAAAATAAATAAAAACAATAAAAAAATACATAAATAAATAAGACTTTTTATAAGGCTCTGGAAGAGATTAAAAAAGTATTGTTAGCTTTGTGTATCTTACACTATTAGTGTGAAATAGGATCAAGGTCCAATCATTTAGAAACAAATCTATCTTAGAGTTTATTAGTAGATCAAATTAAAACTCTAACAACGTAAAAACTAACTACTCTCCATTTAATAAATAATAATATTTAAGCTTAATTATTTTTCTTATTTTACATTTGTTTTTTAAATAACAAATAAATTTCTTACAATATTATCAAAGAATATTTAATAGTATTTATTTTTTTGATTTTTGAAAACTTATTGTGTACTAAATATACTATGGTACTATTGGTTATAAAGATATATGAAAATAAGCTTAAAAAATTAAAAGACCGACTTTTTCGGATAAAAAAAAAACCGGTGTATTCGACATTCGAAAAATCAACATTTGAAAAAAACCGCCAGCTAAAAGATGAAAAAACCGGGTTTTCCACCGGTTATAAAACCGAGTCGATCACCTCAGTAAACAATGATCATATTATTGCTGGCAGACAATGCAACTAAAGTTTAGTTTTTATCTATTATCTATCCATAAGTAATATTGTTGCTTTTATTTATGCCACAACTGTAAATATATAAGCCTTCCAATAAACTAATTTAAGCACTTGTAAAAGAAAGACACAACTTTAACACTACTTAGGGCAAGTGAATCATGAAACAAATTTTACCTAAATTTGATGCCAATTTTATGTGCTGGGGCCGAATTACGGCATTCGATCACGATCGAAATTTTACTCGAACGATCGAGTTCGCTGTGCTTTAGGTATAGATATTCTAATAAGAATTTTACAATTTCGATCACGTTCGAATGCCGTAATTCAGCCCCTGGATTCAGAACTGTTAAATTTACTATAACTGTCATATTGTATTTCTAAAATAGTGGTGAAATCCTATTTAATTTAAATTTTTATAGACTAATTTTATAAAAGATTCACAAAGTGTCGTGTTGTCATAACTTTTTTAAAAAAATTTGCAATAAACAATGCAACACTTTTTTCTGTTTTAACTGCTACTTAGCTGCTATCTTAGCTACATCATCAGCACTCAAACCGAAATAATTGTGAAACTTTTTGCAGACAATTTTGGAAAATTATTGCCTTTTTATATCAATTTCTATGCTTGGCTAAAATTATAGCAGGGATAATACTGATATAGATTTTCAATATTATGTAAAACCTTTTTTCAAAACACCTTGTAAAAATGTGGTTCACGAGATAACCGTATGGGGGAAGCCGCATTATATATGTCTACCGCATTATATGTGGTCTACTTTAAGAAATGAAATATATATTGTTTTTGCATAAATAAACTAAAGGCAAAGTAAATGTTGTAAATAGAAAAATTATAAAACCACAAAAAATTTCATATCGTCATCGACCACATTTCATTGAGAGTACCTTCTTACCGTACTTAAATACAAGCATTCATAGGCATTCATAGGCATTCATAGGCATTCATACAAATGTTTATACACATATTTATCCTTACAAATGTATGTATGTATGTATGTACGTATGCATATACAGGGTAAAAAACTTTAAACTTATTTTTTCGTCTTTCATCGTCAAATTTTTTTTTTCTTTTTTTTATACTTTTTAAATTTCTGTTGAAATGTCAAAAGCTACTATGACCAAAACTGCATGTTTAACTAAAAATGTGCACTATATGTATGTATTTAACAAGATTTATATTTATTTTTTTAACAATATGAAAAAAACATTTTAAAAATCTGTTAGTGGGTGTAATAAAAATTTGAAATGAAAAAAGAAATTAAAAAAAAAATTTAAAAAAAACTTGTGCAGTTAGTTTTCTGTTTGACTGTAAACATGGCACATGTACACATACTCACATTGTTACCTGTGTGTGGCTATGGAATTGTATTACAAAAACCAATCATGCAAGAGGAATGCAGTTAGCCAATTTTAACATTTATTGTTAGATATTTATTTAGCCCCAAAAGCAAAATGTACGAATGTTACTTATTGTATGCTGAGCATTACTTACATACTTACTCCAAACAAAATATACATACGTACAAATTAGGGTGATCGATTCGGTTTTACAACCAGTGGAAAACCGGTTTTTAACTCTTTCAGCTGGCGGTTTTTTCCAAATGGTAATTTTTCGAATGTCGAATACACCGGTTTTTTCACTCACAGAAGCCGGTTTTTTTAATTTTTAGTTTTATGTTCATTTACCTTTGAAACCAAACGTACCATACTATATTTATTACTCAAAAAATTTCAAAAAATCAGCAAATTTATTAAATACTCTTTCATAATATTGTAAGAAATTTATTTGTTGTTTCAAAAACAAATGTAAAATAAGAAAAATAATTAGGTTAACTATTATTTGTCTTAAATGGAGAGCAGGTATTTTACACGTTGCTGCGCCTAAAATTTGCTGTAATAATCAGCTTTTCAGTTAAATTATTGTACTTTGCAATAATTTTTGATCTCATTTTTGAATTTCATAATATTTTGCTTCTACGAAATCTAGCGACTTGTACTAAAGCCTACCCATAGCTTTACTAATATTTCTGATAACATATGACTTGTATACAAAAATAGTTTGGCACACAAAGGGTCATTATTACAACTTGCCTACAAAGTTAATGTTAGTAAAAGGTAATTTTGACTACAGTGAGCAGTGAAGTGACTTTTTAATATTTTTCATTATTACAACCTTCTTGTATCAAATTTTGTTTTTAATATGGCAGTACCAGAGCAAAACCGATTACTTTTAACAAATTAATTTAGTTCTTAAAAAATTTTACAAAATGAAATAACATTTTGTATGATTTATTTACTGTTTTGTGTCACTAATATAAAAAACTTAAAACTTAAAATAAAAAACAAGTAACAGTGCTATATTCGGCCGTGCCGAATCTTATATACCCTTCACAACGTGTAGTCATGCAATAACAATTGTTTGTATCACCATTCATCCCATATAAAATACGTGCATACGTACACGTTAGAATAAATGTGGCATCGAATCCCAGCTGAGCCAAAAAAATTTTATTTTATTTTATTTAATATATTATTTATATTTTATTATTTTTTTTTATATTTTTTTTAAATTTTTTTAGAAAAATTTTTAAAAAATTTTTAAAAAATTTTTTTAAATTTTTTTTTAAATTTTTTTTAAATTTTTTTTTTGTAGTTTTTTTATTATTTTTTTCTTATTTTTAATATTTTTTTTTTTGTAATTTTTTTTGTTTGGTATGTTTTTTACATGTATGTATGTATGTAGGTTGTTGTTGTAATTGTGAAAAAAAACGAGGTGGTCGTGGTTTTTTGCTCATATCTCAGAAAGTTATGGGGCGATTGTGCTGAATTTCAATAGCGATTCATTCCTGGATATTTCCAAGAGATTGATACCATATACAGATATGAGGAACATATAGTTGCTTCTAAAAGTTGATTTCAACCAACACACGGACAGACGGGCAGACGGACAGACGGACAGACGGTCAGGGCTTAATCGACTCCTCTATTCATAAGCTTTCAGAAAATATATACTTTATGGGGTCGGAAATGAAAATTGTAGAAATTACAAACGGAATGACAAAGCTATATACATATGTATATACCCTTGTGCACCACAGGTGAAGGGTATAAAAATTAAAAAGTTTGAAGTAAAAAAGAAATATAAATCAAATTTTAGTTGCCATATTTTGTTTTGTGTAGAGAAACAATGGCTTTTTAAATTTATAAACCTAACCTTAAAAGTTAAAGGTAATTGAATTATAAACTTAACTTTTCGGTCACTTTTAGGTAAAAAGTGTCTGTCCTTTAACATCTTTATTTTAAATGACGGCATTTTATATTAATGTCATTGAATGTGTGTCAACTTAAAATGCAATTAAACCATAGAAAAAACTAGTTTATACCTTTATATGTATCTCTGTCATGGGTATAAGAAAGAATTATATTTTATGTATTCGACCGGTTAACCGGTTTTGTCTAAATTTTCAAAAAAGCAACCGATTTTTTCTTTAATTCTAATTTTCAAACTATTTGAAAACCGGTTTCTTAAAAATGTCGAATAATCGATCACCCTAGTACAAATACACAGATTCAAATGTATGCATGTTTGAGTATAACATGTTGATATGTAGCACTAAAACCAAAGTTAGAAATCACCTTTTCTGCAACTCTGAAATATAATACTTTATATATACATATGTATATGTAAGTACATATGTACATATATTTGCTTTTGTTATTATTATTATTTTTTTTTGCAAAAAGCTCGCATTAAAGTAAATGAATGAGTAAAGACATATGTACATACTAAACATATATACATATGTATTTATGTAGATATATGTATGTGTATACATGGTGGGTCAAAAGTCAGCTTGGAGTTTAAAAATATATTAATTTTTTCGTTTATATATTGTTTTTCTTTTTTTTAGATTTCAGAATATACCAAATGGCAATTTTTTAAATAAGTTTAGAAAATAATATCACTAAAATTACCCCCGTTTTCAGTTTCTCAAGTCCTTTTAAAATTTGTGGCTGTAGCGCTAAAATTTCTGTAAAAATGTTGATCTTGAGTTCAAGTATTGTCTCGGGCTTGTTCACATATACTCGCTGCTTCAAATAACCCAAAATAAAATAATAGGGTGATAACAAATTTGGCGAAAGCCTTGGCCAATTAATTTCTGAATTTCCGCTCTCCAAAAATTTTACTTAAAAGTGCCATTGTGTTTAAGTCCTGCTAAAAGTACATACATCCCAGGTCTGTTTTTAAGAGTAGGACGTACAAAATATTCCATCATAAAACGATATCGCGCTCCATTTACGATTACAAAACTTCCATATTTATTTTCGAAGAAGTAGGGTCCAATGATATTTTTAGATGTAATGCCATACCACACTGTGCATCTAGTGGAATGATATTGGCATTGATAAAGGCTCTTGGATTTTCGAAACCCAAGAACCTACAGTCTTACTTATAATTATTCAAAGCCATTCAAATGAAAATGAGAGTTAACACTCGTCGTCAGATTTTTAACAAAGTTAATTTAATTTTTGGCCAACTGTTGTTGTTGAAATTTAACAGCATAATTAAGATGTTACCGATGATCTGAAGGTTTTAGTTTTTGCATCAAAAAAGCATCGCCCTTACATATGTATGAGCCATTCCAAGCTGAGCAGAACGCCTTTTGGAAGATGTTTCTGAGGCTTGTCCTACACATTCAATAATTTCCACAGTGCGAATTAAACATGGTCATCGATTCGAGGCAGGTCTCTTACGATAACATGCCGGTGGTGACGATGAACTTAGCAACGAATCATTGCTTCAGAGGGCGAAATACTGACGTTAAAATGCCGACGACATGGTCTTTGCGTTAAAGTAATTGATATCGAATTCAAATGACAAAATTCTATTATTATTTTGGTTCTTTGTTTTTTTGTTTATCATCCAGCTGTTAATTATATAAACTGAAAAAGTCAAGAAAAAATATATATAAATAAAACAAGTAAGAGCGCTATATTCGGCCATGCCGAATCTTATATACCCTTCACAACGTGTAGTCATGCAATAACAGTAGTTTGTATCACCATTCATCCCATATGAAATACGTACAACATATAAAAAACATACATATGTATATAAAAACAACCCATTTTAAAATTATAACTTTACGTATGTTAAAAGAAAAAAAAAAATTAAAAAAAATTTTTTTTAAAAAATAATTAAAATATATATAATAAATATAAAACAAAAAAAATTTAAAAAAAAAATTTAAAAAAAAAATAAATAATATATTAAATAAAAAATAAAAAAAAAAAATAAAAAAAATTTTTTTTTGGCTCAGCTGGGATTCGATGCCACGTTTTCTCTAACCAGTATACACGTTTGTATGTATGTATGTTGTTGTTGTAATGTTGTTTTTGTGAAAATAAATCGAGGTGGTCGTGGGTTTTTGCTCATATCTCAGTTGTTTATGTACCGATGTTTCTGATTTTCAATACCGATCTACTCCCAAATATTTCTGATATTTTAATACCTTACCCGGGTCCAACCTATGCCGGGGGGCTTCAAAAAGTTGATTTCAACATACACACGGACAGACGGTCAGATGGACAGACTGACAGACTGACAGGGCTTAATCGAATCCCCTATTCATAAGCTTTCAGAAAATATACACTTTATGGGGTCGGAAATGAAAATTGTAGAAATTTCACACGGAATGACAAACCTATATATACCCTTTTTCACTGTGTGAAGGGTATAAAAAAACTATTAAATTTTTTAACCCCTTGATGACTTTTGGCCAACCCTGTATTTTTATGTGCCACTATTTGCGAGTACAAAAATAAACATCAGCTAATATTGACAAATTTTTAAATTTGAAAGCGAAATGACTGACCAGTTACTGAAATACAAATATACGTATGTATGTACAAAGATATAGTAATGAAATTTTACGTAAGATTTACTTAGGCATGTACTTACATTTTTACATGTTTCTACACATATGACCGCTTACGTGTATATTAATGTAGTTGTAAATTTATTTCTATACAAAGCAGTCATTACATTATATTAAATGAGTTCGATTGTTTTTCTTTCATTAAAGATTGTAAATTAAAAAACAAGTAAAGTTGATTGCCCCAAGCTTTTATGATTAAAAATAAAGCTAACAGTCGATAAACTTTATCACAATTATTCGTTTGGCGGAAAGAACATTTTTATATTAATTTAAATAACTAAATAGGTATTAAGTGTTTTAGGTTATTAAATTTTTGGTTTTTTTGTTTGTTTTAAATTTGCATACGATTACAAGATTACCTACATGTATTTTTTTTTTTTGTCTTCTAATAATATTAACCCTCATATAATTTGTTATCGAAAACTTATGTAAATTAGTTCTTGTTCCCAACGTTAACCATTTAAGCTACAATGTTGCACTAAAGAAATACTTTTATTGTTATTTAAAATGTATATTAAAAATTTATAAACTATATACACAGTAGGTTCACAAAGCCAGCTTCTATTGTAGTTCTATTATAGAATTATACAAGTAGAACCTTGATGTGTTAACAAAAAAAAAATAAAATAAAATAATACATAATTTTTCTAACGTATAGCAGCAGATCGTAAAAGCTTTTATGATTATTGGGTTTTATTTTTAAACTCTACCATAAAACAATTAAAGCCATATACGGTTACGACTTCAATATAACTACACTCCGTTTTACAACCGTAAATGCACCCTTGATATAAGCGTTATGTGTTTAAATTCAAGACAACAAATTAACATCAAAAACATATTTATATAAAGATAATTCATTTAATTTAACAATGTTTGGTTTTTTTTTCAAAACTATAACTAGTTTAAGAACTTTAAACGCCTTAAACTTATTAACATCTAAAAAATCGTTTAAATCGAAAGGCGTATACAAATAACAATAACAGATATACACTCATGTCTTTTTTTATGCGGTAGATGCGTTCCGCATAAAACCGCATAAAAAAAGACTCTAGCTTAATACAAAAACTAGGGATACGTTCCGGAATTTAAAAAAATCGCATAAATTGAAATTAAAGTATTAAAAATGTACTAAATTCGCATAAAAAAAGGAAATTTCCTTTTTTTTTTTTATGGCTCTGATTCATGATTCGCCTACTTTTTAGTAATCTGCCAGACCCTTATTGTAAGCTCCATTTGCTAAGCGGTTCAAAATTTCGATTTTGGTCTCTAAAGAAATCGTTTGTCTTTTTTTCTTATTTTCTCCATATCAATTTCTTAAAATCGAATCCAAAAATTTTATGTTAGCATTGAAACCATAAAAAAATTACAATTACTTTTTGGAGCGAAACTTCAACACCTTCGATAATTGAAATTTAAAAATCTCTGTAAAATTTCACCACAATAAATATTTTAAATTTAATGCAAAATTCAACTGTCAATGACTAAACTGCAAACGTATGTTAAAACATTTCTTCGTCGTCTGCTTACAAAATCTATAAGGGAAATACCAAATTTCAAATAATCGCTGCTGGTCTTCGCATGAAACGCATTAATTAACAGCAAGTACAAACCTTAACAGAAATCTACAAACTTTACAGAAAGCACAAACCTTAACAGAAATATCAAAGCCCAGTGTTATCAATTATCTATATATTATTTTTTTATAAAAAAAAATTTGAATATTTAAAAACCGCATAAATTCAAATTCGCATAAAAAAATACCGCATAAAAAAAGACCTAATATATCTTAAGCATTAAAAAAAAACATTCAAAAATTCTTGCTTGCATAAAATCTTTTTAAATTTCGCTTTTAGGTATTCATTGTTTTATCTTCCAGTATTGATGATGACTATTTTAAGGTCAATTACTTCTTAACACCTACCAATTCGGGCAATTTTTAACGAAAATTTAAAATTCTATTACATTACTCTACAATAATACAGCAATGAAACTGTTAGACGGTTGTCAGATCTGGCAACTCTATTACCTTATGTGCTAAGTTTAGTTTGGCATTTTACTATAACTAGATTACTGCCAGTAAATCTATTTTAAGTTGTAAAAACTAATTTTGAAAATTATGGTTTAATTCCGGAATGATGCTGTATGCTATATCCATTTCACGCTCGAGATATTTTTTTTTTTTTTTTTTTTTCTTAAATTATTTTTTCCTTATGAACAATTTAAAAAAATAGAAAAATCATTTAATCTTTAAAATGGCTCTCCTCAACAAAACCTGTTTTTACCCTTAGGTCCCTTTCTCTATGCGCTGTCACATATACAAAAAAATACGTGTGGAAGATAGTCTCTAACGCTTTGCTAGCGCATGCCAAAACTGTAAATTAATGATTCATTTTTGATTTCCTTTTTTTTTTATTTGACTATGAGTAAAAAAAATAAAAAAAATTCATTTTGCCCAAATATAAATTGAAATTAAATACAATTTGTATGAATTCATTAAAGAATTAAAAATTTAAATGCATTCAATATGCCCACAAAAGAATTTAATTAAAATTTTAATGAATTTATCGAGGTTTGAAGAGAACTAAGTGTAAATTAATGGAGGGCAATAAAATTATGTTAGAGTTGCCATCAAAATTAATAACTTGAATTTTAATATAAAAACTTTAAATGTAGTTGAACGTCATTGATGTCCTGTTTTACTTTAATGCTACGCTAGTTATGGGTTAACTGGCATTAACCTTTGACTTGCAATTACCTAACTTTGGACTAATTGTGACCATTATAAACCAGAGAATATACCATCAGGAAATGACTCATACAATAGTTTAACTGTTTTGCAGAATGTGTGTCATTTGTCGTAGTTCTTTTTAGATAGAAGAACACTGTTATTATGTTGCCAGTAATACCTTAAACCTAAAATCTTCAACAAACCGTGACCCATTGTGGATCCATTTGTTGTTCGAAAATCACATGTAGGTCCTCTACACCATAAATTAGACAATTTTGACTATTGGTGAGCTATAAAGGTGAAACCGTTCTGCACAGTTTATGATGATTTTGCTTAAACAATAGATGTTCAATAACCAATTTAAAGATTTCCTTTTCCTGCGCGGATACACGCAGGGAAAAGAATATTAAAAATTTAAAAAAATATAAATTTGCATTTCGTATTAGACGTTGAATTAATTTTTCTAAACTTTCACCAAAATTCTAACGCACTATTTTTATACTGGCTTTTGGATTATACCCTTCAGCTGTGTTGTCAATTCGCTTGTAATTTCTACAATATTTACTTCCGGCCCCATAAAGTAAATTTTTCTAAAAGCTTATATTTAAATAAGAAAGTCGATTGAGCGATACCTGTCTGTCCGTGCGTTAGTTGACATCAAATTTTAAAAGCTCTCGCATGTTGACATTTTTTTTTAAGAAAATACTTTAAGCACTCTTGTAATTTATTTCTTTCTATTTTTAAGTATGCCATGCTTCTAGGTCTATTCGTATTCGCTATTTTTTTCTAAAAATTACAAACAAAAATCGATTTTTCCTGATAACCAATACGAATATAAATGAAATGGGCTTGACTAGCAGAATATAATACATTATAAAAAGTTTGACATTTATTATCGCCGCAACTTCAAAATGGTGTTCAATAAATTTATATATGGTCAAATCTAGTAATTAAAACATTATCCCCTTCAACCCCCCTAATGATGGTATCAAATAAAAAGGGTGAAATCCGTGATGACTTACGCAACAAAATGGTGTATAATTTTTTATTTCTTAACCCCATCAATATGGGCATCAAGTGCAAGAGCTTTACTAGTAAAATACAATTATCTATAAAAAAATTTAAATTCAAAAACAGCGTCGGAAATAATGGCATCTTATGACTATGCTACGATAAGGTCATTACACCTACATATATACATGAAGGTGAAGGGTATTCTTAAATATAGCACTTTTACTTACTTATTTTCTTAAGTAATAATAATAGTAATTCTATAAAAATTTTTAAAAGATTTTCGAACTGTCGCCAAATCTTCATCATTTTTTAATATGTTTTAACAATTTTTAACCTGTAATCAGTGTTGCCACAACCAAAAAATTTTACAAGCAAATTTTCTTAAAAATGTAACCAAATGAGGAAAAAGTTAACCAAAATTAAAAATTATTATTTTATTAAATTTGTTTTTTTTTATTTTAATTCATATTTAAATGCAAAAAACTAAATAGAATTAAAAATAAAGGGTCCGCCAAATAGCCTCGGTTGTGTGGCACGTAGCGGCGTCCTGTTGAAACCAAATGTTGCCAATATCCTCCTCTTAAATTTTTGTGAACGAAAATTCGTTCAACATGGCCCGATAACGATCGCCATTGACTACGGCCACTCTTTGCTCGTTTTCGAAGAAAAATGGCCCAATTATGCCTCTGGACCAAAATCCACACCAAACAGTGACTCGTTTTGGGTGCATCGGCTTTTCAATGTCTGCGTGCGGGTTTTCTGTGTCCCAAATGCGACAATTTTGCTTGTTTATATACCCGCCAAGATCAAAATGAGCTTTATCTGAAAAGATGATTTTTTGGCAAAATCGGCCAAAGTAATGTCGCAATATTTCCCAGCGTTGTTCAAGCGTATACACAACCATATTCGTTTAGCGGAAGGATAAAACTAATTATCTGTCAAATCAGACATGAGCTAAGTGTTATCATTCACGAATTAAGTACTAGTTGAAAAAGAAAACGTTAGATGGCGGACCCTTTACATATATAATATTTTGAGTTTTTTGTCCACTTACTTTTTCTTTATGGAAATTTTGAAGTATTGGTAACGTGGGCTGAGTTTTTTTAATTTTTGACGGAAGTTCTTTCTGATCTTTTATATCAGCTAACTTTTTCTTCCAGATTGTGCAATGATCTCAAATGACACATTAATCCGCTGGTGCTTCGGCTTCTATACTATTGAACTTTCCATCTAAAACAGTTTCGATTCTTTTAATATTAAAGAAGAAAAGTTTATAAAATTAACACATTACCTCAAAAAGTATATCAAATTATTTGTAAATATATTTCTAAGCATAAAGTTACATATTTTTTTTTTTTCATAGAAATTTATCATTCAAAACGTAGTATCAAGCCGTAGCACAACAAATATTAAGAAAGAAGACGCCAGTCGTGATTCAGCTCTGGTCGGGTCAAGAGCTCGCGCGTCATTGCCATTATCTCTTAAGGGCAATCAGGCCGTCCTTTTCATCCGTCTGCGAAAGTTTCACGTCTCACTCTCGCATTGGTTAATTGCGTGGCGTCGGTTAACTGCACCGAGAGTCTCAATTGACCACATGCAAAAATTTTAAAGAAGGAAGATAATAATTTTGCGTTCAGCTCCGACTTCCTATATGAAGGTATAGGTCGACTTGCGGATGCTGAACCATCGTGGGATACCCTGGCATTATTAGTTTGAAAACTAGCCATTTTTTTTCATTATTAGAACCAAAAAAAAAACATAAAGTTAAAAAAAAACTTGAAATAAATATTTTTATGAAAAAGAAATGTCACAATAAAACCATATGCTTTCGAGTCGTAGCCACTTTTTCCATTTCCCGGGATCCCGAAAAATTATCCCGGGAAAACGGGAAGATTAAATAACTCAAATTTCCGGGAGTTCCCGTCCCTAATTACAAACAAAACTGCATACTGGCCTTAACAATTAACTGTAATACTGTCTTCTTAGAATTGCCAATTTTATGACACCTGTTACAAGCGCTTTTAGTAAATATTTGAATTATTAAGTAAAAATGAAAACAGTGAATTTGTAAGCGCTGCATAGTTGTGAGGGGTTATAAAGATTAAACACTTGTTTAGTTGTTTAGAAACAAAGTTTAAGAAGAAATCTGTTAAGTTTTAATGATGGATCTTGTAATCAAAAACATGAACTTAATATTGCTGTTACAAACGCTACAAGGTTAGCTTACACATATTTTTGCTTTCTCGCCTCGCTACCAATTTTAGCATCTAATTAATGTCGAATTTTTCTGCTTTATCATCAAATGTAATTCTTTTAAATTTACTTAGCAGAAATAAAATAATAATGATAATCTTTTCGGTCTAAAGGCATGAAGACATACATATTTAATTTTAAACAAAAGTATAATGTTTATCAACGCAATTTTAAATATCGTAAGTATGCTTAAGTGTTTTTTTTATTTTTATTTTACTTTCGAATGCTATGAATATAAAATACTCATAATAGTTGTGAACTAGGTCAAGGTTATGGAAATAAATGAAACTAATTAAACATAAATCTGAATTTGAAGCAATTTGTCATAAAATAAATACATTTTGTGCATTTGTGACAAAATCATTCATAAATCAAAACTAATTGCGTGTTTTGAAAAATAATAGTAAATGACAATTATAGTTTGTTTTTAATAACTTTTTAAGTGTAATTTCAACAATATAATTAATCCATTTTTTATATTTATTACAAAAATTTCAAAGTCAAAAAGTCCAATTTCAACATTGCAAAAAAAATTAAAAAAAACCATAATAAGGCTTAGATCTCACTTGCTTTCAAACAAATATAAATTTTAAAACTAAAATTAACGGTATAAATATTAGGGAGATCTATTATGACTTTTTTCAAAAACCGGTTTTCGTATATTTCAAATAGTTGCTATTTTTTTTTTTAAATACCCGGTTAATGTTTAAGCATTTAAAAAATAACCGGTTAACCGGTTTTATTCGAATAAACAATAACACAAAAATCAAATAATTTATTAAAATAAAAAGTTTATTTAAATAAAATTAAAACAATTCACAAAGGTAATGAACGAGCAAAATATACTGCAGTCATGACAGAAGTTTTTAAAGAAATTTTGCTTTGAAATATTTTAGGAACATATATATACATTTATACATAGCTTTGCATAAGGATAAGCATATACACTTTCATAAATAAAATAGTATATGTGTATATATGTAGTTAACAACTTAATACTAGGCGTACAATTGGGACGACCGACGAATTTCGCCCAACACGACGAATTTGTCAGTAAGAATACGCTATGTAGATCCGTCGTGAAAAGAACATAACGACGAAAAAGTAACATCTTTTATAGTTGATAAAATTGTTTACTATATGTGCAAAGAAAGAACAAAAATAATCAAATAATTTTAACTTTTGTGAAACTCAACAAAAATATCACTTAATTAACTTTTTTTTTTTAATTATTAAAATTGGTTGGCTGCATAAGCATATTGCCCGGTTATCCCTCCAAAAGTGTTTGTAGTGCGACTTACTGATCACAAGATTTATTACTTGTGATTTAGTAAGTCATGTGTTGATTCAGGCTCCGCAAGTCGACCTATACCTTTGTATAGGAAGTCGGAGACACTCGAACAATAAATAAAAATTGAGTTTAATGATTCTCCTCCAGTTACAAAACTTTGGTTCAGGAATCGCAGGTCGACCTATACCATTGTATAGGAAGTCGGAGACGTCTGAACAATAATTACTGCTGAGTTTTATGGAACTCCTCCAGTCTCATGTTAATTGAGTTTATATGGTACTCCTCTAGTCACAAGTAAAATGAGTTTATTTGGTACTCCTCCAATTAAAACGAACACACGCGGTTAACTGTAGAATAGTCTGGAAACTGTATCCAAAGCACAGTCACGCGACGCCACACAGTTAACCTCGCGAAAGTAAGTCGCAAAACTCTCGAAGTCAGATAAAAAGGGATAACCTGATTACCGTTGAATGATAATGGCAAAAACGAGCGAGCTCTTAACCCGACCAGAGCTGAATCACGACTGACTTAATTAACTTAAACATTTGCAAAAACACAAATAAGGACAAATTTTTGTAGTTTACTTTTTATATTTATTTTAAATGTTTTAAAATAAAAAATAACACAATTATTAAAGTAAAAACTAACTTTATTTTCTTAAAAAGTTGAGAAGTAAAACCAATAATAAAAAACCATATAATAAAAAAAATCACCAATTCGTTCGTTGCAAAGTTCGTCGCGTACCTATAGCGAATTTAGACTCACGCCACAATTGCATGCATTCTCATATACACAAATGTGTTTTATTCTTGATGACGAATATTCGCGACGATAAATTCTACGTTCGTCCCAATTTTTCGCCTAGTATAATATATCGATGCCTTACTTCCTCAACCTTGTATCTTAAAAAATAAAATTTTTCAGGAGAGAAAAAAAAACGGTTCATCTTTTTATACTTCGGTGTTTGGTTAAAAGTTTAAACTTTTATTATTAATTATTATTAAGGAATTGATTGTATTTATGTATATTAGTAGTAATAATATACTAATCTTTTTTAGTTAAAGCATGAAACAATCGTTTGATATGAAAAAGTCAAAACCGTATTTTTTAAGTTACGAGGTTGAGGAAGTAAGGCATCGATATGTGAACCCATATTATTCAATTGAAATAATAACTATTAAAAATTTTGTCTTTTTAGTTGCTTCTTTTAAAATAATATTATAGAAATAAAATTCAGTTTAAATGTTTTGAAGTATGTTCATCTATTTTTTCTTTTATTTTTATTAAACTTAATATTGGACTTATAGAATATTAAGCACCAAGTAATTTTTTCAACCTTTCAAATCACTTATGACACTTATCCAAATAAAACAAATCCTCCACAAAGTGTTCTTTATGATTGACTTTTTTAGGGCATTTTGGTGTGTGCATATATTTAATAGTACTGTTCAGCTCATAACAACAACCGGTTTTATTGTACCAAAATAACCGGTTTTTTTCGA
This sequence comes from Phyto melanocephala, assembly GCA_941918925.1. Lineage (NCBI taxonomy): Eukaryota > Metazoa > Arthropoda > Insecta > Diptera > Rhinophoridae > Phyto > Phyto melanocephala. The sequence continues at coordinate 128,152,887 of OW799235.1, forward strand.
TACTCGAAAAATAAGCATTTTAAAATATTCGGCTTCGACAAAACTAAAAAAACCGGTCTGTTCGATTGCCCTAATAAATATTAAAGAGTAGAGAAGAGAGAAAAAATCGACTTAATTTATTTTAACAAACCAATCATACATATATATTATTTTGATTTACAACAAGGCCGTCAATAAAAAAAATGAATCAAATTAATACTGGACTACATACATAAATATATGCAATGTGTTTGTTTTTTTTTTAATTTTTACCAAATATATAAACATACATGCATACCTGCATACATGGTATAATGGTCAAGAGCAAATAAATTTAAAAAATATATTTAATGTCATTGATTATGCTAATTTATGGTGAATATTTTTTACTTATTATAGTATGTATTTTTTTATTTTTTATTTTTACAAACGCCCAATTAAATACCAATATTAATTACGGTTTTTTTATTCTTTTTATTTCCAGTTACCTCCGCGAATTTTTAAATTCGTATTCCTGATATGTTTAATAATTGTTTTGACATCGCAAACAACAGACAGTGCTCAAAGTAAGTATACATATGCCACTGTCTATACAAGATAAAGATACCCTTCACAGAAAGTATAAGGGTATATAAAGGTTTGTCATTCCGTGTGAAATTTCCGCCAGTATGTTGAATTAGTTTTTTGAAGCACCCCGACATCACCAAGACTCTTGTTTGGTATTAAAAAAATCAGAAATATTTGAAAGCAGATCGGTGATTAAAATCGGCATAATCGCTCGATAACTTTCAAAGATATGAAAAAAATAAACACGACTGAATCAGTTTTTTTTTATTTATACCATTATAACAATTTATAGGCACGCTTGTGGCTTTTTATAGATATAATATGCCTCTAAAGATATTTGTGAAAAATTTTGGACAAATCGGTCACTAACCAGCAAAGTGATAGGTAAAAATTATTTAGAAAAATCTATTTATTTTTTTAATATATATGTATATATTAAATTCTTCAAGCTCCTAAATTATTTTTAAACCCATTGAAGACACCAAATTATAAGCCGTGGTCTCAAGAATTATTTCTGAAAAGAAAAATAATAATTCAGCTTGAAACTAACTGAGATATAAGCAACAACAAACAAATACTTTCGTATTTTTCCTTAAAGTTATAAACGAAAATAGATATTTTTCAGTTTTGATACCACCGATAGATAGCATAGGTAGGTATCAAATGAAAGGGTTTGACTAGTAAAATACAGTTAACTATTTAAATTAAAAAAATCCAAGATGACATCCTCAATCAAAGCACTGCATGAATAATTTTACAAGTAGAATTATTTCTGTCTTTCTTTTTCTTTCCTAAAAAACCTTTCTGCAGCAAAAACTAACATATTGGCCAATTATGGTGTCTTTTGGTCCAAAATAAACGATTAAGATTTAAAAAAAATACAATACGTTCATATCTTAATGATGACTATTTATATGTACATACTACATCACTTTTAATTATTTATTTCGGTTTAGCTAAAACTAGAAGAAGACTAAGAAGACCTACTAGCGCACCAGAAGAATCATCATCTTCAGTTTCTGTTTCCACTGCTCGTAGAACTCGAGTTTCCTCCAAAAAAGCTACGGAAAGTACGGCCGAAAAGCAAACTGATCAAGAATCATCGCCCTCGACAACTGTTACACGTTCTCGAGTACGTTCGAAATCTAAATTACGTAGCGGTGACTCTTCCACCGTTGGCCTAATAGCTAGTGGTTCCAGTCTAAAGGGTAAGAAGACAAAAGCCGACGATGGCGGAAAGAAAATTGTTTGCTACTATACAAATTGGTCCCAGTATAGAACAAAAATAGGCAAATTCGTACCTGAAGATATACCAGCCGATTTATGTACTCACATTATTTTTGCCTTTGGCTGGCTGAAAAAGGGTAAATTGAGTTCATATGAATCCAACGATGAGACGAAAGACACCGTACTGGGTCTCTATGATCGTATGATGACACTGAAGAAGGCTAATCCAAAATTGAAGGTAAGTTGGAATATAAGATTATTGTAAGTTATTATTGTAATTTGTATTTTTTATATTTTTTAACAGATTCTATTGGCTTTGGGTGGGTGGTCGTTTGGCACACAAAAATTTAAGGAAATGTCAGCCACTCGCTATACACGACAGACCTTCATTTACTCAGCCATACCGTTTCTGCGCAAACGTAGCTTTGATGGTTTTGATTTGGATTGGGAGTATCCCAAGGGTTCGGATGACAAGAAAAATTTCGTTCTTTTGCTTAAGGAATTGCGTGAAGCATTTGAGGCTGAAGCGCAAGAGTTAAAGAAACCACGTTTACTTCTCACCGCCGCTGTACCTGTAGGTCCCGACAATGTACGCGCTGGTTATGATGTACCTGCTGTAGCCAGTTACTTGGATTTTATTAATTTAATGGCTTACGATTTCCATGGCAAGTGGGAACGGGAAACTGGACATAATGCTCCTCTATATTCCCCTTCTACTGATTCCGAATGGCGTAAGCAATTGTCGGTGGATAATGCCGCCAATATGTGGGTAAAAATGGGAGCTCCTAAGGAAAAGTTAATTATTGGTATGCCCACTTATGGTCGTTCATTTACTTTGTCCAATACCGCAAAACATGGACCAAACGCACCGGCTACTGGGGGCGGACGAGAGGGTGTCTATACTAAAGAAAGTGGTTTCTTGGCCTATTACGAAATCTGCGAAATGTTATTGAATGGTGCCGTTTATGTGTGGGACGATGAAATGAAGGTGCCGTATCTAGTTGATGGTGACCAGTGGGTTGGTTTTGATGATGAACGTGCCATACGTAATAAAATGCATTGGATTAAGACAAACGGTTATGGTGGTGCTATGGTTTGGACCATTGACATGGATGACTTTAAAGGAGAAGTGTGTGGTGGCAACGTTAAATATCCTCTAATTGGTGCAATGCGTGAAGAATTATTGGGCATATCCAGAGGCAAAGAAGCCAAGGATGTAAACTGGACAGAAGTAGCCGCTACTTTCGAGGATATAGAGGAGGTGTGTTCTAACTTGTTTTTTTTTTTTTAATTTAAAAGACAAACATAATTTTTTTTTATTGTTAGATTGAAAAACCGGAACCCATTAAAATTTCTGTTGAAGAAATTCTTACTAAGGCCCGCAAGCCCATTAAAAAACATAAAATTAAATCTGGTTTGCTGGCTAAAGATCTAAATTGTAAGTCCTTTACTTTAATTGTTAAAGATAATTGTTTTTATAATTTTTTTATGGTGTTTTAGCTCGACCCGCTCAAGTGTTCTGTTACTTGACCAGCTGGTCCTCAAAACGTCCTGGTGCTGGCAAATTTGAACCTTCTCATATTAATCCCAAATTATGTACTCATGTCGTTTATGCATTCGCTACATTAAAGGACCACAAATTGGCCGAAAGTAGCGACGAGGATCCTGATAACTACGAACAGGTTATAGCTTTACGTGACGACAACCCTGATCTTCAAATACTATTAGCTATAGGTGGTTGGGCTTTTGGATCTACGCCCTTCAAAGAACTTACCTCCAATGTGTTCCGTATGAACCAGTTCGTCTATGAAGCTATAGATTTTTTGCGTGATTACAAATTTAATGGTCTTGATGTCGATTGGGAATATCCACGGGGCTCAGATGATCGGGCAGCTTATGTTAATTTATTAAGGGAGTTGCGTGTAGCTTTTGAGGGTGAAGCAAAATCGTCTGGACTTCCTCGTCTGCTATTGACTGCTGCTGTACCGGCTTCATTTGAGGCCATAGCAGCTGGTTATGATGTTCCGGAAATATCTAAATATCTCGATTTTATAAATGTAATGACCTACGATTTCCATGGCCAATGGGAGCGTACCGTGGGGCATAATTCTCCTCTGTTTCCTCTAGAATCAACTACTGGCTACCAAAAGAAATTAACAGTGGATTACAGTGCTAGAGAATGGGTAAAACAAGGCGCTCCCAAAGAAAAGCTGCTTATTGGTATGCCCACCTATGGCCGATCATTTGAACTGATCAACGAGACACAATTTGATATTGGTGCACCTGCATCTGGAGGCGGTAAGCCTGGCAAATTTACCAATGAAGCTGGTTTTCTAAGTTACTACGAAGTCTGTTCCTTCCTGGCAGCAGATAATACCACTTTAGTATGGGACTCTGAACAACAAGTGCCATTTGCTTATCGCGATAATCAATGGGTCGGCTTTGATGATGAACGTTCCCTTAAAACAAAGGTAATTTTTTAAACATTTAAAACAATACAACATGAAACTAATGAGTTTGTTATTGTAGATGGAATGGCTGAAGGAACAAGGTTTCGGTGGCATTATGGTATGGTCCATAGACATGGATGATTTTAATGGTCGTTGTGGTAATGGCAAATATCCTTTACTTAACGCTCTCAACGATGAACTGAAAGACTATAAAGTTTCTCTTGAATACGAAGGACCCTATGAATCTCGTGGACCCAGAGGAGCCTATACAACTAAAGATCGTACGTATTTTTTAAAAACATTTTTAATCAGTGTCCTAAGATTAATTTATTATATTTTATATTTAGCTCATGAGGTAACCTGCGAGGAAGAAGAAGGTCACATCAGTTACCACAAGGATTGGAATGACTGTACTCATTATTTCATGTGCGAAGGTGAACGTAAACATCATATGCCATGTCCTGCCAATTTGGTATTTAATATACAGGAAAATGTATGCGATTGGCCCGAAAACGTAGAAGGCTGTCATGTACCTACAGAAGCTCCAGCCTAAAATAGTTAATATTTTATTTAAATAACTTTAACATTTTATTTTTTACTGACATTCTCACTGCCCAGTGTTTATTTAATTCGAATTAAATGCGGACAAAAAATGCATTGTTTTTTTTTTTTTTTGTTCAATTAATTTAATAAATATTAATTTATACTGAAGAATATTCAATTCACACTTGTAATATAAAAACGAAATAATAATATCTAGCTTTTTCGCTTGATAATATACAAAACTGAGAGCAATTTCAAATGCATAAGTCCTATTTTGATTTGTTTGTTACTTTTTATAACTTATATTCTTTAGCTATTGAAATTACATATGATCTAATGTTTGAACCAAGGTCTATTAAATACTCATTGATTTTTAAATTTCCCTAAAATGTATACTCTTAACGGCAGCCAAATTTCTAAATCTACACAAATCTGCTCTATATTTCGCACTAATTTGCATGGTTGTTTACTTTTCCTATCTCTTTCTCTCTCTCTCTCTCTGTTTACTATTAACTTAGTTTTAAAAAATTTTAGTTTTTAGTTTATTGTATAAAAAGAAAAGATACATACATACAACTTGATTGTTTAATAACTCATTATAACAACTCTTTGTTTAAATTGTTACAAAATTTTTTTATTATTTTTTATATGTATTATTTTTTTATTACTTTACTTTGTCGTATGTTACCTTTTTTGAAAAAAATTACTTGCCTATTTCCACAAAAACAAACAACAATAATAAGAAAAACAAAAAAATACTATCTATTTTTAATGTCAAAACAGCAAAATCAAAGAAAATTTAAACTAAACACAGGATCACAAAAAAGTAATGTTAATAAAACGTTTAAATTTTTTAATGCGAAAGCACACGCCCTATTGTACATAAAACTGTGATAATTCTTAACTACATGTTTCTAAAAGATGTTTGATTTTTTTGTCCTCTTTGTTTTATTAAAATGAAATTAAAAACCGTTTAAGTGTTCAGTTTATTCGTTTTACTTTGACTTGTTGGTTACAATTTTTTATTTAAAATTACCCACTCCTTTGCAAACAAATAAAAATTAATCTGTATTATAGTCTTATGTTGAAAAGGAAATAAATAAAACTAAAAAACCTACAAAACAATAAAGTATGATTTTTGTATAAGATTTGTTTGTTCTTGTCCATACTATGGAACATTGGCTGTGTCATTTTTTAATTTGTGGAAGAGGCGAAAGAATGGTGAAAATTACGTACATACAATTATATAAGAAATTGCTGCCTTGCACATTTTGACTTTTTAATTTTTATTAAGATTTGTCCAACATATGTACATATATTTTATAGATGACATTTTATTTTTAAACTGGCTCAAATTCATTTTTTTAATTTCTCATTTTTATATGAAGAAATTAAATTTTTTATTTGTGACAATGAAAGAATAAACTTGGAAAAGTAAGTTTTTTTATCCCGACACCAGCCGAGTGGAATGCATTTTCGAAACCAGCTACGGTTTCATCATCAGCACTCTTTGTTTTTTTCAGGATGTTTTCTGTCAAGACCAAGGCGAATTCATACAGGTGAAATTATCAGCCCAGCTGATGGGGAGACTTTATGTCAAAATTGGTTGTATTTGCCTTATTAATGCAGGAAAGGGAAATGTGATTTTAAATTCTGTATTAAACAATTAACTTACGTGTACTTTTTTGATAATAAATGTGCTAAATTTATGTATATTTGTTGCTTTTGCGTCATTAATAATGTGTTTCAAACAATTATATCCTTTTTTTAATCAAATTTTATTATATTTAATATGTAAAAACAACTTTTCCATCCCTGATAAACGAATTGGCCTTGACATAAAAGATCACATGAAAAGTTGCTTTGTTGTATCAATTCCCCGTTGCATATACCTTATGGATATGCCTTGGTCAAGACTTATTCGTATATCAGGGATGAAAAAGTTCTTAAGATATGTTTAATTTAATAAAATTTGATTAGCAGAAGAATATATAAGTATTTGTGAAACAAATTTTGAATGGTACAAAAAAAAACAAATATACATACATAAATTTGGTACATTTATTATCAAAAAGGTACATTCAAGTTGATTGTTGAATACTGAAATCAAAATCTAAGTTTCCATCCCTGCATTAATAAATGAGATCAAGGCGAGCTCAACATATTTTGACAAAATGCTTCCTAGGTAATTTCACCTGTATGAATTCACCTTGATATATCCCTTCATTTTAACTTAATTGTAATAAAATGAAAGTGATTTTTTTTGTGAGTATTATTTTTATTATTATTTTAAATTTGTTTTTGAAACTCATGATTGGTATTAAGTATTATTTTATTATAGATTTTTTGTTTTATTAGATTTGGAATGACAGTTTAAGTAATATATATTTATAATAGATGAAAAATACATACATAAACCTATACAATATGTGTTTTCTATATAAAAGTTTTTTTAATGTGTCAAACTTTTTGGTTTGCAGAATGGAAATCATTTTTTCTTAAACAAACCTTTTTTAACTTTAAAATTATCTCAATTTAATGCCTTCTTCACTTTTACTTTCATTTAAATCTTTAATCTAATTTTTTGTTCTTTGTAATTTACTAGCATTTAGTATTGTTTGGCCTAAATATTGCCTCCGTTTCATTTTTATTTTTTTTTTATTTAACAATTATTATGAGTGCTCAAATATTTAAAAATTTTGCTCTGTTTTTTTTCTTAATTATATTAATTCATACCTTACTTAATTGAAAAAATTTGTTTATATCATTCATTGAGTTTTTTTTTTTTAAATATAATTTCTAAAGTATTAAAAAAATATTATGTGAGGGCTACCATGTGATACAATAAAAAAAAGTGAAAAACATGTATTAAAACTTTCTCTTTTAATTTGAATTACATGGCAAACCTTCCGAGTAATGACCCCATTATGCTCTCTGCAGCAAACCAATAAATCAACTTAATATTTTTTTTTTTTTTGATTAAATTTAATTTGCTACTTGTACTATAACATAAAGATTATCAATTATACATCTAAAACGATTAATTGATCTCAAACAAATTCGAAGACAACATTTGTTGATATCACACTTGTGTTTAGAAAAGCTTCTATTTAAGAGCTTAAAATAGCATACTAAGTAAATCATTGTAACCGAGGTATGAACATACATATGTTCATATCGAACACTAAATACAATAAAGTCATAACTCGAAATTTTTAAAAATCTACTTTTTTCATAAATTCCTCCAAATATTTTTTTCATCACTATCTTTTTAATGGGAAAATATTGTTGTCTTTTTGCATTGTTAATTGCATTGCTTCTGCACGATCATCAGGTTTTTCCTCTCCTGTGAATTTGACACAGTTCGGGAAAAAATTTTGTTTACATTTTTATATGTATGTACGTATGTTTATATGTAAGTAATGACATACATATGAAATCAAAGAGAGAAAAGTTTGACAGCTGAATTTCAAAATTATTCTTATTATTGAAAAGGAGCTCCATATTTATTAGTTAAAAGTTTCTGGAAAAGATTTTTTGGTTATTTCTGTTGCGTGCTAGCAGTCTTAGTTCGTTTAACAATTTGTTGGTTTATCTAAGAAAAGGTTCATGCCACGTTCTTTCGTACACCTTGCGAGTTCCTATTACAACCAGTAGGATAAGATTTTCCTAATGTTTTGTCTCTTATGATTTTTATTATTTCATTGTATAAACAAAATGTTTAGATACATACATATGTATTTTAAATTTATATATTTTATATTTTATTCGAACTTTTTTCTATATATTAAATTTTAATGTGAAATTAAATAAAGAAACAAATGAACTTAAGCCAAAAATAAAAAATGGTTCACATTAAAATTTAATATTTTAAATTTATTTTTAAATATTTTCTACAGAAAAAAAAATATTTTGCTCTTGGATATATTTTTCTAAAATTTTAAAACTTCGAATATGGAACTGTTTTTAAAGTTAAAAAAAAATAATTTTTAATTTATGACATGATGTAATTATAAAAGGTGCTTACAATTTAGAGGATTTTTTGATAAAATTTTTTAATAGGAAGCTTAACAATTGGAAATTACGGGAGAATTTTGATGATTGGAAAGATGAGAGATGATCAGCTATTTATATGAAACTAACTTTTTGGATATACCTTGTTTTATAATTATGTAATTGTTTAGGGTATTTAAGTATAAAATTTTTTCCATGTTCGAAAATTATAAATTTTAACAATACAATAATCGATTGCTATTGTAATTTAATTAAAAAAATAATAATTTTGACTTAATAATATTAGAGGATTAATTAATACATTGAACATACCATTTTAGCTAATTTTAAGTCAGCAAAAACCGATTGACTCATAATAAGGTTTTAAAGTCATTTAAGAGGTTTTTACCCAAAAAAAAATGTATCTAAAAATTTTAATAAACAAATTAATCGAATATTTTTGTATAAAAAATTTTGTTTTAAGTTTTCTTTTAAAAAATTTATTAAAAACTAACTTTAAATCGACAATTTGTGAAAAACGGTTTTATGAATCGCAAATTTAAAGAAAATTTTCTAAAATTGTTTGACATTGCTAAAAATTGTTTTGAAGCCCCCAAAGTTTCGTAAATTTTTGAGCCTTCGATTTTTATTTTAAATTATCACACATAGATCTAATACTAGAAAATCGCCATCTTAATATGTAAATCACTACAGAGCACTGTAAAATGATCTCGAATTTTTAGTACTGTTGGTATAGAGATTCGAATTTTTAGTGATTTTGATGAAGAGATTATAATAAGAATTCTAAAACTACAATCGCGATAGTATAAGGAAATTTTCTACCACCATAAAAAAATTGTATAGAGTATATCGAGGGCTTATATTCAATACCCGCCATAAGCCAAAACACAAATTTTCAGGGGAGAGAAAAAACTGTTTCATTCCAAAATTCTTAAGGTAACTTTTTACTCTATTCGTAGCGATATGGTTGATGTCGGGTATTACAACTGAAATCTTTAAATATTTTAATGGCGTATAGCGGTTATTGCACAGTAATAAAAAATATTTTTTTTTGCTCTAATAGGTAATTTTATCAAATTAAGTTTTTGTTAAACGTTTTTCTAACATAAAAAAATTCAATAACAAAACAATAACAAAAAAAAAATAAAAATTATTAAAAAAAAATTTAATTCAAATTGGACATTGTCACAATGCTTCTTATTACTTTGACTCCATCTGAACTAAATTATCATAAAAATAATGATATTCTAGTGGTATAACCGGTTTCAAATCTTGAAGATTTTTCCATTTACTAGGCTGGATTGGAAGCTGAGCAGTATGCAAAGGCTTTGGTTCAGTATGTCCTGTGTACTTTTTAATTCTGTTGGGCAATTTATTGTTTTTTTCATTAAAGTTAACTTTAAATTGAATTTCTCCACTTGGCAAATAGTTTAGTGATCTTAAATGAGAAACTGTTGGATCATTTTTGGTTCGAATGCTCGAAACGCGAATAAGTTTAGCATCATTGAAGTTTTTAAAAAAACTGTAATTTAAATACATGGCATCGAATAATTTAATAACTACTGTGTCATTAATTTTTACTGTTTTTCGTGATTCTTTGGTTATTCTGATATAGTCTAGTTTTTGAATTGTATTGAATTTCCTAATGGGAATAAGCTGTTTGCTTGTTAACTAGAAGGCGTAAATTAAAACTTAAAAAAATTTTTCTTTCAAGTAAAAACTAGGCAGTACAGTCCATAATCTCATAGAATTAACAGTGTAAATATATATTTATGAGAGAAGGAACGGGTGAAAATGTATTCTTTCCGTATTCTCAATGTATGGCGTATGGCGGGTATTGCATTAAAAAAAATCGTGCGGTTCATAGCGATATATAAAAAAAGTATTTAATAAGTATAATATATAAATTTTTTTTTTCGGAAATTTTTGTCAGAGATTAAGCTGGCATTAGTGAGCAATTTGCGATCAAAAAGTAATTTTCCAAAAATTGGTGTATGGCGGGTATTGAATATAAGCCCTCGATATATTATTGGATATTGCGTCTTATTTATAACACATCAAAATATCCACTTTATACCCCATTACTCCATCTTTATTTACAATTTGATTTATATTTCTGGATCCAAAAATCGTTTCACTTTAAAATCATTTTTTATTCTGGCCCAGGTTCATTTCTCCTATTATTTAAGTTCCTTCAGCATTAACTAAATTAAATTAAATTGTAATCATTTTTAGCAATATTTTAAAAATTATTCCGATGTTAAACGAGTGGCATACCTAACTTTTAACTTTAAAAAGGTCACTTTCATAGATATAGCCTCCCGACTGTGAATTTTTCTTAGTTCTGCGATACACTTCATACCTAGAAAAAATATTAGCAAAATTGGAAACAGTGCTGTCAAAAACAGATTTTTTTAAATTATAAGTTATATATGTATGTTTATAACTAGCTTTTAACCTACCTCAAGTAATTTTTTATTCACAATATTTTCCACTTTTTTGTAATAAAAAAAAACTCAAAATTCTCGTATTCGAAAACTGTCGAAAATTTTGATTTTTTTATAATTTGAAAGTTCGAACTCAAGAATTTGATTCAATTTCGTTTTTCACAGACTCGAATATTCTGAGGCTTTTTAAAAAAATAAAATATTTTAATTTTAATTGAACAAAAATACACTTTATTGGTAAGAGGGGTCATTACAACATTAATGCTTTTCTTTATTTTTCATTTACTTCTTATTTTAGCTTTTTCGTTTTATTTTATTTTTTTCCATTTATTTTTTAATTATTTCTCTATCTGTTGAGATTATTTAAGCATTCCTTTGGAATGCCTTAAATTTACATGTATTAATATCTAATATTAAATACAACTATGGCTATTAAAAACAAATTAAAAAATAATACATATTTTTTGTATCATAATAATTATAAATATATATGTATCTGTGGCAAAAAGGAATAACTGCTTAAGTCGAATTAAGAGCAAATTAAAATATTAAACCTTATTAAAAGTCTGGTGGTCGTAGTCACTATAAACTGCAAGGAACCTTTGTCTTATTCAAAACATTTTATAGTCGTTTTTGGCAACTGTAGTCGAATTAAAAAATCCAACTGGTTTTAAACACAACAACGAGACTAATAATAAGGCTAAATAACACCATTGTAAGTCTTCGATTTAAAAGTACTATTAGGTGAATTTTCAATTTTCTTGCAAGAATTTTCAGAAAGTTATAGCCTAAAATATCATTTGGAATAATACTTGTTTTAACTTATAATCTAACTTTAAATAACAGAAGAACAAATACAAACAAAAATTTGTATTGCAAAGCGAATTAATTTATAAATAATCTACTTAAAAATTTAAAAGTACAAACATAAGCAGCGGTTTCTTAGTGCCACAGATGTGTATGTATTATTAAACTGGATTAAATTTTTGTAAAAAATTGAAAATTTTTAATAATTTCTTTTTTAATCGTTCAACAATTTCATTATATAATTAAATGCATATTATTCATATATCATAAAAATTCAATTACATTAATCATCATTATCAGCATCAGCATTGTTGATGTTTGTTTACAAATATCAAATAATAATAGTTATAATTATAATAATTATTTATATATAAAAAAAAATTAATTTAAATAAAAAAAAATACAGTCTCACTGATTAATAAAATATAAAATAAAAATGAATTCCACATTTCCATTAATGGTAGAATCAACATAATTCAAAGGTCTTTTTTAGTTGCTACACGATTTGTTTGTTGTTTTGTTTTTTTTTTGTTTTTTTTCTTCTAAAATATGTATAAACGACTAAACTAAACCTTGGAGATATTGGGTAGATAGTATTATAAAATACGTAAATATATGAAAACATTTTGGGTCTATCTAAAAGTAGTGATACTAAATTTAAGAATTGAAATGTCAATTTTAAAGCTGTTGCCTTCACTATAAACAACCTCTCTTATTACTGTAAACCCATATCATCATCACCATCGTCATCACTGTTATTAACATTTTCTTATTAATTTAACTTTTAGTTATTATCATCATCTCCTATTTATCGATTTTATTTTAATGTATGTATGTATGTGGCTCTACACTACTTTGCAATTTTTTTTTATTTTATATTTTTTTTTTTTTGCTTATAAAACACATTTTGGCAATACTGCTTTACAAGATGCATTTGATAAAAATTAGAGTTTGACAAAAAGAAAGACTAAGTTTAAATAAGAACGTACATTTCTCATTAACAATAAATATGTCTGTATGTCTGTATGTGTAAGCAATATTTAAAACTATGATGGCTTCTTTCGATATATAACCTACTCTGTTTCCCCTATAAATTGGTTTGCTTACGATCATTCTTCTTAATTATTGTAATTTATGATTTTATAACATCGAAACTGCACTCCATCTTCTTGTGTTGTTTAATGAGAATACATCAGCTTAAAACTGAATTTCAATATAGATCACTTAGTCCTGATCCGAGGCGCCAGGATAATAATATGGTGGTGGGCGTTCGTATTCAGACGCTGGAGGTGCCATTGGTGGGTTCTGATATCTGGGTGGACCGCCATCCCAATGTCTATGGGAGAGATAAGAACAAAGATAAAATTAAATTTACTACAAATATTTACATTAATTATTGCTAAAGTTTAGGGGTTTTTTTACAAACAGTACATTTTAGGAAACTTTCAAATAGTTTTTTGTTTTTTCTGTTTTAGGTAAGGAGCCAGAAAAAAACTCCAGGATTTTAGTTATCGGTTATAATTTACAACATACAAATTTAAATACACATACATGTTTTCATATTTTTCATATTTGTACATACATACATTTGGTGGATTTACAAAGTATGCTATCATGTCGTATATTGTCATATTGTGTAATTTAAAATGCTTAAAAATATTATTATTATTTTTGTTGTTGCTTGTAAAATTGTTAAACCATTTCAAAATTTCGCAAATTATGACAATCGAATAATATAACAAGATAGCACAGCTTGTTCATCCACTAGTTATTAATATTTATATTTACTTTACATACATATAAAGGGTGTTTTTTTAAGCCCGATAGAACTTGAAATTGTAAAAAATAACACAAAAAATTAAATTGTAATCAAAATTTTTTTTTTTATTCGAAAGATCAATACGTGACATTAACATTTGAAAATGATTTCGGGCATATGGGCACCGCGGCTGTTCTTGACGAAGCGCATTCTGGACGTCCAATTTTGGGCCACTTTTTCGAGCACTGCTGGCCGTATGCCACGAATAACACGAACAATGCTGGCCTCCAAGGCGTCAATTGTTGCTGGTTTATCAGCATAAACCAGTGACTTCACGTAGCCCCACAGGAAATAATCGAGAGGTGTCAAATCGCACGACCTTGGAGGCCAATTGACAGGTCCATTTCTCGAAATCAACTTATCGCCAAATTTTGATTTCAATAAGTCGATGGTTGCGTTCGCCGTATGGCACGTAGCGCCATCCTGTTGAAACCACATCTCCTCCGGATCAATGTCATCCATATTTTCAAACAAAAAATCATTGATCATGGTGCGGTAACGATCTCCATTGACCGTAACGCGAGCTCCGGCCTCATTTTTGAAGAAATAAGGTCCGATGATGCCACCAGCGTGAAAACCGCACCAAACGGTGCATTTTTCTGGATGTAATGGAGTCTGTAGGGTCTCTTGTGGATTGGTCTCGCTCCATATGCGGCAATTTTGCTTATTAACAAACCCGTTAAGCCAAAAATGCGCCTCATCCACAATTTTGCGATAAAACAACGGACGTCCAGAATGCGCTTCGTCAAGAACAGCCGCGGTGCCCATATGCCCGAAATCATTTTCAAATGTTAATGTCACGTATTGATCTTTCGAATAAAAAAAAATTTTGATTACAATTTAATTTTTTGTGTTATTTTTTACAATTTCAAGTTCTATCGTGCTTAAAAAAACACCCTTTATCATTGGATTGGATTAGAAGCACACTGTCCAATTAAAATATACAAAGAAATGAGCAGTTTTACCTTTTTACAAAGCATTAAATTGAATCATATAGAATTGCTCTAATTAAATGCCTTAACTTAAATTGGTAAAGGTATTCACATTACACTTATTATTTTTTTCTCGTCCATGCAATACATAGCAGCCTTAACCTTTTTCGGCAGTATGGTAATAGATTTACAAATAACGCAAAAGAAAAATAATAAAAAAAATTATAAAAAGCTTAACAAAAACACAATTAAAGGACATTCCATGACGCTTTTAAACTTAACAATTTGTGTATAATTTTATCTCTTTTATCTTTCTCCACCTTTCTCTCTACTATTTCTTCAACAAATAAGGAAATAATTTTACGGGTGTTAGTTCTCTTAAAAAAATAATACTGTTAGCAAACTTTTTAAAATAAAAAAAACTAAGCAAAACGAAATGCACATTCCCCCCTGTAATGACAATACTCGGAACTTTTTGCACTACCGCTAACCTAGTGCATGACTTCTGAGCATTAAGCAACAGCTTGTTTCCCTATAAGTACTCTAAACAAGTAAGAGCGCTATATTCGGCCGTGCCGAAACTTATATACCCTTCACAACGTGTAGTCATGCAATAACAGTAGTTTGTGACACCATTCATCCCATATGAAATACGTACATACATATAATAACATACATATATAAAAACATCCCATTGTAAAATTATAAATTCACGTATGTATGTTAAAAAAACAAAAATAAAAAATAAAAAAAATAAAAAAAAAATAAAAAAAAAATTTTAAAAAAAATTTAAAAAAAAAATTATTATATATATAATATATATAAAACAAAAATAAAAATATTTAAAAAAAAAATAATAATAAAAATATAAATAATATATTAAATAAAAAATAAAAAAAAAAAATAACAAAAAAAATTAAAAAAAAAATTTTAAAAAAATTAAAAAAAAAATTTTTTTGGCTCAGCTGGGATTCGATGCCACGTTTTCTCTAACCAGTATACACGTTTGTATGTATGTATGTTGTTTTTGTAATGTTGTTTTTGTGAATAAAAAATCGAGGTGGTCGTGGGTTTTTGCTCATATCTCAGTTGTTTATGTACCGATGTTTCTGATTTTCAATACCGTTCTACTCCCGAATATTTCGGATATTTTTATACCTCACCCGGGTCCAAGCAATATCGGGGGGCTTCAAAAAGTTGATTTCAACATACACACGGACAGACGGACAGACGGTCAGGGCTTAATCGACTCCTCTATTCATAAGCTTTCAGAAAATATATACTTTATGGGATCGGAAATGAAAATTGTAGAAATTTCACACGGAATGACAAACCTATATATACCCTTTTTCACTGTGTGAAGGGTATAAAAAGAGATCACTCATCTAAATATTTAACGAGCGATAGACGCAGTAAAAATGCTTGACATATAATTCATATATGTACTTCTGTTGGATGTTAGAATATTTACATGCTGGATAAAATATCGAGCATTTATTTTCGTTATACCCACCACTAAAAAAATTATGTGTGAGTATATTCTGTTTGTCAATCCGTTTGTAACAAATCGAATTATTCTTTTAAGCCTCATAAAGTGAAGATTTACTGAGTTCTTGTTTCATTTTTTGACGACCAAGCTATGTCCGTCCATCCGTTGAAAGATAGAGCTCGAACAGAAACAGATTTCATATACAGCAGGAGTGCTTATACCCTTCACCTGTGGTGTCTAAGCGTCTATACAGCTTTGTCATTCCATTTGTACTTTCTACAAAATCTATTTCCGACCTTATAAAGTATATATCTTCTGAAAGCTTATGACTAGGCGAGTCGATTGAGCTATGTCCGTCTATTCAACTGTCCGTGTGTTTGTTGAAATCAACTTTTAGAAGCCCTCACATGTTGCTCAGTTCTGTATGTGGTATTAATCTTTCGCAAATATTCGGGAATGAATCGCTATTAAAATCCAGCACGATCACGCCATAACTTTCTGAGATATGAGCAAATGACACGCCCACTTTAACACCTACCTCCCATATACCAACTTTTTTGTTTTAATTCATATAATTTGTCTATGGACAAAGATTTTGGAAGAATAAGATACTCCATATGCAAGTTGAATTCTTCAGCATAAATTACTTTGACACGCCCACTTTTCAAATATTGTAATAAAAAGAAGTGGTAATATCACTTTTGTTTTAAAAATACTTGGGTTCCATTTTGAGACTAAATATATAGAAATTAATTAATAGCAAATTGGACGTAAACAAAGAAAATAATGCGTATTGCAGTATAAAGAAATTATTCTATAGTGGTTAGAGTTGTTACCAATATAATAAATTTTATGATATAAAAGTACTACAGACAGTTGGTGGTAGGCATTAATTTGTTTTGTGAAAATATTAATAGTGTAAAGATAAGATGTATCTGGGTGTTGTTTTTAAACGTTACCATTAATGTTTAATATTGTATATCTTTAATATTATGACCACTATATTCCGCACATTTTCTTGTCATATTTTGCACACCGTACTCTGTGAAATGTCATCTAAAATTTATGTCGTCGCTGCTCTGGCGTGATCGGTTATATATTTAATATGACTGATTATATTATATCTTGATTGGTTCAAAAATAAACAATAGTCAGTATGCGTTAGTTTGAAACAGTAAAGTAACAAAATGAAATGTTTTTTTTTTTTGCTCTCCTGAAAACTCAGTAAAAAAAAATACAACTGAATTTGTTAGAACAACGACGTTATGTGATCCATAATGAAAACAAGTTTAATAAATCAAACATAGAAAAAACCCAAATTTTTAATTTGTTATCCAGCATTCACTGTGTGAAGCATACAGATACAATTTCACTAATTCTATCAGATTGTTGGATGACGTTTTCATTAACGTATATCATCCTTAACACTTTTTACTTATAAAATAGTAGTAGCGCCAACAATACTAAATTTCAGCAATTCAAAATTTTCGTGAGCATATAACCGGTGATTGGAATGCCTTTATCATAAAATATGGGGTTTCTTTTTAAGTTTTTATATTTTGATCACATATTTTCGTTTACAATCTTGTTTTTTCGAATTTTGATATCCTAAATCAATTTGTATTTGTTATACAACAAAAAACGTTTGTGCATATGGTTGTACAAAAAAATGTTGTGTAAAAATGTCAAATAAAGCCATGAAATGTTGAAAAATTTTGAATTGATAAAACGTCGGGATAAAATATACACTATCGATGAATTCACGAGGTATGATTTTATTTCATGCTGTAAGTAAGATCTAAAGTTTTTAAATATTTTAAAAGTATTGTTGTTGCCTTTGTTAATTAGTTAAGGAAGGCAGCATGTTGAACTAAGCATACAGGGTTTACTTTTATTTTAAAATAACTTTTTTTTAAAAACCCAAGAATATTTTAAAACAATTTTCTAAATGTGTAAACTTTATGACAATATGATATAAAAGCATACCTCATGAAACCAACATATATAAATAAATAAATAAATAAAATGTTTTGGCGAATGGAGTAAACTTTAAATCAAAATTAAACAATGAAAAAGCACACAAAAACATCCTTAATCACATCATAACATATACAATTAGATCCACACACTATGGTGGCTTAGTCAAAATCAAATTAATACCTAAAAGAAACCATCTGCCGACAATGCTTTTGGCGTTGTATCAGTAGCCTCAACCACATTTCTAAGTGTAAAAAATTAAAAAATACATTTATATAAATAAAAATTAATAATAAAAATAATAAATATTAAGTTAAGTATGAATATGCATGTATGTATGTAAGTAAAATGAAATATTAAATTTATTATTACTGCAATTATTGTTGTCGTTATTATTTATTAATATTATTACTATTATTAAAATGTTTCCAGGTAGAAAAGCATTATTTTAAAATGCTTAATGCTTCTCACATTATACTGTCACTACTATATATACTTAAAAGGGTTAAAAAAAATTAACATAAATGTAGAAAGAGCATTCCCAATTAGTTATTACAACACATTAAAAGGAAAATTTATTGAACAATATCAAGCTGTTATAAAAATCATTCAACATTCGAAAGAAAAAATAATTAATTTTTAAAAAGGAATGGTGCTAGATGGATGGATTTATTTTTGGATTGGATGGAGGGTGGGATGTTTATAACATAAACTTACTTGGGTGCCATATCACTGTAACGCGTATCACGAACACCAGCTGCAGCCGGTGGAATGCCGTGTGAGGTTGATCCTACTGGATCCTCATAATATTCCCGACGACGGCGATCTTTATTCTTGCGTCGTTTATTTTTTGGACCACTATACAAGTAAAGGATAAAAACATAACGTATAAAAAATGTAATGAAGTCTTTGTACGAATAAAAAAAAACTAAGAAACTTAAACTGAAGTACATATATACAAAAGTGCAGTAGAGTAGATTATTTAAAATAAATAAAAAATATAATTTTGTTCAGATCATTTTCAACAAGAAAAGTAGTACAATAATTCGAATACAATTGGCTAATTCGCAAGGTTTTCTAAGTGTATTATTGACATAAAGGCATGTGATTCTTAAATTTTACAACAAGCAATACGAAACTTTTCAATGATTTTAAAATTCTTGGAAAATTATGATAATTTGACTCTTAGAACGACCTTGTGAATTAGCGAAATTTGTTTTAAAACAATTATGAAAATAAAAGATTTTAAACGATTAATCATGTATTTAAAATTTTAATACATTTCATTATTCATATTACTTAGAGAATTTGAATTTAATTTAGGGGAAATTGAATTGAAATTATAATAGTAATGAAATTGATGATATGATTAACTGAAAATATATTTCTCTTTTATTTTGCTTTTTTAATTTTTAATCACTTACTTTGCCAATGGAATGTGATCACGCTCACTGTAAGCATCATACAAATACTCCCTGAAAAGTTATTTGTTTTAGTTTATAATACAAACTTTTAACATACATTCACAAAATAAAATTAAATTAAATTAAATTAAATTAAACTACATGTTAATAGAAAAAGGTCTAAATGTTGAACAAAAATAAACTACTTCATAAATCATTCAATATAAATGCCATATAACATGGTTACTCTCCATTAAAAAGTACAACAATTTGTTTGCAGTTTAAGTGACGAATCAAACATAATATTTAAAAAAAAAAAACAAAATTTACTTACGATTCAACTAAGGGGCCAGGATATGGATCTGATTTTTGATAAAGACTAGACAATTTGACAGCAACTATTAAAGTTGGCAGGAAGAGTAGCACACACCACATAACACCAGCCCAGAAACCATTCTGTAAAAAATAAAAAATTAAAAATTTAATTATATGAAGGTAAAATCTTTAAAGTATCGTTAGTTACACTTACCAAAGGATCAACAATACTATTGCAGGTGGCCACAATTCCAGCCTTATAGACTTTGGCGATTGGTGCACATATGCCAATCTTTTTCTCCACCGCTGTTACAACCATTTCCAAATAACGTATTATTTCACCGGCAAAGTGGTTTGTAAAACTTTCGGCTGTCGCTTTAACAAATGCTCGCCCGTCCTTTTGGATAAATGCCTGAGCCCTTTCGATTTCCTGCACGAGCAATGGTATTGAATCTTGGAATGGACGGTCTTTATAACTAAGAGTTTTATCTAGATCTTGAGCTAATTTTATTAGTTCAGCTGATTGATTTTTCATAGGTATAACAAGATTTTGATCGTAAGTCTCTAAATGCAAAGCTTGATTGCGTAACGATACTTGTACGTCTTTCATGTCTGGACTTACGATCTTATTGGCAGTTTCGCGTAATTGTACGGCGATTTCGGTGAGAGAATGTTTGGTTATATCATCATTTAAATTGTCTATGAAATGGCTTGAATCGAAATCTTTCAAAGCAGATTCTCTTAGACTCAAAATGCGTTGTTTATCTGCGGCAGATAATATTTCCACACCTCTATCATCGAAATCTATACCTTGAACGAGATCTTCAAGAGTCTGATTGATTTTGTAGTGTGATGTATATTCATTGATTTCGTGTATATCGACAAGATTATTAATGTGTAACACTTCGTAAATAGTTTGGTTGGCTTGACAGGCGGCGATAACATGAGATATTCGGAATGGTGGCAATGAGCCAGAAGCTGCCTTGCCTTTGATTTTTGATGGATACAAAACTTCGTTTAGATCTATCAAATTGTCAAAGTCGGCGAAAATGGCATCATTTTGAGGATCTCTGTAAAAAAAAAAAAAATGATATAGTGTTTGTATGGAAATAATATTTACTTTAGCAAACAATGTATGTAAAAAAACTTACCTTAACGGCACACAAACACCTCTATATGCAACAATGCCGATAAGAAAATGTAATAAAGCAATTAAGGTTATGGCTGAAATCGTTAGGAATATAATTGCTACAGCACTGAAATTAAAATGTTTTATATATGTTAGTATATATGTATGTATGTAGTTATATTTAAATTACTTAAAAGAACTTATACAAAAGTTTGTTAACTTATTTAAAATATCAGTAGCAAATCACATTTAAAAAATCTTTAATTTTTGACAATTGTAAAAAAAAATTATTACGAAAATTTTTGCCAATGTAGGTATTTATATACATTTGTACATATGTGTGTATATATAAATACAATAATATGTATATACATATGTATGTCTTTATGTACATATTAGATATGATAGCTAGAAATTTCACTAATATTTCACAAGTACTCGGATCTACGAATTTCGTATACCGAAAAAATATGCAGAAAAATTTTCTCAGCAAAAATATTTTCGAACTTAATTTCGAATTTTCGAACATTTTAAAACATTTAAATTTTTTTCTTGGTAACTTAAAAATATATACAAAATATTATTTATATAAAATTTTACCTAAAATTTACATATTCGAAATTTTTAAATCATATAAATAATCAATACGTTTAGTAATTAACAACTTTAAGTCTGCAAATAATACTTTTAAGGTCTTATTTTTCTTTCGAATTTAAGTTCGAAATATCGAACATTATGAGAATTTAATATTTTAAAATTAAAGCTCGAAATTATCCCAAAAAAAAACTTTTATGTTAATTCTTCCTTGAAAAGTGTATATTCCAAATCAGTAACAATAATAAAAAAAGTTTAAAAATCATTTTCGAAAATATTAAAAACATTTTACTAGCACTTTAAATTTATGTATATACAATATTTATATGTACCTACGTAACTTAACTTTTTTATTTGCTAAATTATGTAAATTAAAACAAAAATTTGTTGGCCCTAATTAAAATATAATTTATAAAAAACTTACAACATTAGAAATCTGGAACCAGAACCTTTATTGCAGCAATCATCACCATAGCCATCTGGACGTTTACCGCATATGCCACACAATAATGCGGCCACTAAGCATATTAAAACCTTTTGGAAAAATAAAAATATTAAATAGAATAATATATTATTAAATAATTTTAAACATAGATTTATACTCCTTACGCACACACTTGCACAATACGTACAAATGTAAATTAGGAATTTGACCTACTTTTTGCCTTTCGCGCCATGCGATAAAAAATAAGTATGTATGTCTGTATGTATAAAATATGTTAATAAGAAATATTGTTTTCAGTTTATTTTATATAAAACACACGCACGCTTTGTACAAAAACAAAAAAAACTCTCACATTTTGGACTTTCTTCATTTCTTTTAACTTTTCAGCAAGTGTTACAAAGTTTGGTAAATTTTGTTTATAAGTTTGTGTGAATTTACAGGGCGTCAAAATTTCATCATTTTTCAAAATTATAAAAAGGTTTAAAATGTTTTCCATAAATACAAACAATTCTTTTTATTCATTTTAAATTTTTTGGGAACTTATGACATTACGATGCTTAGGGCTGATTTTAGTTTGCTAAAACATTTTTTACGCATTCCCATAAAGTTATTTAAATAACGAATTTTCGAGTGTACATTTTCTTCATTAATTTAAACCTTGCCTGAGTTGCGCAATTGTTAACTGTTTGTAGTCATATCTTTTTACCAAAAAATCGCAGTTTGAACGAGTTTTTTTTGTTTGTATTTTTTATATATTAAATTTGACATTTAGAATAGGCAAAAAAAAGTACAGCTGAGGTTTAAGATTATTCAAAGGAAATAATCAG
This sequence comes from Phyto melanocephala, assembly GCA_941918925.1. Taxonomy (NCBI): domain Eukaryota; kingdom Metazoa; phylum Arthropoda; class Insecta; order Diptera; family Rhinophoridae; genus Phyto; species Phyto melanocephala. The sequence continues at coordinate 128,175,851 of OW799235.1, forward strand.
CTGACGAATCCAGACAACCTGATAAATATACTCGCCTTATGAAGATGTAGAAAAGAAAGAAAACATCGGGTTTTCATCGCATTTTAGTTCAAATTTGTAACATACATAACATTTAATATTTATAGTTCTAAATGTGTTTAATAAATTTCTAACACGAGTATATATAATATAAAACATAATATTTTTTGAAATATATTTATTTGGTTGTTGGGTTTAAGCTGGTTTATATGCATTTCACTGGTGCTTATGCCAGATCATCAGTAAACCTTTACCCAAATTCTTGAAAAAGTTTAAAATTTTTATAAGTTATATTTTTAAATTCTCATTAACAAAATGAGAATTCAAAAATAAAACAAAAAACCATAAAAAACTTTTTCAAAAACCCAACCAACAATTTTTTTAATTTTGAATTTATTTTATTTTTCTAATCCCTTTAACATTTGGCTAACCGTTGGTTAACACTAAATGCTTATAAGGGCAAACGAAAAATAAAATCTTTTATTAGTTAATTTACTAAATTTTTTGGGATATGCTCCCATAATTTTTCAATTATATTTATTTGGTTGTTGGGTTTAAGCTGGTTTATATGCATTTCACTGGTGCTTATGCCAGATCATCAGTAAACCTTTACCCAAATTCTTGAAAAAGTTTAAAATTTTTATAAGTTATATTTTTAAATTCTCATTAACAAAATGAGAATTCAAAAATAAAACAAAAAACCATAAAAAACTTTTTCAAAAACCCAACCAACAATTTTTTTAATTTTGAATTTATTTTATTTTTCTAATCCCTTTAACATTTGGCTAACCGTTAAATAAATAAACCGTTAATAAAATAAATTCAAAATTAAAAAAATTGTTGGTTGGGTTTTTGAAAAAGTTTTTTATGGTTTTTTGTTTTATTTTTGAATTCTCATTTTGTTAATGAGAATTTAAAAATATAACTTATAAAAATTTTAAACTTTTTCAAGAATTTGGGTAAAGGTTTACTGATGATCTGGCATAAGCACCAGTGAAATGCATATAAACCAGCTTAAACCCAACAACCAAATAAATATAATTGAAAAATTATGGGAGCATATCCCAAAAAATTTAGTAAATTAACTAATAAAAGATTTTATTTTTCGTTTGTCCTTATAAGCATTTAGTGTTAACCAACGGTTAGCCAAATGTTAAAGGGATTAGAAAAATAAAATAAATTCAAAATTAAAAAAATTGTTGGTTGGGTTTTTGAAAAAGTTTTTTATGGTTTTTTGTTTTATTTTTGAATTCTCATTTTGTTAATGAGAATTTAAAAATATAACTTATAAAAATTTTAAACTTTTTCAAGAATTTGGGTAAAGGTTTACTGATGATCTGGCATAAGCACCAGTGAAATGCATATAAACCAGCTTAAACCCAACAACCAAATAAATATAATTGAAAAATTATGGGAGCATATCCCAAAAAATTTAGTAAATTTTTTGAAATATTTAAAACTGTACTTACTAAGAGTAAAATTGAGCATACACCGATACCCATATAGAATCTGTATGGACCATATTCGGTACGATAATTATCAGCTATATTTGTATATTTATTTGTATTTGAACCAATCAATTTTGAAACCTTTTGTAATTCAGTTTTAATGTCATTTGAAGCTTTCAGCAAACCGGCACCTATAAGTTTCATTTTTAGAAATTAGAAATTTTTTAATAATTAAAAACAAACCCAATAGACTTACCGGCTTTCGTTATTGCATCAATAATTTGAGGTGTATAAATGGCAATGGTGTCATTTAAATGTTTACGCATGGCTCTTAAAGCTTTATTACCACGTTCTCCTGCGGAGGCTATGTCATCGTTAATCAATTGTTCTAAGTTTTCAATAATAACAGTCACATCGGGGAGCTTATCATGAAAAAGTGCAAAAATATGAGTAAAATGCATTAATTTAAAATATTAAATTTAGAAAATACTTTAAGATTGCCAGAAAACTATTTGGAAAAAACATACCTTAGGGAAATAACGATCTACCATCTTGTTTAATTTTATTTTCAAATTTAAGCAGCATTAAATAAAATAATTTATAATAGTACAGTTAATTCAACTATTTAATTTAATTATGAAATTCTTAAAATTAAAATCTAATATCTTCCTTTATCAAAAATTTATCAAGTAATAAGACTTATTAAGAGTGTAATTATTGTGTCGAAAACAAATCGGAGTTTGGTTGTCGAAAACGACTAAAACAAATGTAAATATGATTTGTTTTTGTTGTCCTTAATTTTTGCATTATATCAAATTATGTTAAACGATTTCGACTATGACAACGACATTCCTAATAGGTCAAATTGGCTATACAAAAACTTACCTGATCATAGTGTATTCCATTTGCATCTAGTTTACCAATTTCGTATCTATTCAACACCTCTTTGCATGACTGATCTGAACATTTGTTAAGCATAACTAATAAGTCTCGTTTAACGCCACGTAAGCCTACAAGAATCACACAAAAATTTTTAAAATTGTATTTATGTGTAATAAAATAATGCATACATACCATCACTTAATTGCGATGCATAGACCCTTAGATCATTCGTTATTATTTTCATTTTCTGTAATTTTTGTCGCAAGTCTGGCAGTTTCTTGAGAAAATCTGTAAGATATCCTACCGACACAGCCATTGATTTTTGTTCCAACTGTGTTATAATAAAGTCAGATGTTTCTAAAACACAAGAAAATTATTTAAATTTTTTTTTTTTTAGTTGAAGGAGTATAAAATAAAATAAATTACCTCTTAATATCAGTTCTAATTGATCCGATAATTGTTTGTAATTGTTTACTAAAACATATTCTAATTGTTCAGAAGTTACATCTAAGAAGGTTTGAGTATCATTGCTACCGGCACGAACAACGGCAGTGCTATCATCGATGCCATACTGCATATAACTATTGGTGGCAAATGCAATAATAACTCCAAATCTGTTGGTAATGAAATATTTTAAAATTGGTTAACTCACAATAACCTTTTAATATTGTTCAATAAAAATGGTGGTAAGAATTTTTTTTTTTTTTAATTTTTAAGTCAGAAATCAATGATAACTAATAAATTTTGGTCTTTTTGGAATTTCGAATTAAATTGACATACAGATTAATTTTGATATTAGTTAGGGTTGAAGGATTATGTATACAAATATCAATTTCAGAAAAAAATCTTGGGTTGGTAATAAAGCGGGATTGCTAAGCAAGATCTGAAAAGACGGATCAATAGTCAAGAATCACATTCATATATTTTAGTATTGTATTTTAGTCACATAAATGATAACGGAACACGTTCTACTTATCGAACCATGTCTGTTGACGATTATAAAAATAATCTTAACGAGGTAATGAGGCTTTTACATGTTAGACTATTTTAGTTTTCGGAATAATGAAACATTTCTGTCAATAAGATTGTCAATCAGTTAGCACGCAATAGTGCGGCATCAAAATTATCCGATTACTGTAGAAAACAGTGCATTATATCTTCAGCCACTGCCAACATATACAAATTAGAGTATTATCCAATAATAAGAAGGTGGCACTTAGGCGGGATTTTTTATAAGTTCTGTATTTTTCCCTCCCCCCTCTTTCTTCTTAAGGTCAAGGCATATAGAATCTATCGAAATGTTAGTTAAAAACATCGACGGATGATGTATACGGATTCTCTGTGACTCGGCCTTTATACCTTTGTTTGCCAAGAATCAAATCTCCGCAATATATTACATGCAAATATGAGAATAAAATTTTGAACGTGTTTAAATGCGAAAACTTGGCTTTAGATCCAGCCTCAGAATATTAAAATTTATTAGTTTTTCTCTTATAAAGAGTTACTTTATTGCCCGATGATAAATTTTTCTATAAATACACAATTTAGATAAAATATTTTGTTTATTGATAATGACATACAAAATTAAGAAAACAAAAAAAACTTTTTAGCTTCTTATTATGCTCAATTTGAAAAAATAATTTTTAAAGATTTACAAAAAAAATAAAACTTACAATATTCCCGTTGACAAAAGTATTAAAAAGAAACCCAGAAAAACTCGACGGCATGTATCATGTTTCTTATCAAATGGTTCTGATCGACCACCACATGCACCAGCACAACGGCAACAACAGAAACATAAGCTGATGTATAAAAGAAATAAAAAAACAACAATTTGAATGAAAATAATGAAATTACAAAAAGAAAATAAAGAAAATGTACCCTATAATGGGCATTGAAGCCACTAGAACTCCAACCAGCAAAACGATCAAAATAATGGGCCAATAATGTAATATTAAGTCACCCCATTCATTACGCTCAACTTTGGGTCCCAGCAAGACCTTTGAGTCTTTAAACTGTAAATAACCTGTAAATATGATATAAAACGTTTAAATTCATTATTGCGTAAATTAAAATTAAAATTTATTACACACCTTCTGGCAATGGGGTTTCACCGCCAATCAAAAGCCACATAACTTTTTGCGTTATTTCATAGAGAGGCTTCATGCCACGAGCATTGTATTCTGTTATACTTCTATAAGTTGCATTCTTTGACCATTCCGTATATTTTGTGGGCTTTAGATTTAATTTTGTATTTATGTCAAATGCATTAGTTGTTTTGCATAAACTGCAAACAATCAAGAATATTAGACAAAAGCTAATCATGTTCCATAATGACTTCATTTGACCTAATCTTAAATGATCTGGAGTTTTCAATGTCATTTTTGTAGTATTTATTGTAAAATTATTATGTTCGTCTTATATGTTTGATAGTTATTGAAGGAATGTGTTTTTTCCCCTTCGTTTTCGTATTATGTAATGAGTGATGCAGCACACTACTAGCGTGTAATTAAAGCTTAATATTTCCTTTTATTTAAAACATTTGGCAATGTGAGATTTTCGAAACTGTCAATATATCCCTCCATTAAGAAAAATCTGAAAAAAAAATTTGTACACAATCTTTATCAAAAAAAAATCAAAAAATTCACAAACAAATTGCTTATTGACCTTTAAAAAATATGCACAATAAAATTAATTATATCACTATACAACTGATAAACAAATTCTACAATTGATGAAACAAATGACACGAGGCGAAAGTTTAAATGAAACGTTTATGAAAAAGTTTAATCGCATCTCAAATCAATAGTATTAACTACGTTTTCATTGTAAGGCTAAAGAATTTCAACAAGGTCAAGTTACATAGTTTGTAAAGAAGAGTTAAACTAAATTGTTTTTCCAAAAAATTTTCCGCCTATTTTTATTTATATTAAAAAATAATCATTAAAAGTGTTTTCGTCCCTTTATCATTTTTATATTTGTTTACATGTCGTTAGCCACCTACTAACTAACAACATTAAAGAATCATTATTGTTGCTACTAGTGATGAAAGTAACACGCATTGGTGACATATTAAATTTAGACATGAATTCGATTAGTTAAAAAAATTTTATAGACAAGTTAATTGGATGAATAGAATTGAAAAGCTTAATAAATATACACACACGCACACACTGATACACTTCTGTGGAAATGTACAAGTATGAGGGCAATAAATGGAAGTGATTTTGATTCTTGGTAGTAAATTTCCTTATTTTCCGTGTTGTTAGTAAACAAAAAATTTTTCTCACTAAACAGTGCTACCAAGGTAAAGGGTGGCCCATTTAAAAGTCTAAATTTGAACTACCGATTACTTTGACTTTGAAAGGTAGAACAAAATTCATTTTTATTTTTAGTTTTATGTTTAACATTTGCAAAATAGTACACTATACGCTCGGAGAAAATTGCGGAATATTAAAAACTTATTTCCAAAGTAGTGAGTCTATAATGCAAACTATAAGAATTTACGTGGAAACTTTTCAAGAAGAGAACGGCTTTCAGTATAGTTTGTGCGTCAATTTGTGAGGCGAGTTCATGAAAACGAATCGTTATTGGACAAAGCAACCCGTGTACTTTCTCGTGCATTGCGTTCAATTAAAAACATTTTTGCAGTGGCTGAGAATGTGCAAGAACATCCTCAACATCAACTCGTCATCGTTCTGGCCCTTCTTTGAGAAGAATTTTTAATTTTGAAAAATTGGGTTGATCGGATAGGGATACTGCCTAGCCAGTCGTAGTAGTCTTATAAATGATATTGTGTTTAGTTCTTCATTGACAAAGTTTAACTTTTCGAATAAAACCAGAAATTTAAAAAATAATCGGTACTTTTTTTATAGCCGATTCAAAGTTAAAATTTTAAATTGCCCATCCTGTATTGGGTGTATAACATAAAAATGCGGAATGTTTTTAAGTTCTTAGCTTTTGTTTTGAAACCTTTGCATGATATAACTTAATTCAAAGTATTAACTATTAGATTGCGCTAAAAGAACAGCTTAACTCTTGAGGTCATAAACGAAGCAAGCCAGTTTCATATTTCCTGTTCCCAGAGATAACGTTATACATCGGTCGAAATATATTGTAGTCGGATGAGGCAAGGTCTGGACTACACAGCTAGCCTTTTGTATAAAGTCAAAAACATTCGCACATTAAAAATATCAAGTCAAATGTTTCTATTTTAATCTTCAACAATGTCTTCTAGAACTTTTTTAGTAGTGATTTAACTTTATTGAAGATAGGCAACGTAATTTTATTATTCTGTAACATATGTTTTATGCAAAATTTTGAGCAGAATTTATGACTTTATAAAGGGTTGTTTAAAGAACAAAAATATATGCAAAATTATTTTCTACGCGGATTTCATATTATAGTATTTCTTTCAAATAAAATCAAGTTTAAAAATAAACTCAAAAATTTAAAAGTGCTTTCCTGATAAACTAAAAACAGATATAAGTAGCTTTTCCTTGGAGCCACATAATTATGAAAAAAATCAATATAATTTGTCATCTCTGGCACTCAAACTCAGTTGAGTTGTTCTCTCTCCGCTAATGACGCTTACAAAACTAGAAAGTAAATCTACTTTTTGCATTGTACGTATCACAACATTCTACTACAATGCAGGTCGTCTAGTCAATAGTTCTTATCATGGTACAATTATCAGGTAGCCTCACTAAAACAGCTGATTATTTTTTTCTCTACCTTAAGGTTTAATTAAGATGTCAAATTTTGTTTATGTATGTGTATATATTATGTACGTATATATTCTACCGCCAAAAAAACACGCACACACATTTGCTTTTTGACATTTAAGTCGTCGTTTTCCAACAACAAAATACATGTAGAATTTTGTTGTTGCAGAACTGAGGCTACCTGATGATTGTACCATGGTTCTTATTTTCGGCAATTTCTTTAAATCGTATCCTGTTTATCGGCTAAAACTGGTGTGTCAAAATACGATCTATGCATCCATTTAAAATGTAGGGAACAAAAAATTATCTGCTTACAAAAATGATTAGGTTAGGTTAGGTTGAACAAGTAAGAGCACTATATTCGGCTGTGCCGAATCTTTTATACCCACCACCAATTTGATGTACTTTTATAGCACAGAATTTATTATTTTGTTATTAACTGTAATCGCTATGAAATAATTCCCTTATACTAAAATATGTATCACTTTCTTTGTATAACTTCGATATGCTAGTAAAATGTTTTCGTAAATTTATTCATTCAATGAAAGTGGGCGTTGAAATAGGCGTGTAAATAAAACTTAGGTATTTTAATATAGTCCTTTGTTCATCCAAAATCTTTATTCATAGCGAAATTATACGAATTTAAGATAAAGCTTTATATGAGAGGTGGGCTTAAAAATGGGCGTGTCACATTAATTTTCCGTAAATACAAAGCCTTTGACCAAAAAGCAATGTTTGCTTAATTTCAGAATTAGACATCTTATTTTGTCAGTTTTATTACGTTTTAAAGTTTTAATATACCAAAAAAATGTGCGGTATGAATTTTCGTACATTTTGATTTAAGCAATTTTCAGGGAAAAATATTTTTTTACTCAGAAAATATACATTCGAAATTTAATGGCTCTACGTTAATGTGTTTGGAAACAATGGCATTTTATTCGATGTTGGAAGGACATGGTTTTTTTTACCTACTCTTGCATTACAAGTTATAACTCTCTTCCTAATATTCCGATTTAGCCCACCTTATGTATAAGAAATATTTTGGCAAAATTTGAGTCCCCTAGCTTTTTCGGTCTGACCTCTATCGTGCTTTCAACAGACGGACATGCGGACAGACAGACGGACATAGCTAGATCGTCATCAAATCAAACCCTGATTCAGAATATATATACTTTATGGGGTCTAAAATGGATATTTCGATGTGTTACAAACGTAATGGCAGAATGAATATACCCCCACCATTTTTTTGGTGGCGGGTATAAAAAACTGAAAACGGATTTGAATTAAGTGCGCCAAAACTTTAAAGTCCACATATTTTTATTTAAACGCGATTTTACTGCAGACCAGTGTAATTAACACAGTGATTTCATTAACAATTATTTTTTTTTTATTTATCATTTTGATACACCTTCTGCGACTTTAAGTTATCAATATGTAAATATATAAACTTAAATGATTGTTTTTTATTTTTTTTTAATTGAAATAAATTGACTTTTACGTTGTCGTTCTTTTAACATTATTCTGAATTCATTAATAGTACTTTTTAAAAAATTGTGTGTCCAAAATTACAAGTTTTAACAACTTTTCCAGTGGTTTTAGTCTTTAAACATAAATCACTCGGAGTATTAATTGTTTAGTTATCTTAATTAGTCCAACATTTCTGTAAGGAAAAATCTGTTGATTTTTTTAAACCTTTTCTTTGTTTGTTATTTTTTTTTAATTTCTTATAACACTTATTTATCATTGTTGTTTTATTTGAATGAAAAACTTAATTTAACTTGAATTTGTTGTTAAAAAACAAGCCTTTTAAAATAGCTTTTAATTTTGAATTGTGTATTATTATTTGTGCAAAATATTTTTTTGTTTCGAGTAAAACTCAAGTACATGTAAGTATTTTTTTGTTCTCGCAAAAAAAAAATTAAAAATTACGTTGTTTTCAATTTTCAAGAATGTATTGAAAAATTTGATACTAGAAAAATTAACTTTGTCAGCAATTAAAAACAAGTTTAACTACAACCTTTGAGAAATTAATATAATGACCTTGTAAAAGGCATTTTTCTTTGTTTTAACTAATAACATAAAACTTAAAAAATGAATGAAGTTTTAAAACTAAACACGGTCTAATTCATAAAAAGCTTTATAAAAGGTTTATAAATTAAATTTCCATAGAAAATTAGTTATACCCTTTATAAGCCTTTACTAACTTTTATAAATAATAAGAACAATTAGTCTCGCAAACAAAGTGTCAAAAATATAGACTTTTTTATACCCTTCACCTGTGGTTCCAAGAGTATATATAGCTTTGTCATTCCGTTTGTAATTTCCATAATTTTCATTTCCGACCCCTGAAAGCTAATGAATTGGACTGAGCCATATCTGACTGTCCGTCTATTCGTGTGTTGGTTGAAATCAACTTTAAGAGTTCCCACATGTTACTCAGATCTGTATGTGTTAGCAATCTTTTGCCAATATCCGGGAATGAATCGCTATTGAAATTCAGTACATTCGCCCCATAACTTTTTGAGATATAAGCAAATAAAGAAGACTGTCTGGTTTTTTTTTCAATACTTTTTTTTACAAAAATCAATATTTTTCAGCCCTAGTTTAATTTATAGTTACGGTTTTTATTTTTTAATATGCCTCTAGAGATATTCTGAAACATTTTGAATAAATTGCTTACTAACCGACTAAGTTATAGGCAAAAATAAATTTGAAAAATTTATATTTTTTTTAATATGTCAAGCTATAAAAGCTCCTAAATAATTTTTTGGCATCCTAAAGACACCAGAATACAAGTCATGGTCTCGAAAATTACTGCTGAGAAAATCTAACAAATCTATTTTAAACTACCTGAGATATAAGCACAAAAATATAAATGCTTCGGTGTTTTTCCTAAGATTGACAAAAGAAAATCGATTTTTTCAGCTTTTGGGCAACATAGAGGAACGACATGGGTATCAAAACAAAAGGCAGCAGAATATAGGACACTAAAAAAATTTTAAGCCTAATGTGGCCGTGACAGCAAAATATGGCAAATTGATTTCTGTATGGATCAAATCTAGAAATTAAAAATGTTCCCACTTTAACCTTCTGAATACTGGTATCAAACGAAAGGTCTTGGCCAGTAGAATATAGTAAACAATGAACATTTTAAAATCCAAAATGGCGTCCGAAATAAAATTATAGAAATACAATATTTGTAGCAAAGGAAAGGTAAGCCATAATACAGTAAACTATGAAAAAGTTTAAGTCCAACATGGCGTCCTAAACAAAATGGCGGATAATTTTTATTTCTCAACCCATCAATGCGAGTTTCAAATAAAAGGGCTTGTCTACTAAAAGACAACTAACTATGTAAAAATTCTAAATCAAAGATGGTGTTGGATATTATAAAGCCAAAATTACGTATAAATGGCATTAAATCTAAGCTTAGCTACGATGTGTTCAATATGCCTATATATGTATACATGATGGTGAAGGATATTATCAGATTCAGCGCGGACGAAGCATTAATAGTTGTTTTTTATTCCATTTATTATTACATAATAACATAATGTATTTAAATGCAACATGGGTTTCTTTTAAACACATGTGTTTAACAATGTTCGAAAATTCAAAAATTTTTCAATATCGCACAAATATTATTTGGTGTCTTAAGTTGAATTGAAATTAATTTTTTTTTTGTGTATCAACCAGAAAAGTTTATTAATTATTACTGAAGCATGTGCTAGAATTTTTTCCATTTTTGTATTTATGAAGGTTGTTCGACCGTGGAAACGATTACTACAAAATTACATAAAACTAATTTCGATTCTAAAAAAAAACAACAATCACTGACTAAATTCGAACGTAGTCAGCTATTCGTATATTTATTTATATTGCAATTTTATTGCAGTTGCAATAAAAAAAGAATTATTCAATTTCATTACCACTTTTTATTTCTTATTTTGTTAATAAGCCAGAAATTTGTTTCACCAATAATTTACGTGAGTGTATATGTAACATTTCTAAGAAAAAAATTTTTAGATAATTGCAATCTGAGTGGTACTTGTAAAAAGTCAAATAAAAAACTTGTTTGTAGACATTACTCATTAGAGTATTTTTTTTTTTTTCTCTTATCATATCATAATATAAATATATGCAGGTACGTATTAAAGGGTTGCAATATACTTTTTAAAATACTTTTAAAACGTTTAACAGCAAATGAATCAGTTACTTAAGTTCGTGTGGTTTTTAAACATTTTGCGAAACAAATGAATGAGTACCACAGAGATTCAAAATTACACTTTCATTGAAAAAAAAAACCGAAACAAACAACAAATTTGTTAATGATAGGTCGTAATGGCCCTAGCTCCACATCTTAAAATTATTTCAACGTTCGTAAAACCATTAAAAAAAATTATGACAAAGAAGTGATTTTGCAGGAATTCAACCAGAGACGAAGTGATTTAATATGGGCGAAAATGCTAATGATTTTAACATTAGTGTGTCATTGGAGACCATGTGTTAACACGAACATACTAATGAATACAAGAATATTCTAATAAGTGATTACGACTCATATAAATTAGGTGAAAAAGATCCGATGTTTCATGAGTTAATATTGTTTTTTTTACAGGAATTTGCTAAGAAATTTAGCATGATTTTTCATTTATTCTGAATCATATCATTTATGACTAATTATTTCGTACCTTGAGAGTCATTTCAAATTAGTACTTTTGCACTATTAATTTAGAAGTTCTGAAAATCTAATTCACTTTGCACTACTTCTAATTTTTTTTGCTGATTTACAAAATTTCTCTACCAAATTCTGTATAAATCGGTCTATAACTTACACTACCTCTTATAAAGGTTCAAATTCAAAAAATCACTTAGTCATTTATAAAACCGTTTGAAATATTAAAATTGTAACAAAAATTTACTTTTAACTTTAAATTTTCTTATGATCGGTTAATAATTGGTTTTAGCTTCTGTATAAGGCCTACTAACGAAATCATCTTAATGCTAATGAAATAGTTAAACGTTTAAATAATAAAACTGCCTGACTGATAGCAGTTGATACTCAAAATAAATAATTTATATTTTGTGATGTAGGGTAATAATATTGTCGTGTTTAACTAACCATAGCTTTTTTTGCTTGTTTTAAATATGTTAAAAAAAATATATAACGGCTTTATACCTACATTATAGCATTTACTTAAGTGAAGGAAAATAATTGAGTGTGCTTGGGCATTGCTTTAGTAAGAACTCGTATGTTTGTACACAAATGTTTTTTTACAATTACTTTGAGTTCCATATAAAAAACAAAAAAAATCATTTTTTATGATTTAATTACAAGCAATATAAAATCTAAAATTGTATACACATATGTACATACATACATATATAAATAAATATACTTACACCATACATATTAACATATGTGAAAATACACAGATATAAAGTAATAAACGTTAAGGTGTGGAAATGATCATTCAGATTTTTTTTTCAATTTTCAAAACGTTTTATTCTTATTTTAATATGTTATTCGACTATTTTTTTCGCGTAAATATAATTTTAGAAAAACAATGACACCCTAAGCATTTACCCTCAGAACTCAACTCAATAAATATTTTTTAATTTTGTTGTTTTATCTTTATTATTAAATATTTAACATTTTTATAACAAATGCAGTGAAGACTTTCATCTCTTATTTGGGATATGTAGTGAGTCAACATTGCAAACGGAAATGAAAATATTCGTAAACATTTTTATTCGTATTTAATAAACTTCTTTAAAATTATCAAGTTATTAACTGTATATTTATGTTTTGCTAAATTAAACATTAGTTTAAAACTTTGAAGAAGAAAATATTCTTGTTCGCTAATATGTACACACTTTTGTATAGTTAATTAATATTAATTAAGTGATACTTATTATACATATTATGCACATATGTACTATGTATGTACATACATATTTATATGTACACAGAAATGTATGTCCGTATTAAATGTGTAATATACTTTCATACCAAAAACACTCTGATATCCGAAAGATAAAACAAGAACGTATAATCAAGTTGTTAGTTGTCAGTGAACTGAAGTTTCAGTTTTAGTTGTTTATCATTGAAAAGAAATTACAAACAAAGAATAAAACACAACTGAGAACAGATAAAAAAAATCTTAAGAAATAAAGCAAGAGCAAGATCTTGTATTTGACATAGATACTGTTTTTAATGACAGACATAACAACAAATACATGTATAAAAACTGTGTGCAACAAGAAAAACTGTTAACATCTACCCCTCTAATAACACGACCTACGTTTTTTACTCACTCTCCTTGTTTTTGCATTTTTATTCTTTAATGCAGTCTTTTTTTCGTTTTACATTATTTATTTATTTTGTTATGTAGTATGCATATTAGGGAGTTTCAGAGAAACTGGAAATATATTTTTTATTGTAGATATTATTTCATAATAAATTAAGATTCATGAAAAATTTGTTGTAAATCAAGAATTTTTAAATTTATTTTTATAAATCGAAAATTTAACAAACATTTGCTTTAAATAGAGAAATTTATTATGATTTTTCTTTAACAAACAAATTGTTAAATTTGTTAGGTATATACCAATAGAAAATTCATCACTATTTTAAATATTTTTTCCTTGGAAAAGTTTTCCCTATCCCCAAAGTTTCAATCATGAATAATTTCCCTAAAAAAATTTCAAGCAAAAAAAATCCTTATCGTTTTTCTTTTTTTGTTTTTTTATCTTTGTTTTTTTATCTTTGTTTTGTTGACTTAAAACATGTGATTCTTTTTTCCAATATTGAACTTAATACAAATAATACTTCTTATAAGCAGTTCAGTGAATAGAGATCAAACTGATATTATTATAATTGATGTAGCTAAAAATTTTTTCTGAGGATAGCAAAAGTTTAAAAAAAATTGTTTTTTTCTTGCAAACTGAGTTAATATTATATTAGAACATCCAAATAATTTTTGTTTGATATCTTTCACAATTTTTTGTTTGTCGGGAACAAATGCATATGGTAATTTTATAATATTCAAGGCATATCCATAAGGTATATGCATCGCGGCAACAAACACAAAAATTAGAAAACACATGTATTTTGTTTTTATATATATGTCGGCATATGTCACACAATTTTTTTTATTTTCTTTTTAAATTTAAATAATTTTTAAAAAACTTTAGAGCAAAAACTTTTTATTCATGGCTTTGTATTTTTTAAAAGGTTTTAAATCAACTGAAATTGCGAATTATTTATTGCATAATAAAATTAAAAAAATTTAGTTTGACAACTGCAGGCAGGCTTTTTAAAAAAGTTGGTAACGCTCAAGGCGAATTCATACAAGTGAAATTATCAGCACGAGATGATGGGGAAACACAATGTCTAAATTTGTTGAATTCTTTTTGATTCCAATTATTAATGCAGGAATGGAAAATTAGATTTTGGATTCCGAATTAAACATTTAACTTAATTGTGCTTTTTTTGATGATAAATTTACCAAATTTATGAATATATATTTGTTGTTCTTGCACCATTTATAATGTGCTTCACAAACACATATCCTTTTTTTAATAATATTTTATTAAATTAAACATATAAAAACAACTTTTCCATCCCTGTTATACAAACTGACCTTGAAAAAAAATCCCCTAAAAATTGGCTTTGTTGTATCAATTCGCCGTTGCATTTACCTGTATGAATATGCCTTGGTAACGCTTATAAAATGTATATAAAACAAGTAACAGTTAGCTGATTGGATACGAGTACCTAATGGATATGCCTTGATAATATTTAAAATTTATTTAATTCTAGCGTGTGCCTGCGACATTGTCTGCGTAGTTATCGGAATGAAGGGTAGCCTATATGTTAATCTAGATCGTTAGATATATATCTATGTGCCGAATTTTATTTAGCTCCGTTCAGTCGATTTTGCGTGTAACAATAATCCAAACATTTACTTTTATTATATTGGTAGGCTTAAATATTTCTTACTTATCAAAAACTTTTTAAAAAAATTATTAAAAATTTTTTGCAAAATAAAGCTTTTAAAAAGTATTGATTGTTTTTAGGGGTTTCTGTTTTTTTAAGAAATTCAACTGTCATATGGTAGTCTTACGACGCTGTTATTTGTGCTCAGTTTGGTTTGATAACGTCATAACACTTGTGAAAATTTCCCTTGAAATTGTGGTTCATTTCGAGAATATTACCTCTCAAATTATTACTTGGAACGCTGTATTGGTCATTGTTTTTTTTTAATGGCACTAACAAGAAGGTGAATGTAAACAACGAGCCTCTATTAAAATGACGGCCCTAACAAGAAGGTGAATGTAAACAACGAGCCTCAATTAAAATGACGGCGACGAATTCAAATCGACTTACTGAAGAAAATGTATTGCCAACATGTTGTTTTTCTGCATGGTAGTTAATTGGCCATCAAGGTCGTGTGATTTATAGGCTTTGGCTAATTTTCTCTGGGTTTGTGTGAAGTCTTTTTTTTTAACAACATTTACATTTACTCTAAAAAGAAAAACAACTCTTATTTGTTTAGCAGTTACCGTACAAACGTTAAGAACCCCTTAAACCCTACAGTATATAATTACAGAGAAGAAACTAATAACATTATTTCTTTTGGTTTAAATTACTTTTAAATCTAATTATAATTACTTTATAGCGAGTAATTATAACAAACCCAAAATTTAATCCCAATCTTCGGTCAGTCTAGTGCTTAACGAAGTTGTTGAGAATTGAACTTACAGTCTTTCACTATCTGTCTTAAAAGATAACACCATGTTTAAGTATCTAGTCACCAGGAACTTAATTCTCGTTCTATTAAATGAAAAGTTCTTATACAGTTTGTGTGTCACGATATGATATGACACTGAAAAACTTTCCATTTCATAGTTTTACGGAACGAAAATCGAGGCCCAGATCGGGACACTTGCCAAAGCTATTGAAAAGTTGCAAGAAACACTGTATTTTATTTATTTTTTTATTAAATAACTGCTACTCGTTTAAAAATCAAAATACGGTTGAGAAAACAAATACACAGCATTAGATAAATTTAATAAACATTTTCAGTATTTCATTTTGTATGAACTTTCATTTACACAAAATTTATTTAAGTGGAAAATTGTCCAATAATAAATAAGCCAACAAACGTTTAAGTTTGTTGTTGTTAAAACAATAACACATAATTAGAGACGAACATGGTTTTAACTAAATTAAAAAGATGTTAGTTTCGTAGAAATACATTCACCTACTATTAGGTTTTTGAAATTTCCTCTGTTAAGTGAGGCACGAAGAAAAAATCGGACGTATAACAACGACACCTCCGGCCTACCAAGAACATCGTCGCTGTTGCTAAAAGCACCATAGACTTGTTCGCTAAAAAAAGATTAATCCATTTTTAACCGACGATAAACGATATAAAACGATTTTTTATTTACAAACTTGCATGATCGCATGTAAAAAGTGGCTCATATTTCCATCTTCAGCGGGTATGTATTTACAAAAGGTTAATTTTTTTTCTTCGCCACCATTGATTAAAACTTTTTCGAACAAGACGACAGGCGTTATAAATTAATAACCAATTCGAATGATATTAATTTGACTCTGCTAGAAATTTTTTAAGATTTTTCATCTGTGCCAATAAACACCCTGGAAAACGTTCGTATTTAAGCGGACCTTTGCGGCAGGGCGGATGAGAATAATCTATAGCGCACATTTGAACGTCATTTTTTTCCACACCTAATGGCGTACATAAACCGCTTAAATAAAAAAAAATGTTTATGCGTCGTCAAACACACCATGCTGTTTTATTTCATTTTGACATCGATTTGCTATTTTGGAAAAGCCTATGATTGTATACAAATTGTTTGTCATTAACAAAATTACAATTTTTGTTTGGCTCCAAAAATGTACCATTATGCACATTTGGGGGCCATGGAAAGCCAATATTTATTACATTTATCAAATATCAAAATAAAAATCCTTGAAATATATGAATATTCAAAACGATTACAAATATTGATATACAAAGTCTTTTATACACAGTTGCTTATGTATAAGTATATTCTTTAATCACGATTACTTTATGTTTTATCCAATTTAACCTTTAAAATTTAATATATTCCTTTTTATCATTATCATGTTGTCTTCTTTATTTATACTTGAATTAATTACATTAACAAAAATTCCTTCTCGAACAATACTGTTTAGCATAATTTAATAAGAATAAAAGGTTTGGCATAAAATTAGATGAACGTAAAAATTGTATTAAGAAAATCCAAGGTGTGTTAATTTCTTCGCATTAGCTGATTGACCTTTTGCTAGGACATTATTTAACATCATATTCTAATTCAATAAATATAAAATTCATAAATAGAATGAATGGCACCACAGTGGCCAGTTAAATAGGAAGCAAAATCGTTGAAAAACATGTAAAGTAATAAATGTCATTACTTACTAAACACACGCTTATATTTATTAGGGATGGTCAGGAAACAAAAATCAAGATCTAAAAACAAAGCTTAGGCTGTTTTGCTATGTATGTTGAAAGATTCTGTTGTAATGGTAAATTTTTTTTAACGATTCAAATAAACTATTAGAAATTAGTGAGCACTATTTCCTGTTTTGTTTTTTTCTTTTTCCAATTTCGAATCGATAGTAAGAAGATTTAAAAAATCGAATTGTGATTTAAGAATATCACTATTTATCTGCTAGAGAAAAATTTATTAAATTGGTTCTGTCATTTATTTATTATCTTTTGTTTTATTTATTTTAGAAAATATTTCCCTATAGGTATAATCGATAGTGCTTAACCTTTTTTTATGGCTACTTATTGTATAAATACTTCTTGTAAAGGGCATCCGAAATGCTTATTTACATACATGCATACATACATACATATTTCAATAAACATTTAAACAGTCTACTTATTCTGCAGTGTAATAAGTTTAGCAATGAGATAAGCAGGTCACCCGCATGTCAATGTACTAGCAATATTAGTTATAATCGGGGTAACAAAATGAATAAAAAGTATGCATACATATTTTTACAGTGCCCGATAAAACATACCAATAAATAAGGAAATTTTATGCATGTGATTGTAGATCAATTCTTTTGATGTGGAATAAATTAAAAAAGTTCTAAATTTCTATCTACGATATCTTAAATATGTAGTTTTATATCTTTCTTCATAATGTGTGCTAAAGGTTACACATTACTACTATACATTAATTTTCTTTCCAGTATATTTCAGTGAAGCTTTGATACTACAATTGAATTAAAACTGGTAAAAAATGACGGAATTCGAACGCTATCCAAATTTTACTTGAACATTCGTGTTATCTTCGCTTTTGGTACAGACATTCAAATAGGAATTTGAAAGTATCGATCACGTTCGAATGCCGTAATAGGTCCCCTATTGTGTGTTATACAATAAAACAAACAGTTCATCATTTACAAAGCTTTTCCTATAAAGTAAAGTGATTGGTGTTTATTTTTTGTTATGTAGTAAAATATTAAAACAAATGTTGATAGTAAAGTTATTGCATAGCAAATGCAGTCAAACATAGATAAAATTGTAAAAAAAAATCATAATAAAATCGCCAAATAAAGAAGTCGCCAAGTACATATATTTCAAAGTCATTAAAATATTTAAAAATTGTTATATTACAAAAAATTGCTGTAATGAAAAAATTATAAAATTAAGTTCATAAAAACACAAAGAACACTAAAATGCAAATATTTTTAAATAAGGGCAGATACATAAGTGTTGACAGTTTGTGGCGACCAGGTAGTTGTTGCGGATTTGTCATCAGTCACGTACGCACAAATGATTAAACTTTTTAATAAAGTGAGTGTTCGAGTGCAATCATGGATTGGCAACGTAGTTGACCACGAAAATTGGGCAATTTAACCCTGGTAGGCTCTTTCTAGTTCAGACTTTTCAAAAAAAATCGCAGTTAAACGACTGCCTTTAAATCTTGTTTGTTTCAATTAATTTTTTTGCTATTATTTAACTGTCTTAAAATGAAGTAGTTTTTTGTTTGTCAAACAATTTTGTTCTAGAAGTATTTGTTTTCAAATGCGAAAAATAGAGACATTATTTGAAATGAGAGGTGATGACTTACAGGGTATTTTTGTTATTCGGTATTAAAAAGCGTTTTTAAAGTATGTAGGTAACCACAACAAAAATTACGTGAATCAATAATTTATCGTATAAGGAAGTCTATACATTTTTAATAAATTGCAAATATATATATATATCTATTTAGCACAACAAATTTTTTAAGAACAAACAAAACCAGTTTGTTTAAAATTTATCAAAAATTATCTCTCAAAAAATCTGACAAATATTAAATAGTATAATTGTATAATTGTATAATCTGTCATATATCAGTTAATTATAATAAATATATGTATGTATATAGATCTGTCACATGTATTCCGAATGAATTAGGTTTAAATTCTGTAGTTACAAATTCAAGCAATTTTATTTTAGCTGCTTTATATTGCCTTCGATATTGTTTATTTCCATATTGAATATACACATATTTGTATGTTGGTATGGTAACGTTATATACATCAAAACAAAACAAAAAAGTTTATATGTTTGGAATTATGTAGCTCATAAATAAAAGCCTGAATTAACAGATAGGATACTTTGTAGCCTGCTAGACAAGCAAATTGGCGGCCAAATTCGTATTAAGTAATACGTACATATGAGTAGAAATGTTACAAGAGGATAACTTTTCCAGCCAAACAATGTTACTTTGACCATTGTGACTATACCATCGAGCGGCTGTGGCATAAGTGTTGTTATAGTAAATAATTTTTAGGATGCGGATATGCTTTGGCACAAACCTAAAATAAAATTTTTAAATTTTCCATTGTTTTCAGAATCCTGATTAATTTTTCCATTGTTATTGTTCCATTGTTATTTGACATTTAATATCTGGCAACCCTACTCGTAATACCGAAGCAAAGGCTACGTACGACAAATTTGCTCAACGTTTGAATGAAATAAATTATGTTTGCAGCATAAAATAGCCCTTCACTATAACTTTTATTTAACTGTTAGTTAACCGTTTTAAAATTTATGATTTTTCCTATTAAAAAGCAACAGGAAAAAAATCATATTATTAAAAATAGATGTATGTATGTATTTATGTATGTATGTATGTATTTATGTATGTATGTATGTATGTCTATACTTACATTTAGTAATTCTAAGTTTGTTTTGAATACTGTTCGTTAACATTTTACTTGCATTAATCTATAGAAACTGTAACTTTTTGTAAGTTTTAGTTGTAAAAGGTTTTTGGGTATAAAAATGTAGTGAACCTTTTTATCAATAAAAGAAACTTTCAATTATTAATTAAAGCAATTTTTTACCAACTAATGATTTGTATTAAGTTGTTTTACCAATTTTCGACTTGTCTATCTATTAATATATAAGATATAGACTTATGTATGTATGTATGTACGTACTTTCATTAAATGAACTGTTATGTACATACATAATGTTAAATGTAGCACTGATGGGGGGTATTATATTTTGTTTATATTTTGTTATTCTTTTTTTTTAAGTCTTGTTTATATTATACACACATTTCCAAACATAAAAATTTTTGTTTTCTTTTTCATTATTTATTTACCAAGAAATGACACTAAAACTTCTTACAATTTTTAGTTGAACTTACACCTATGTATGTATGTACATACATATATATGTATGTATGTAAGTATGTATGTATCTATTCCAATTTGTTCAAAAATTTTTATTAAATTTGTTCAACAATAATAAACACGTTTTAAATATGTATGTATGTATGCAAATGCAAATTTTTACCTTTGTACGTCGAGATGAATAGTTCTAATGTAATATTCAACAACAAAAAATGTGGAATTTAATAATATAACAGCATATAAATAATACACATGCGCTGTAGTTAAAAATCCATTACGAAATATAGAGAATGTTCACTGACCCTTCGCAGGATGCTGCGAAGTGTAGTGAACCCCGAAAAAAATGTGTGCTGAATTCTTATGTTATGTGTTGTAACTCTAAGAGTAAATAATTTTATGAATTAAAAAAAAACAAACATACATGCATAGTTTATCCCAGTAAGGATTAGAAGTGCCAAATGAAATCTGTTTTAATAAATAACAGAATTTGAATCTGAAATATAAACATTAAAAATGGTATATTTTTGAACCCGTTTCCCTAGACATTGAATCTTCAATAATGGTAATAAAAAATATTATACATATTTTTGAAAATATGGAACAAAGCATAGCAGGAAAAATATTTTTGTGTCAACGAATTTTACATAAATGATTTTAAAGAACTTAAAATATTATTTTCTCAGGTATTAATAAAAAATAATTTAGGTTTATTGAAGGTTTATTTGGCAAATTTCTGTGCAACTTCTGTCAAATAAGCTTTTAATAAAACTAAAATAATTTGTATGAATAATATTTTTACAATATAGTAAGTACTTATGTATTTGTACTTTTTCAATTTTTAAGATAACATTTTTTATTTTTTTAATTAAATTTTTTACCATATTGGAAGTAAGTAGGTTTTTACCGCCAGCAGCCGAGTGGAATTCATTTTCGATACCAGTTACGGTAACTAACATCTACACGCAAAGAAAAACCACGGTTACGACATGATCACGAAGGTCATATTATTTTTTCTAAAACAATATTTGGTTGTCGAAAACAAGTAATAGTTATTTTTGTTTCATTTCATCATATATTTTGTCACGATAATCAAGCATTTGTTTGAATTGTATCATTTAATGATTACTTTTCGTAAAAATTTCAAAATGGTTATCATTTAAAAATAGTATGATTTAAAAAAATGAATTTGACATAAATAACATTTTATTCAAAATCATTAAAAATTTAAAATAATCATTAAATAATAAGTGAGACAACAGTATGATTACAAAATAATCAAGCTATGATTTTTTTTAATAATAATTTGATTTTAATTGTTCTTCTTCTTGCTGAATACATTTTTATTATTTTAAAAGTCAAAAAAAGGAACAAAAATTTTTAAAAATTAAAGAAAATTGAAAAATAAACGAGAAAATGTAAAAAAATATTGGTAAACAATTGCAATTAAATTGGTAAGTACAATCAACATGTGTATGTTACAGCAAAAGACAATAATTTGCCGTAAAAAAGCAAAGATTGTCGATTTCAATTGTAGTCATATATATGATTATTGCTTGATACTTTAATTAAACATAATAATGATAACTGGTAACCATTATTATTTTAAACATAATCATACAGATCAATCATAGTATGTTGCTCTTCGTTTATGGTTACCACAACCATATTTTTTCTTTGCGTGTATTAATTAATGTATTGTTAAGAAATATAATTCGATAATCAAATGATTATTACTTTATATATTCTAATCATAGCTGAGTGAAAGCGAAATCTCTCTTCATTTTGTTGTTATTCCTTATTTTTATACCCTTCACACAGTGAAAAAGGGTATATATAGGTTTGTCATTCCGTGTGAAATTTCTACAAATTTTCATTTCCGACCCCATAAAGTATATATTTTCTGAAAGCTTATGAACAGGGGAGTCGATTAAGCCCTGTCAGTCTGTCCGTCTGACCGTCTGTCTGTGTGTATGTTGAAATCAACTTTTTGAAGCCCCCCGACATAGGTTGGACCCGGGTAAGGTATTAAAATATCAGAAATATTCGGGAGTAGATCGGTATTGAAAATCAGAAACATCGGTACATAAACAACTGAGATATGAGCAAAAACCCACGACCACCTCGATTTTTTCCTCACAAAAAGAACATTACAACAACAACATACATACATACAAACGTGTATACTGGTTAGGGAAAACGTGGCATCGAATCCCAGCTGAGCCAAAAAATTTTTTTTTTAATTTTTTTAAAATTTTTTTTTAAATTTTTTTTTTTATTTTTTTTTATTTTTTATTTAATATATAATATATATTTTTATTATTATTTTTTTTTTAATTTTTTTTTTTTAATTTTTTTTTATTTTTTTTGTTTTATTTTTTTTTTTTGTTTTATATTTATTATATATATTTTAATTTTTTTTTTTAATTTTTTTTTTTAAACTTTTTTTTTAACTTTTTTTTTAATTTTTTTTTAAATTTTTTTTTTTTTTTTTTAACATACATACGTGAATTTATAATTTTACAATGGGATGTTTTAATATATGTATGTTTTTTATATGTATGTACCTATTTCATATGAGATAAATGGTGATACAATCTACTGTTATTGCATGACTACACGTTGTGAAGGGTATATAAGATTCGGCATGGCCGAATATAGCGCTCTTACTTGTTGTTGCTATTAGGGGTATTCAATCGTTTTAGCAACCTTGAGATCGTTTGCATTTAGCTACTGTATTAGAAAAATCTCGTAAATCAAGTGATTTTAAAATCATGTTTTAAAAATGATGCCAAAAAAGGTAAAAAGCAAAAATATAAGTAAAAATTTAAAAGTAAGTTTAAGAGGCGTTTTGTAGATTAAATGAAATTGTTATTTTTTTTTTTAAATTTATTTACTTAAATACTCAAGTGAGTATTAAAACCTATTTATTTTATTAAAAAAGTATTTTTACCATAAATCTACTTAAGTTCACAGGAGAAAATTAAAATATTTATTAAATAGACAGCGAGAGCGATACAAACTACTCTAAAATTCGTTTTTATTATTTATTTATTATTTATTTTGTTTTTTTTATAAACACAAACATTAAAAACAAATTAAACACACTCATTCTTAAAATAACATCTAAGGCCTTTATTGTGTTATCTTTACACTATCTGAGTTCTCATCTTAGTTTAACAACTGATTTACGTCCAGATATATAATCTTTAAATTTTCAAAGTAAATTTAAGTCAAATCTAATAAATTTTATAACTCTTGGTTACTAGGAGCACTTTTAACTAATGCTTAAATTAGATGAGAAATCAGATGGTGTAAAGGCAGCTTTAATATGAATTTTGAAAAATCTACAGTTATAATAACGGGAGTCACATACTCTTTAGTAAAATCTATACCATGTAAATTAAGGTAGTGCTCAAACAAAACATAAAAAACAAATAATCACAGAAAACGTTATACATTGTCAAATAAATAGAATTTATTAATTAAAAAAATTTTATTTTTGACATTTACTGTTTTTAAACGTTAGATATATGTATGTATGTACTATATATCACAAAAAAATAAGTTTAGAATTTCATAATTTATGTTATAATCAGTGACCATTTTTGCAATTTATGAGTCGAATATGAATTATAAAAAAGCTTCATTTGCGTTACCAGCTAAAAACTTTACGGTTGACAATCTGTAATAACTTTTTGACAACCGTTAATGCATCTTAGGTTTTGTTGTTATCAAAGTTAGTTGACACTATTACCTTAAACTATAAAATATTACCATTGGTTTTATCTGTCTTCTGTCGTATTCTACACAAATTTGATTCATAAAACAAAAAAATGTTTCCTAAAATGTACAGAAAAATTTTTTTTATATATTTTACTTCTCGTATATTTTACAGAAGATTTTTGTCATACGAACTAACGAAATATTTCATACAATGTATACACGATTTCATACATACATTTATTGTAGTTTTTTTTTTGTTTTTTTTTTTTTTTGTATGAACTTATCTTATATAAAAAAAAATCAGATTGAACGTCATGGAAGATAAACTATTTCAAATATTGTCACATGTCAATTCTATTCCCTGATCCCACCAGTGAAAAAAGGTACAGATCGATAAAAATCATACAGAAGGATGAATGCTATTTTTCTTCTAACCATTTTCGTTAAGAAAATATATTTAAATATACATACATATATGATATCAGCGTTTCATTAACTAAGGTACTATAGAATGTACTTAGAATATATTCGTACTGTATCTATATTGATGGCCAAGCTCCAATAAAACAAAAAACCCTATGGGATATTTATACTACAATCAACTCGATTATAGAATGTTGGGCCACTCCGAACAAGAACAGCAGACCTTTAGTTGGGTATAAAATCAGTTGAATGACACAAAGAATAATAAAAAATTCTTCGCTCGGAAGATATTTACAAGGTAAACGGTTAACCGCTTTGGTGCTGCAAGATATTGTTGAAACTTAATTAACTTAATTTCCAAAGTCTAACTTAGTACTGTTGCATTAACGCAACTTTCTCGCTGCAACTACGTAAAGCGATTTGTATTTTATGGCAAAAGTTAAAAGATTTGTGTTGTGTTATTTTACAGCTGTCACTATCATCACAATGTATTGTTAATTAGTTAATTAAAGAGTTGTGTTGACTTATTTCTCTTTTCACAATATTTAACGCTCTTAACGTAAGAATCTATTTTCTCTGTTTTTTATCTCACAGCAACTACGATACATATTTTGTGATCAGTGGACAAGTTTTATTTTTTTGACAGATTTAATCAGCTGATTAGTAACGTCAAGAAACAACAAATCTACTATTTAAACAATTAAACTTTTAAAAAGTGTATTTTACTGTCTTATTTAGTCATTGATTTGACAAAAAAAAAATTGTGTGTACTCAAAAAGTGTGTATTTAAAAGAAGTATGTGCAAAAGATTTTTTGACATTTTTGAGATTTTTTCCTCATAACCTAAGTTTTATTACAAAAATTATTTTTTATTGATTTATTGACACATGAAAAATATTAATTTTTTAATACAAAATGTTTAACAAAATTCAACATTTCACAGCTTTTTATTTACATACTTATGTATTTTATTAATAAAAAAAAAAAACAATAAATAAAACTGAAATGTTTGTTTATATGTATGTAGTTGATAGTTTAGTAAATACGTGTTTATTTATGTAAGTGTTAGACAGCTATACAAAGTCAAATATTTAGTTTCTCCTAATACAAGAGTTATATGAAACAATAAAAATATCTTATTAAATGATAATATGTAAAAAAGTATCTACATATGTATGTATGTATGTAGATATAAGAAAATGTAAATAATAAGTAAGTCAAAACATCTAAGATATTAATATTGGCACTTAAATAAATAAATTAATATTTATGTAATTTCTTTCCGTATAAAAAAGTTAACTTCAAAATAAATTTTAGAGCACATTTAAGGGACAATTCATTATAATTATGTATTAGTTTTATTAACTAATTATTAATTTAGTTTTATAAATGTTTTAAAATAATAAAAAAAAATTTTTTTTTAAAAGAAATGAGCTACTTTTAAATTTTAAATTTTTTTTATTAATAAGAGTTCCGAAAAATTTTAATTTTTTTTAAGTAAATAACTTTAGTTTTTTTTTTAAGTTTTATTTTTAATGATGTGTAAATATAGATAAAAATAATATAAAAATAAGAAAATATATAGATTGATATATATCAAAATTTAACATTCAAGAAATTTGAACAAAGAAGAAAATAACAAGTAAGAATGCTATATTCAATCCCTTTTATATAATTTCAATTTAAGTGGTTTGTAGGGGACAAAGACGTAATTACTACCTATTTACCCGCCATTTTATTTAGGACACAAACGTTTATTATATTTTTTCATAATTTACTGTATTCTGTATTGAAGGATGTTAATTTTTAAATAATCGACTTGATGCATATATAAATCTATTGTACGACATTTGAAGAGACAGCCTTCTCGAATTTTTAATTTTTATACCCTTCACACAGTGAAAAAGGGTATATGTATATAGGTTTGTCATTCCGTGTGAAATTTCTACAATTTTCATTTCCGACCCCATAAAGTATATATTTTCTGAAAGCTTATGAATAGGGGAGTCGATTAAGCTCTGTCAGTCTGTCCGTCTGACCGTCTGTCCATGTGTATGTTGAAAGCAACTTTTTGAAGCCCCCCGACATCGCTTGGGTCGGGTGAGGTATTAAAAGAACAGAAATATTCGGGAGTAGATCAGTATTGAAAATCAGAAACATCGGTACATAAACAACTGAGATATGAGCAAAAACCCACGACCACCTCGATTTTTTTTTTCACAAAAACATCATTACAACAACAACATACATACATACAAACGTGTATACTGGTTAGAGAAAACGTGGCATCGAATCCCAGCTGAGCCAAAAAAAAAAATTTTTTATTTTTTTATATTTTTTTTTTAATTTTTTTTTTATTTTTATTTAATATATTATTTATATTTTTATTATTTTTTTTTTGTTTTATATTTATTATATATATTTTAATTATTTTTTTTTTTAATTTTTTTTTTTTTTTCTTTTAACATACATACATACGTAAAGTTATAATTTGTTGTTTTTATATATGTATGTTTTTTATATGTATGTACGTATTTCATATGGGATGAATGGTGATACAAACTTCTGTTATTGCATGACTACACGTTGTAAATTGTATATAAGATTCGGCACGGCCGAGTATAGCGCTCTTACTTGTTTATATTTAGTGTGGGAATATATAAGTTTGTTATTTCGCTTGAAATTTCTACAATATTCATTGGAGGCTTAATAGAATGTATATATTCTGAATCATTATAGAGGAAATGATTTATCTAAGCCCATATTTATAATGGGATCAACATTTTAAACCCCCCATGTATAATTCAGACTCTTATATGGTATCAATTAAAAAATATGCATTCGAGAATTCTGCTATTGAAAATCAGTTATGCGTGTACAATACGAGCTGAAATATGAGCGAAAAAACATCTGCCTCGGTTTTTTACCAAAACCTAGCTCACTTACCAAGTCAGTTTATGCAGCTACAATGTTTGTTACGTATACATAAAATATTTACCTTTGGCAGAAAACCTAAATTCAATAAGTCAATTACCAACAAAGATATAAAAAAGAAAAAATTTCAAAAATGTCAATGAAAAGTTCAGATTATAGATTTCTTAACAAGTTTTGGACACAGTTATATAATTGTCAGTTATGGTATTGAAACTGTTAGTGTTGTCGTACCTACCTACCTATATAAATTACTGATATAAAAATTGAGATATAAACAAACAAAAATCTTTACACAAAAATTTTTTTGCTAGAATAAGAAGTAGATATACCAACAACATAAGCAAACTGTCGCTGATACATACTTATATATATTAATGTATATGTAAATATGTATATGATGGTACAAACTGTGTAGGGTATATACGATTCGGTGAAGCCGGATATAGCCTTCATTCTAGTTGTAACTATGGTTTCCAATTTGGTTTCACTAGCGTGTTCCAAAGTTTTTTACTGGCGTGAGAAACTTGATATATTTAAAAAATGTATATACATTTATATCTAATCTATTTTTTCTAAAATTTTTTGCCTATAACTTATCCGATTATTGACTGATTTGTAAAACATTTTTTTCTTATAGTCCTAGAGTCACATCATCAAAAAAGGTAACTAACGTGCTTACATAATATTCTATTTTGTGGTTAAAATGTAGGAAAAAAAACAGAGCCACTCAATGTTATTGCCTCATTACTATGAAAGTTATGAAACAATTGTGCCGGATTTTAACATCGATTTATTCCGAAAATTTCCAGAATATTGATACCGTATACAGGTATGTGCAACATGTGAGGGATGCTTCTAAAAGTTGATTTCAGGCAACACAAGGACAGACGAACACTGCTTAATCGATTCCCCTATTCAAAAGCTTTTAGAAAATATATCCTTTATTGGGTCGGAAATGAATATTGTAGAAATTACAAATGTAGGTATATACATACATATAGTCTTGGCAACACACGTGAATTATAATTATAGGTAAGTCGAATTTTCGTTAAGCAGTTTAAGCTCGCATTATTAAATCGATTTAATTAAAAAACAAGTAAGAGCGCTATATTCGCCCGTGCCGAATCTTATATACCTTTCACAACGTGTAGTCATGCAATAACAGTAGTTTGTATCACCATTCATCCCATATGAAAAACGTACATATGTATGTGTATATATATACTGGTTAGAATAAATGTGGCATCGAATCCAGCTGAGCCAAAAAAATTTTATTTTATTTTATTTTATTTAATATACTATTATTTATATTTTATTATTTTTTTTTATATTTTTTTTTAATTTTTTTAAAAAATTTTTTTAAAAAAATTTTTGTTCATTTTTTTTTTAATTTTTTTTTTGTAATTCTTTTTATTATTTTTTTTTATTTTTAATATATTTTTTTTTGTAATTTTTTGTTTTTTGGCATGTTTTTTACATGTATGTACATATATGTATGTTGTTGTTGTAGTTGTGAAAAAAACGATGTGGTCGTGGTTTTTTGCTCATATATCAGAAAGTTATGGGGCGATTGTGATGAATTTCAATAGCGATTCATTCCTGGATATTTCCAGAAGATTGATATTATATACAGATCTGAGGAACATATAGTTGCTTCTAAAAGTTGATTTCAACCAACATACGGACAGACGGACAGACGGTTAGGGCTTAATCGACTCCTCTATTTATAAGCTTTCAAAAAATATATACTTTATGGGTCGGAAAAGAGAAATGTAGAAATTACAAACGAAATGACAAAGCTATATATACCCTTGTGTACCACAGGTGAAGAGTATAAAAAAATAAAATTAAAAAAAAAAATTTTAAAAAAATTAAAAAAAAAAATTTTTTGGCTCAGCTGGGATTCGATGCCACGTTTTCTCTAACCAGTATACATGTTTGTATGTATGTATGTTGTTGTTGTAATGTTGTTTTTGTGAAAAAAAAATCGAGGTGGTCATGGGTTTTTGCTCATATCTCAGTTGTTTATGTACCGATGTTTCTGATTTTCAATACCGATCTACTCCCGATATTTCTGATATTTTAATACCTCACCCGGGTCCAAGCGATTTCGGGGGGCTTCAAAAAGTTGATTTCAACATACACACGGACAGACGGACAGACTGACAGAGCTTAATCGACTCCCCTATTCATAAGCTTTCAGAAAATATATACTTTATGGGGTCGGAAATTAAAATTGTAGGAATTTCACACGGAATGACAAACCTATATATACCCTTTTTCACTGTGTGAAGGGTATAAAAACAGTGGTATATGGGCAATTCCATGTCATCGTACGTGACATTTGTACTCTTATAAAGTGGAATAATTTTTGCAAATGTAAGAGTAACTGAAAAAAAAATTAGATCTTTATGTTCCATTCAGAGGGTACTTTATTTAAAAAAAAAATCATTATATTCGAATAATTGTTGTCTAAAATATCGAGCAAAATTAGAGTATATCGTACGTGACTGAAAATGGAAGTGGTTGTGAGGTATATATGGAAATATGAAAAAATCTGCGAATCTTGGGAGGAATTTTTTCTTTTTTTAATTTCTTACACTAAACCACACATTTTTCATTTAAAATCCATCATACTTAATTGAAAACAATCTTTAAATGATTTTATAATAAATATAATTTAATATCGTACGTGACATATCGTATGTGACAGATTTTTCTCTTATAATATTTTTAGGTATATATGTTAAGAAAAAAAGTTAAATTCTAAATTAGGTGTTAAGTTTTAACTGTCACCTTAGCCTACAACAAACTAGTTAAGTTTTAACTTTTTCCCTTA
Source organism: Phyto melanocephala (assembly GCA_941918925.1). Lineage (NCBI taxonomy): Eukaryota > Metazoa > Arthropoda > Insecta > Diptera > Rhinophoridae > Phyto > Phyto melanocephala. The sequence goes on from OW799235.1 coordinate 128,206,547, forward strand.
ATGAATATGCAGTTTGAGAGACATTTATAAAGTGCTTGTCATAATATAAAAACGTATGAAGTTTTTTGTCTTTAGATTGGGATGGACATTTTACCAAGAAATAATCAGATTAAACTCTTATTATTACTCTTAATATAATGTAATAAGCTCTAAATACCTGCGCATAGTAAAATTTGAGTGTTTTTTTATCATTAAACTTTTATTGAGAGTTTTTGTTTTTACAGTCGTGGTTGACATTTTCATGGAATTGCCCATATGTATACGGTATAAAAAATCAAATAAACATATTCAACTAGATAACGATCAAATTCTTAAGAATTAGAACTTAAGAATTCATTGCCACACAAAACTGACTAAAAAAATTGATTCACCTAAAATCAAAACAAATTTACAATCTGAATTCGAATATTTTAAAACTTTTAAATATACCTTTAAAAATTGCTATTATAAAAAAATATAGTGGTACTTATATCTTTAATATTTAAAATAATTTTTCACTAGCAAAAAGTGGGACATTGGAAAGTATGTAGGTAGGTGTATAAAAATCAAAATTTTGTTGCACGAATAAAAGATATGTAGAAATAAAATTTCACCTTTTCAATAATATAAAAAAGCCTGTGTGTTTTATATAAAGCAATAAGTTTATTAAAAAAAATAAACTTGACATGATTTTTTAGTTTTTTGTTTAATAAATTTAAATTTATTAAAAAACCCCTTCTGAAAATACTATCTGATCACAGTCATAAAAATATTTACTGGCAACACTGACTAAAAAAGAAATCTAATCAATTAGATGAGAAAAAAAAACGCAGTGTATGCTGCATGTGAAAAGGTATAATTGTATCTACTTCTTTATTTATCTATTATTCTTTACACACTTGGCATTGTTTACATATGCTTATATTTATGTACGTTGTTAGTGGACAATGTTTCTATTTTATATGGCTTTCTAAGTAGCATGTACATAAAATTTTGAACTTTTCACAGATATGTAAATAAAGAAAAAAAAAACAGTAAAAAACTACCTATTCTCATTTTCGCATAAAAATTAAACAAAGAAAACAAGTTGAAAAAATTAACTTAATAGAATTTGAGAGCAAATCAATGAGATGTGCGCACTAGGAGGTTGAATTAAAAAAAAAAATAAATCATCACTGACACAAAAATTCTAAAATTTTACAAACATAATTTTTAAAGTTGGGGTGATCTCCGCAAATTATGATTTTTTTTAATTTTTAGCAGTGAGTGTAGAGATAATATAATTTCTGTTTTATTTGCATATAAAATAGGTGTGGAACATTAAAAAAGAGTTTCACTTTAGCACAAAACAGGATCCAATAAATGTTTAATCATTGTAACAACAATATTTTGTATACACACCATTTATGTATATTTCTATTGTATCCACTATTCTTTGCTAGACAATGTTGTTATTCTTTCCTTTTTTATTCTTTTTAATTAAACAATTTCATAAATTTCATAAATTAATCACTTTTTTCTCAACATCTTATAGAAACTTGTGTTATTTTATTTGCTTTTTCCTGGAGAAACCAACACACACACAACACATACACACTTCAAATGCAGAAAGGCCTGCATCCAACCGCAGCCTTAACCCGAAATAACAACCTTTTCCAACGAATGAATAATTTGAACTGAAAACAACAAAAAAAAACGAAACAAACATGACACTTACCAGATTTGCCATATTGATATTAAGAAACTAAAAAATTCCCAATGCTATTACTACTTTGAACGAGATATAAAATTACAAAAAAAAATTTTTTTATTTTACAGCAATTAGCATTTAGAAATATTTAATTTATTTATTCTTTAAATAAATTGTAATTCTTTTTGTATTTAGGGAAAAACTTAACTTTAATATGGCAAGCCTTAATATGTGTATAAACACAACAGTGATGGCATTTTGCTACCCTTTAGTTTAGTACGACTAATTCCACCTCTGGCTTTTTATTGCCACAATTTCTGATTTCAAAACATTATGGGGTTTCTTAAAAAAATAAATTATTTACATATTAAATATGCCTTTAATTTATTTTATTCTGTTTAATTTACATTATTTTATTTCGAACCGAATATTAATTGAAAAGAAAATGTTTAACCTAATATTTTTAAATTTTTAATTAGGCTTGAGTTCATATTTAACATTCTTTATTTTTATAAAGAATTTTTTAATTGTGATAAATGAAAGAATAAATCTTGAAAAATTATATTTTTACCGACACTAGCCGAGTGAAATGCATTTTCGAAACCAGCTATGATTTCATCGTCAGCACTCTCTGATCTGAAATGTTTAACCCTATAATAATTTTGTTTTTCCTAAAATTGTTGATACTTTGGCTGTTAGTGATTTGCGAATAAACTCAAAATTAAAAATTTTCGTATGTTTTATATAAAAAAAACTTATTAAGAATTGTAAAAAAAATGTTTATTTGGCATGTCTGGGGTTATTAGACTTTTTTAATTACTTACACGATTTTATACATTTTATTTATGTTTTTGTAAAGGACACTTACGGTACACGTCAGCGAATATTAAGATTTACAAAAATATTTCAAATTAATTTAAATAAAAAAAAATGTTTTCTCTTCAAAAAAGTACATTATTTTGACCCTACTCTCGTGTCAACTCCGCAACAGCCAAAGTATCAACGCCCAATTTGGGCGTTTAGTACTGCGAAACTGAATTTTTTTTAAATTAAGAATTATATGAATTTACCAACTAAAATATTAAGTTTTACATAAGAGCAGACCAATTTTAAGAAAATTTAATAAAACAAAATTTTTCAGTTGAGTTGTGAATGGCAATAGAAGTTTATCAAAGTCGACCAAATTATTATAAAACTTGTAAACTGCAATGGGGGCATTAATATAAGAACGAGTAAACCTTTGTAAAAAAATATTAAAACTTACCAGAACTAAACATTTATAGACTATCTTTAATTAAAATTTATTAACTGAAATGAATTTTCAAACTTAGTAAAACAAAAAAATATACTTCAGCAATTTTAGTTTTGATTACGACTAACTTTACAACTTCGAAAATTAAAAATTAAACTTTTGAGATATATCTCTCAATTCTATGCTAAATAGCAATTTAAATAAAAGACAACTACAAATGTTTTGCAAAAACAGGAAATTTAATGTGTATTTTCTTTTAAAATAAGTTTACAAATTATATTTTTATAAATAATAAATCTTTAAAATTGTATAACCTAAATTTATTGATTTTTTTTATTTTCGTTTTATTTAACTTCAAATCAAATCGCCAACAGATGTTGGAATGTGAACATGGTGTTCTAAGTATATTTAATTTGCCATCCAAATCTTGCTTGATTTAATTGATTTCAAATCGACTTATATTCATATACCCGTAATCAATTAAAACTTGTCCAAGTGTTTTTAATTAAGAACAAACGAAAATTATTTAAAAAAAACTACTAACTATTAAATAATTGATTTAGCACCAACATAAGAGAACATATTTCTGAAGAACTATTTATGTTAGATTAAAACTTAAATTTCCTAAAACATTTACAAAAAATACTTTAGATTTAATTGCTATTAAATAGTTTAAAACTTATGATTTCTCTTTTTGTATATAAATAAATATGTAAAAGTATGTGGGTATGTATATTTTTATTGATAATTGACATCCATACGATTGACAAACTTTTATAAGATTATTTACACATTTATTACCAATGCTCGATTTATTTTCAAATCACTGCAAGCAAAAGCATTTCAATAATAGTTTTTACATATACAATAACTTTTTATACTTTGTTAAATAAAACAACAAGAAAAATAAAAACATCATCACCATCATTATTAATTTTCCATTACAATTCATCACAGTTTGATAAACTTATACCATATGTGAGTGCCAACCGTTGGATATAATTTTCGAAGATTATGTGTTTGATAAAAATAATTAAATATTTGTTTAACAGTTTATAACAGTTGCTATATTTAATTTATTAGAAGTCATATAGTATGTTTGTGTGGGTGTACAACTAAATTTAAAAAGAAACAAGACATATGTAATAAGCATTAATTTATTCATATTACATTGGTTTAGAATCTCTGGACAATTTTCATTCGTCCAGATACATCAAATAAGTTCGCACATTATGTATTTTAAATGTATGTATGTATGTACAATTACAAATATAACTTATTGTCTAAATTAGTTTTTTTTTTAAGGAAATTATATATTTATACGCACATACATATGTATGTGTTTCTCGTTCCTCTTCTGTAACCAAGTGAAATCAATTCATTTGGATTTTCCTCAGCACTGTTGTTATAAAGAACAACACTGTAATGACAATTCCGAAAAAATTTATTTCACTTAGAATACAGAACAGGGTGGATTAATAACATTAAATTTAGTATTGTAAATAAAAAGTATAAAAAACAAGGCTTAATCAATGGCAAGTTTTTTGAATTTGATTTTGCATAATTAGATTAAAAAAATTGATTGTATCAGTATTTAAAATTTTTAACTAAAAATAAAACAGGAAGCAGCATCTGGTAGCCATCGAAATCGCAATACAATTTTGATTCATATCGAGCCTTAATTTTAAAGTATGTATACATAAGTTAACTCGTACATAGCAATATTGCCGCTAAACAAACTAAAGTTGTTTTTTTTTTGCATGTATTTATAAAAATAATTTAAAATTCATTGTCAATTTCTAAATTAAGGTTAAAGTAATTATGCCTGTGGCCGTTAAATTTCGTGAACATTATGTAGAATTTTTGCAGAAAATTTTTACGCTGACATGTTTAGAAAAGAACAATTTCCCGTAAACTTTGTAGACATTTTAGGAACATGACTGTCATAAGTTACATTTCGAAAAAAATCGAATTTGTTAATGTTTTGTAAATGTTGTACAACAAAAAAATATATTTATTTATAATATATGTACTTCGAAACTCTTACAATACTTGAATACGTTAATGTATGTACTTCGAAACTCTTACAATACTGAACAAAACGTTTTAGCAAACTTCGTTGAAAGTAAAAAACAAATTGCAAAATTTGTAAAAGAAGAACGTTACATATAACTTAAAAATATATATTTAGGTATAAAGTTGTGCAAATATTGTAAACCAAAAAATTAACAACGCATTTTTAATACTATTAATTTTAGGAATAAAAAGGAATAGAAGCATTACAATGAATTAAGGCTATGTTGTTGTCATGGAAGGAAAATTTATCAAATAGCTAAATAAATAAATAATTAAAGATTGAAAAACTAACGTTAAATTTACTATTGTGCCTTTGACACTATAAAAGTGATTTTATTTAACATATTTTTAGCAGTACTATTTGTTTTACTAAATGTAAATAATCACTTGCTATGGGGGAAATACACTGTTGTGTTTATTTCACAACACATCACAAACATTGGCGTAGATAGGCATATCCGGAAGACACTAAGCTCAATGTGGATTAAGTTTCAACATTATAATTAACAAATTCACAACCTGTACTAAAAAAAATAATCAACTTGTGTTTGAAGTTATTTTTCGAAAAATGGTTTTTAACAACAATAGACGATACATGTTGTAAATTGTGGTAATGTTTAAAAAAATCCATTTTATAAAAAAAACTATTTTTCACATTGAATAATCTAACATGTACATGAGGATTCAGCACCGTCTAACTCATTTCTCCTTAACAACTTTAACGTTTTAGCTGGCAATATTTTATACAAAGTTTAGGCTATGAATAAAGTCCCTAGGATATGCATAAATCATGCGACACGTGTTTATAAAGTATAAGAGACGAGTAAAACAGAGCAAAACAAAAATTAATTAAACAATTTCTCTCGTATTCTTGTCGCGATATGTTTGAGTTTTTTACTAAATCTCCTGACTGTTAGAACAAAAAATCTAATCAAACGATGATTTATAAGTCCAAAATTAAATATAAAAAATATACCAGAGACTTCATCATAGTCAGAAACCTGTATTAGTTTCTATATGCACGAATATCTAAAACAAAAGATTGTGCATTGTAATAAACACAATGTTCGTTTTAAATGTTTATATACCTCAATACAAATAAATAAAATAATCAAAATGAACAGTTTGTTAAGTCTTTAAATAAATAATTGCCTTATTTCACTTTTGTGTATTCTCATATCTGCTTTTTTGTGAAACAATTTGCGCAACTCAAAAAGTAAAACAGCGAGTAACATTTTTCTGTATATAGTAATACTATGCAATTGGTAAGTTACTGAAGTTATCTTAAAAACTTTTAATAAAGCAAATTGTTTAAAGAAAAATCAATTTGTCGTAAGATTCTAGCTTTTGAGTTTTGACAATCTTTTCACAAGTGTTTGCTATATATTGAACAGGAAGATGTACCTAAAAATGCCAGGATATAAAACAATAAGTTTGTATTGACGGTAATAAGAAACATATTTTAAAACTCTATTTTTTTTCTTTATATATATAAAAAGCATTCTAGTTCTTTTTTGTGTGTTTGTTTTTTTTAAGCTTACAATTTAACACAATAATTTTCTTATTAATAGTTAACAATACTACAGCTGCGCCAATGAATCTGAACGCATTAAAGGGCTTGTTGGTTTTATACCACCTTCAACTTCATACTGTACATCTACTGAAGCCCCTTTTTCAAAACGAAGAAATACAATTATTCTGCGTATTTAACTTAAAACAAAACACTAACTTACGTTTTTTCTCAATGGGAGTGCGTATAAAACTCCTATCACCGTGTACCTCTGGTATAAACAATGCTACAAGTATGGCAAGTATAACCATAAAACCACCAAAGACAAATGGCGGTCCCGGAAATTGAAACCAACTATCATCGGGTACATTCTCTTGCAGAGACTTTTCGTTATTCAAATCAACGTTAAATAAATAAAATATAACACCAAACATTGCCGGGCCCAAGCCATTGCAAAGTCCCCGCATGCCAGTGACCATACCCTGTACAGCACCTAAAACAAACAAAACAAAAACGTCATATTAGTTTAAATAAAATTACTTTAAGAAAATTATAATAAATACCTTGGCTGTCTGCCGTTGAGTGTATGGAAACAAATGCACTAATAGCAGGATATGTAATCGAACCTAAAGCCGCCAAAATTCCGGCAGCCCACATCATCCTTAGAAACAAAGAAAAATTAACAAACCAATTAACACCCCTTTGAATTAATGAAAAATTAAAATGTTTACCATTTCTGACTGCCAAAGCCGTACCAAAATAACTGCGTCATTTCCAATATTAGACCCAAAACGATAGTACGTTTAGCTCCAACCCTTCTGCACAAGCAAATATTTTTACATAAAAATAAGATTTGTATTTATATCAATTTAAAAAAGCTACTTAATTGAAAGCAGGCAAATAGCTACTCACCGCATTAGATACCCTAGGGTTACTTGAACACTTATACTAAGTATGCCAACTACTGCAATGAAAATAGCCACTTCCATGGTATTAAAGCCCATTTTTAATTTTAAATAAACAAATATACAAGAATATTGTCCAGCCTCTGGTAGATAAGACAGCAAAACGGTAACACATTGCATCAAAATAGTATGATCCGTGCCCACTTTGCGCAAAGCCTTTAATAAAGAAATATAAATAAATATTTAAAAAACAAAAATTCTTTATCAAGATTAAAGCCTTTGGCGTATGTAGTATGCGAAAAACCTACTGCAAAAGGATCCGCCTGCTCCCAATTGATGGGAGCACCCCATGAAGAACCCCTCACTTTATCAGGGAGACTTTCAGGGACAGCTACTAAAATAAAGAACACATCCAAAACTGCTATGGCTGTAGCTAAAGCAACCACTAATGTTTCACTGTACTTTTCCATAAGAGCAGCACCTAAAGCAGGTGAGATTACCTGCATTATAGAGAAAACCCAACAGCTATTATTACCAAATATTTTGAAAATATTTACGGTCTAATTCAATAAAAATTCAAAAAGCTTTATCAATAAAATTTTCATAGGTTGTATAAACCTCTTAATAATTTGCATGAAAAAGTCAATTGAAGTTTTAACAACTTACCAAACTAGCGGCAAATGTTGCCGATACTAAACCATAAGCCCGTGAGCGTTCTTCTACCGTTGTCACATCGGCCACATAGGCAAATACCACCGAAAATGTGACTGCAAATATACCACTTATTGAGATCATTGCGAAAAACCACCATGTATTTATTGTCATTAAAGGTATAGGAGCACATGTAAAAAATACTGTAATAAGCAGAAAAAATTTGCGACCCCAAATATCGGAGAGAGCACCTATTAGGGGAGCACTAAGGAATGATAGTATGCCTTTGATTCCCATGACTAGACCATTCATAAGGAATGTGTGTTCGGGAAACGTTTGATTTAACACCTATTAGCAAGATCGAAAATACGTTTCATTAGCTTAGAATAACAAAAATAAAATCTTAAATAACTCACCGATATAACAGGCATCGTCAGTAAGCCCCAAGCAAAAAACTCTAAAAAGATCACAACTAAGGCATGATGCACACTGGGTTCTCCTATGCCGGAACTCTGTAAAAATTAAAAAACAAATATATATTGTATTATTGATTTATTTTTTAATTTATTTTCTTTAAGTTTCTAGTAACTTAGTCTCTAGGCCATAAGCGGCCAGAAATTTCTGCTTAAAAATACAATGATTTAACTTAAAATATAAAAGTTATAGGTAGGAAAGGAAAGTGTCGGAAGAAAGTAAACTTTTAACAACAACCCTCGGAGACCCATGTGGACATTTGTGTTCCTTTTGATGCAAGAAAAAATAAAAAATATTTAGGAGTAATATTTAATAGTAATAGGTTAAATTAAAGAAATATATTATTTTAAAAATATCTATCTACTAACCACCCGACCCGCGTTATAAATCAAATGATTTTCTCTAGATTTCTAGATTTTTCTAGATTTAGAATCACTTACCTAACCACCTATGGCTCTGTAGTCTCGGACAGTTATAGACAACATGCTCCACCACTTCTATACAATTGTTTCAAAATACACATAATATTTATAAATTTTAAAATAAGTAATACAGTGTGACACAGAATAAGCTACAGCCATATCGAGGGTCACAAGCAGAAAGGCCCTAAATCTTAGTTTTTTGTATGTAAAGTTAGTTCTGTAAAGTTAAAATTTTTTAAGTTAGGGCCTTTCTACCTGCAATCATCGATATACTCCTTTAGAATTGATTTGATATTTAGAAAGCCATATATATTTTTGAATTTAATGATGAGAGCAAAAAAATTTACTATCAATGTACGGAATATTTCATTGAGCTGTGGACTTTTGAAGAAACAGCTTAAGTCGAGTTAAAAAAAATTTTAGCTTTCTTAATTTTAAAATTTTATTAAAAGACTTTTATCAAAAGTCGACATTGGACAAACTTTAATTTAATTTTAATTATTCCTCTTCTCGCTACGATTTATAGAATAATATATCACAAGAAGAAGAATTAACTTTAATTTATTATACTTATTAATTTTTTGTTTGTAGTTTGTTTGCTCCTCTCTAAAATTTGTATACCCTTCACCTTGGTGCTTTGTCGTTTCGTTTGTAATTTCTACAATTTTCATAAGCCGTGTCTGTCTGACCGTCTGTCCGTGTGTTGGTTGAAATCAATTTTTAGATATAATATGCCTCCAGAGTAATCGTGAAAATTTTTGGATAAATCGGGCTCTAATCGGGAAAGTTATAGGCAAAAATTTTTTTTAAAACTATATATTCCAAAAATTTTCAAACTAAAATCAATTTTTTTCAGCCGAGAGAGTCAATATTGGTATCATCTGAAAGGACTTGACTAGCGCAATATAAGCGCTCTAAAAAAAAACTAAAATTCATGTTGGCCGCCACTACAAAATGGCGGACAATAAATTTATATATGAGTAAAATCTGGTATTTAAAAATTTAACTTCTTGAACCCTCTCAATATTGGTATCAAATGAGGGCTTGACCAGTAGAATACAGTAAATTATTAAAAAATTTAAAATCCAAGATTGCGTCTAAAACAAAATGGCAGAACAAATTTTTTCAACACCATCAATATGGGTATCAAATTTAAGGGCTTGACAAGTAGAATACAGAGAACGACGTAAAAATTCTAAATCGAGGATGGCGTCGGAAATAATGAAGAAAAATCGCGTATAACATGAAATAAAGGTTAAGCTACGGTGTGGGATTATACCTATCAGATTCGGCTCGGCCGAATATATCACTCTTACATGTTTAAAATTCAAAATGAGCTCTTTTGTTAAAAAACCACAAACCCAATCACGCAAAAACGTGTGAATGGAACTCAACGAAATTTGGAACGCAGACAGAAAGCGATCTTAATTAACACATATGGTAACCTTAATCAGTATAATCTAACAAATTCGCGGAAATATGCAAGAATTATGTTTTTCGTATTTATTTAGTCGGTTGCTTAAGGGTTTCAAGAGTCCAAAATTCACACGTACTGACGAAAAAAAATTAAATCATTGTTTTAAATATTTGCATTTAATTCTATCCCACGTGCATAATATATATGTATGTTTTTTTGCCTAAATGTTTCAATATTTTTACTCAATCACGCAAAAATTACTAAACGGATTTGAATAAAATTTGCCGCACAGATAGATAACAACCAGAATAATTACATAAAGAGGCTTCCTTTCGTGCCTATAACTATGCAGACGAAGTCGCGGGCACAGGCAAGTTATAAATAATTGCATACAAAGGTATAACTTTTTTTATCGATTATAAATTCATTAATCTTGGTTTAGCCGGCTGGAGCTGGCCAAAATATTTATACTCGTATGTTTAAGTACTTACATGCGTACATCTGTACGTTTGTCTTCACATAATTTTTAAGGTAACTTATATGTACGTCTGCAACAAATCGTAAATAACAATTTAAAAGAAATTTAAACTTTTAAATTATTTGACTCGTTCAACAAAGCTTTTATTCAAGTTTAATTCGTCAGCACATTTATCATTACCATTGTACTGGTGATAAAATGATAGAATAGTACAATCAAATAATCACAATGATAAAATAATGTAAACGACTATTAGTCAGTCAGTCAGCCAGTTCAGATTACTTTTTTGCTACACTTTGTACGAAAATTATTCTAAATATAGAGCAAGTAATTGTATTTTATTTGCATAATCAGAGATCAAGGCTTTAAATATATGATTTATTTTAGTGATATAAAGTAAACTACATAATAAAAATGCATGAATTATAAAGAAAAGAACTTTCACACATCTAAGGATTTTGAATTATAAACGTTTTTAACGTATAATTAACACATATTAGCTTTAATTAGCATTACTTATACGCCAGCGTGGCGCGTTTTAAAATTTGTATGAAATGAAAAGACTATATCGAAATTGAATGGTAATTTATTATTATTTTAAATCTTTGGTAGAAACAGAAACTGCTAACAAATAAGTAGGTCCCTCAATTAACTTTAGCAAGAAAAAACAAAACCAATTTTAAGATTAAATTTTAACATCAGCCACGTGATCAAAAGCGAGCAGAGTAAATATAAAGAAAATATTTAGTTCCCAAAGTTGTCTGTCTTTTCTGAGGTAACATCAGTGCAGACAGTATGTGGTTTGATTAACGTCAGCATCTACATCACGTGCCATTATGTGAAGGTTGTCTCACCGTGAGTTTCTGACCCTTAATCATCGCCCCTGTGATCACAATAAACTACTTAATCGTGTCAACGATGGCAATCACCAAGTAAATTATTCTTGGTTAATGTAAAAGCACCGTGCTAAGGAGCTCGGGCTGTATATCCATTATTCCTTATTTTTTATGCGAGGCTATGTAAATTATTAGAATTAGAAGTGCAGTCCGAAAGAGAGCGAACAATTCACCAAGTAACTATTTCTGTTAAAAAGCAACAGCAGAACGATACATTTAGGGGTGCCAAAGTCCACAGGTCCACCAAGTCTTCAAGTATCAGTCAATAAACCATCTTTGCCATCTGACCAGAATTTTAGCTCTTTCAAATCATGGCGCCAAAAAACCAGAGGTGATGGTCCCAACTCTCTACACCGTACTGACAAGACACCCTTGCAAAAAAAAAACATTATAAATTGAACGTTTAAATTTACCCTTTAAAAGGCATTCCAAAAATTGTGTCATTAGAATTTAAAAACTGTATCCACGTCTACGGTGGTGCAGTTCAGTTCAGCTCAGAACAAGAAAAAATTCAAAAACGCCCATATATTGATTAACAAAAAGGTCATACGAGTCGCTATTAATTAATAAACTTTCGATTTAGTGGGTTATGATGATTTTTTTAGTATTTAAAAAGAGGATTATCGAATAAAAAATATTGTTTCGTATAAAGCATGTTTGTAAGAGAGAAATGTTAATAGTCTCACTTACAAATCAGTTGAAATTTGTATGGCGACTTCCCACTTTAAAGCATTAATTTTCAAGCACATAATGATCGTTTTTAAAAGCATATTGTAGAATGTAAATGTCCGATTTTCGCATCTAATTTTCAATTGAAGCAGTAGATTGACAAAAGTTTTAGAGTAGTATTTTAAAAAAATGTGACAAATTACGCTTTGTGTAACTGTCAGAAAATGCTATTTGTTAAGGCATATTCATACAAGTATGTGCAACAACAAATTCGCTGTTATGTTTTTTGTCAAAAACGACTTTAGTCTGATTATTTTACCAGTATCAATTCGTTTTGAAAGTACGTTTTTACAGATTTTGTTTGCCAAGGTTAATTCATACGCCAGGAATGGAAAAGTTTTTACAATAATTTTTATTTAATTTAAAGAAGTATTTAAGGCATATTCAAGCATGCAACGGCAAATTGATACAACAAACCAACTTTTTAGGGGATATTTTCTTTCAATTCGTGTATCAGGGATGGAAATATTGTTATATCTTTAATTTATTAAAATTTGATTGAAAGTGGGTAAATATTTGTGAAAAATATTATAAGTGGCGAAAGAACAACAAATATACATACATTTGGTTTATTTATTTAAAAAAAGTGCATTGAAGGTAATTGTTAAATACTGAAACCAAAATCTCGTTTTCCATCTCTGCTTAAGAAAATGAAATAAAGGCGAATTCAAAATTTTTTTACAAAATTCTTTCCAAGGCGAACCCACCTGGACAGTCACCTTATGGATTCGCCTTGAGCTGGGCTGATAATTTCACCTGTACGAATTCGCCTTAAAAGTATGTATATTTGTGACACATATGATAAAGGAAAGGGTAGAAAAACAAACAGAAAAAAAAACAAATAAATTAAGTACACTTATACTCTTACTCTGAACTCTAAAATAAAACTAAAACTGTAACAAAATAGAATAAAGCTAAAAATGCCCAATTTTTTTTTTAGTTTTATTTGTAATCTGTTACAATTGTTATTATCGTAAAAAAATTCAGAATAAGGATGTTAATATAAATAAAAATAAAATTAAAAACACTTTTCAATATCAAATATCTTATTCCCCATCGCAACACAAATAAACCAAGTAAGAGTGCTATATTCGGCCGTGCCGAATCTTATATACCCTGCACAACGTGTAGTCATGCAATAACAATTGTTGGTATCATCTCATATGAAATACGTACATACATATAAAAAACATATGTACATACATATTTTAAAAAATTAAAATTATAAATTAAGTTTACGTATGTATGTTTCAAAAAAAAATATATATACATATAAAAAAATTAAAAAAAAATAAATAAAAAAATATTAACAAGTAAGAGCGCTATATTCGGCCGTGCCGAATCTTATATACCCTTCACAACGTGTAGTCATGCAATAACAGTAGTTTGTATCACCATTCCATATGATATACGTACATACATATAAAAAACATACATATATAAAAACATCCCATTGTAAAATTATAAATTTACGTACATATGTATGTTAAAAAAAAATAAAAAAAAATTAAAAAAAAAATTAAAAAAAAAAATTAAAAAAAATAAAAATATATAAAATAAATAAAATAAAAAAAAAAGATTAAAAAAAATATTAAAAAAAAATTTGTTGGCTCATCTGGGATTCGATGCTGCGTCGCTAACCAGTATACCACGTTTGTATGTATGTTGTTGTTGTTTTTGTCAAAAAAAAGGGTTGATCGTGGTTTTTTCTTCATATCTCAGTTGTTTATGTACCGATTTTTCTGATTTTTAATACCGATCTGCTCCCGAATAGTTCCAATATTTTAATACTTCACGCGGGTCTAGCGATGTCGGGGGACTTCAAAAAGTTGATTTCAACATACAGACGGACAGACAGAAGACAGTCAGAAGGACAGACTGACAGTGCTTTATCTAATCCCCTATTAATAAGCTTTCAGAAAATATATTCTTTATGGGATCGGAAATGAAAACTGTAGAAATTTCACACGGAATGACAAACCTATATATACCCTTTTTCACTGTGTGAAAGGTATAAAACAAGGCTAATTCAATAATTCTTAATTATTTATTCTTAAATATCATTTTGCAATATTTAAATGTTTTTATATAAATACGCTTAAAAGCTTCAAAATACTTACAACGAGTGTACATGTACCTGAACTAACAATCCTCTTTACACGCAATGTGTTAAAAAAGGGGAAACAAAATTGTATCTTCAATTGTTAATTTAAACAAAAGATAAGAACAAAAAAAAACAACGTCATAATAAAATAAAATTTTTGTTGATATAGACACTAAAGATGTAACATCTCTTTAAAAAAACAATAATAACAATTAAAATAATGTTTAATTTGGAGATAAAATTGTCAGAATACGATTATAATTATGAGTCAAATATTGAGATAACACAGTTAAAACATTTGTTTATAATATGAAGTAAGATATAAGCGAGAATTGCTTTAATTTAATTTAATTTTCTGTAGAGATATTTAAAGAGCTATGACCATATAGAATATTAAAATTAATTAAAATTCTAACTCCGCTCAATGCTAAAGCTGACTTTGGACATATGACAGACGGGAAATCTGTTAAGTTTAGAGTGGAATTTTTGCAACTATGAAAAAATTAAAACTTTTAAATTTAACGACTTGTAGGACACTTAGCTCTTAACTGATTTTTAATAGTTGAACAAAGATTTAAACACAAATGGTGTAAGGAAGTAGGCGCAGCTTAAAATAAATATAGTACTTTCTACATTCTTTTAATATATAAAGGACATAACGATAATATCTTGTTTGTTTTTTGTTAAAAACAACTATTGAAAGAAATATTTAAAATTATTTCAAGATATTCACCTTGAACCGTAAACAAATCCACCTTAAACACGTCCAAATTCGACTTTTCGGCTGGGTTATCGACAATGTTGTATTAGCGGTATGCACTGAATGCTGAGAGGCTATTGAACGTTGTGATGTTGAAGACATGGTTCGCTGATGGCGATTAGTACGCGCAGGAGGTATTTCGATAGCATTTGAATCGGTTTCTTGGAAAGCAGCAGTGGGATGTGTTAACAGTACTGAGGGTATGGAATGTATTGTTGAATTGTACATAATGCTTGTATTCGAAGTATTCATGATAGGCTGATGATGCCTGCTATAGGGACTCATTGATGAGGACACATTCTCTGTTTCGAGATCAGTCGTTGTTGTTTCTAGAGAACCCGAACAGTTATCATCTGTTGCTAAGGCCGTGTCGTTTATGTGATTCGCTTGTACGGCTATAACAAGAACATTAGCCGAGGGTGGTAAACGTCGACAGGGTGGTCGATTCATTTTACTGCAGGCGCTATTATTGCCAACACCCTGATATAAAGTAACGGTTGTGACATCGGCCACATCTGCGGTTGTGGGTGTGGAAGAATATGTATAAGAGTCGTATGAACCATCCGAATCATCATTGGACTCATCTGGAATATGGAGTTTTTGAGCATTTTGATTCGGCTTGTTACATGATGATGTGCTGCTGGCTACAATACTTTTTGTTTTCTCTTCTTGTACTGAAATTTGATCTTCATCTTCATTTACCGAGGGAGTATTAAAGCGTGAATGTATTTGCTCTACGTTCGATTCATTCGTCGGAGTATAGGCAGCATGTCTTTTAACGACAAAAATCGTTTCTTCGTCCTCGGGTTCATCGATTTCAAAACTGGTATCATTATCATCTTCGGTATTATTTTTAAGTTGACTTTCGTCTTTTTCTATGGACGGTGCAGACTCATAGGAACGTGTCATCACGTTGAATTTTTGCTCTCAGCAACAACAACAGCCACAATATTGTATTGTAAAATTTTTCTTGTGCACTTTTCTTCTTCTCTAATATCTAGCGCCTATGATTTCCATTTTATAAATTTTTAATAGCGTCAGGCAGCCAAAAAAATTAATAGCGACAACATCAATGTCCATTAAATGAATTATTAAAATTAATTAATTGCACACAATTTTATTGTTGTTGGTTTTATACGAGTATTACACAACATATTACTTATGTAGAAATGTTGGTTTATTAAATATCACACACGAGTTGCAACTTATTTTATTTAAATTAAAAAAAAAAATTCTATGATATTTTTTCTTATTCTTATGTTTTTTTTGTATCTTTGTTAATGTTCTAAGCAATCACAGACCTTTGTTTAGAAAAAAAAAAAAAAAATAGGAAAATTATACACTTTTTCAAATCAATTTCTATATCATATGCATAGTATATTGTAATGAATTTATTTAACAGAGGATTTGTTTTTAATTTCAATAAAGGTCAAAACTAATTGCCGTTTAAAAATGCCAGTAGCAATGTCACCACATACTCCTTTAAAATATGCATTGATTTTTTTTTTCATTTCATTTTGGATTTTAGCCAAAATTGTGTGCTAAAAATTATGAATGGTGCAAAATTTTCGGTTGAATAAGAAGAAATTCAACAGCAAATGCAGGGTTTTTTTCCTGTTTGATAATATTGCTACTTGCACCACAACACATTAAAATTTCAAGGACATTATTCGGTGAAGTTAAATTTGTTTGTTGTCTTTTTGCCAAACAACATTAAAGTTTTAACAAACTCACACCAAACATGTTATGTTAATTGAAAGACAAACTGAAATCATTGTTAAATAAAATTGGTTAAATATTTTAATTTTGCTGTTTCCGTTATTATATCCTTTAAAAGTTTCGAACGATAGAGAAAGTGTTTTGGGCCAAAAAAAAACTTTGTGTACTTTCTTCATAACGAATACTTTCACACGTTAAAGCTTTTCGCCAAAAAAAAAAAAAAAAATACTACATAATCGTACAATATATGTTGTAGGTTGTTAGTACGAAAGCCAGTACACATGTCCTTAAACCAAACGAAAATACAACACAAGCACAGGAGAGTGTCTTTGTTTGTGTTTATTGTCCTTTAAAGTACATACTTTCTTTATATTTTTTTCTTTCTTTCTTTCTTTCTTTATTTATTTTTTTTTTCTTTTGTAATAATAGTTTTTTTTCCTATTTTTATATAAATTTAAGACGCAAGAAATATAATTTATTGTTTATAACAGATTTTTGTTTTAATTGACAACTAAATGTGTTTATAATAGAAAACAACACAGCATGTGGTTTTTATTTATTTTTTTTTTTCATTCAATTTACTAAATTATATCATCACTTTGGTCACTGTCACTATACCCATTCGTTTATTCATTTATTCATTAATTCATTCTTTCGTTTTTGTCGATTAATTGTAAATTTTGCTGCAAAACTTACTAAAACGATTTAGCATTAGAAGTATGTATTATATTTTTTGTTAAAATATATGCATCATTTTCTATATAATATGATTTGTGCATAATTTATTTTGTTATATTCAGTAGGCACCAACGATTTTTCTCGCGTAGAACTTTGTGGATTTAGTATGTTTTTGTTATAAAAAAAGAATTAAACTAAAAAAAAACACTTAAAAGAAAAAAAATCTTGTACTCGAATTCGTTTTAATATAATACGCGTACATGTTTTATTTTCATCTGATGAAAGTTTGGGAAAATGATTTTGTGTTCACATTATTTTTCAATTTTCACAACAACGGAAAAAATAACAATAACATATCTAGTAAAGCTTTTGAGAGTGAATAAAAAAAAGCTTTCTTTTGCTTTTGATAACAGAGCGAAGACTAAAATTTAGTCCTATTTTGTTTTTCTATTATGTTTATTATCTTTTACATGTAAATAATGTAAATAAATGTGGCACGCACATTTAAGTTTAACTACTTTTTTATTGTTTATGCATGTACGATAAAAAAAATCGAAAACAAAACTTGTACACAAACTATAATTGACATATACAAATTCTTTTCGCTTTCATTCGTGTGGTCCACGGCCTACATTCCTTATGGCCAACAAAATGATTGCATAAATACACCTAATTTCGTTTGTTTATTAATAATACAACACACCATTGATTATTAAAAATAAAAAAAAGAGTGTAAATAATAAACAACATGCGTATATCTCTGACAATGTTCTCTTAAATACCTGCAAACCCTACCACAACGTTTCATGAAAAGCTCTTTTGCAATGTTGCCGTTTGGGTGCTTTTCAGGGGTTTTAATGCTTTTTAGTTTTATGTACCCGGTTATTTTTGAAAAATGTCCGTTTATATATAGTATATATGTTTGTTAAATTTTTTTAAATAAAAAAATCGTTTGTATTCGCAATCACTAAAAATATTTGATAAGTTTTGAAAAATTGATGTTTGAAAAATATGTTTATCTTAGATACTAGGGGGGTTGATGGGAAAGTGAAGCGAATGCAAACAAACCATTTGTTTGTACACATGCCAATTCTTTCGAAAATGACAACCTCACCCACTGTCCAGAACGGACTTGGTGAGCCCTGTTAACGCTAACGAGGCTCTGTCGAATACCGGCCTGGAGGTCCGCTGGCAGCCCCAGTACCAGGATCGGATGGAGAAGCCCAATCAGCTACTACATCCTAAACCTTAACGATTACAGAAACCGAAATAAAAGAAAAACGAAAACGATCTGATTTATTGATGACGACCTTTAGCATGAAAAAAATGACTCGATTTGGAACTTGGAATGTAAGAACTCTTTACGGCCCTATGCTTCTTATAGGAATGACGGGAACATATATATAGATACTAAGGGTCTCCATGCGCAATAAACTTGGCAATAATTATGAACTCAACTGTGAAATTTATTGCCAATACCATAACACGTGTGGACCGAACAAACATTTATTTGCAAATACATATATTGCAAAATAATTGTTCAAACTGTCAAGTCTGATCGTAATATCTTTAACATATCGACCCTAGTGCGCAAAATTATCGTATGTTACAAAAACAAAATTTTATAGGAGAACGTTTTTATGACTTTTAAATAAATAAAAACGTAAATAACACGGCTACATACGATAAAATGTACACAGTGTTATCTCCATAACTAAAACAGTTATCGCTATCATATGTTATCAGCAGATGGATTAATGGATGTAGAACCAATTTGCATAAAAGAGTCGTTTTCCAGAAAAACGTAACATACGATAATTTCGCGCACAGGGGTCGATATGTATGTTGTTTGCGTGAATTAAATAAAAAAGCTTGTAACTTAGGGAAAAACAAGGCATTTTTTTAATAAAATTAAAAGAAAAGTATAAAAACATATCGATGGTCACAGGTAGAAAGAAACAACCTAAATCGTATTACTTTTACGAAATTGAGTTTTTTATTGATTTCAATACTTTTCACACGTATATAGCTGGATACAAAAATTTGACGCAATAGTATCAAAAATAACACTTTTACGAGAAATTTTACCGAAGAAGTTACATTATGATTATGCAGTTTTTGTTACGTTTTTATCTTCTGTAAAGCTAAATTTGTTTAAGTTGGGGCCTTACTACCCGTGACCAAGGATATACAGAAACATACATATTTCATATGTATATATTTTTGTTTGCATACAAAAATAACCAATCCAGCGATTTTTTTTAAAATGTATTTACAACACACAGTACGTATTCGCCACCTCAAAACATCAGCTAGTACATAAACATTATTTTACTGTTATTCTGCCGACGTTATTGCTTATGTTCGGAAATAAATAATGCGCGGGGAGTCGTTTCGTTACAATCGTTTTGATAAACAAGAATTCATTTTAGGGGACTGTGTGAAGTGGTGGGTAATAATATTTTGATAGTTTTAGGTGAATAAAATTTAACTAGTCACTGGGGCTAGTAGAAATACCGATAAATGAAAAGAAATATTTGACATTACTATACATATGTTTTTAAAAAGAGTAAATTAAATAATTGAATAAAAAAAATATTTAGAACATGAAATATGAGTACACCAGCTAAAAGTTCTACTGTTGTATTCATAAAAAATATTTAAAGCTTGTTAAGGGCTTATTGGACAGATGTTACTTAGAAATTTGTCAAATAAGTCTTTAATAAGCCTAAAATATTTTGTATGAATACGGCAGCTTAAGTATTGAGTTACATTTTATTCATATTATTATTTTTGTTTTGGAATTAATTCATTAAAATATGAAAATGTTGTAACAATCTGCTAATACACTTAATTCTTTTTTGGCAGTTTTTACCGCACGGGCAGAATTGTATGTGGCCAAAAACCGTCCTTTTCATACGCTTTTTAAAAAATTTGTTTTCAAACATCAGCTTGTTATTTTTATACCCACCACAAAAAAAAATGGTATAAGGGATATTCATTTTATAAATCCGTTTGTAACACAGCATCGAAAAATTAATTTTAGACACCATAAAGTGTGTATATTCCGAATCCTAGTTTTATTTTTGCTATATCCGCTCGTCTGTCCGTCTGTTGCAACTTGCTATATGTATGTATGTATTTCATATATGTATAAAATGTAATTAAATTTTACAAATTTGCAGTTTTTTAAATTTTACTATGCGAGCACAATATGATGTAGGATATAATTCACCATAAATTAATAAAAAATTAGAATTCGAATTAAATTAAACTAAAAAAACTAGGGTGATCGACTCGGTTTTACAACCGGTGGAAAACCCGGTTCTTTTCCTCTTTCTGCTGGCGATTTTTTCTAAATGCTAATTTTTCGAATATCGAATACACCGGTTTTTTTATCCGAAAAAGACGGTTTTTTTATATTTTTAAGTTTATTTTCATATATCTTTGTAACCCATCGTACCATAGTATATTTAGTATGCGAAAAATTTTCCAAAAATTAGTAAATAAAAACTATTAAATATTCTTGTATAATATTGTAAGAAATTTATTTGTTGTTTAAAAAACAAATGTAAAATAAGAAAAATAATGGATCTTTAATATTATTTTTTTATAGGATATAAACCTAACGTTAAAAGTTAAAGGTAATTGAAGCATAAACTTAGCTGATCGATCAATTTTAGGTAAAAAGTGTAGTTACAATAAAGAAAAACTTATAATCCGTCCTTACAGATCCTGATTTTAATTAATGACAATGAGTGTCTGTCAACTTAAATTTTAAATAAACCATCGAACAAACTAGTTTATGCCTATATTTGTATGTCTGCCAGGGGTATAAGAAAAAAATTTTAAAATAAAATTTAAAAGATTTTCTGCCTAGCCTTTAAAATGTATTTCAAATTAAAGAAATAATTTCAAACAAAATACGTTAGTGCATATTAGTTTAAAAGATCTATTTAATATTAAAAAAATTTACCGAAGGCGATACAAAAATTTATAACAGCCTTATAAAAAGTTTTATTCATTTATGTATTAATTTATTGTATTTATTTATTTAACTTGTAAAGAGTACCTTTTGTCCTTAAATTCAACTAAATTAAACCAAATTAGTCAATTGCATTCATGTCAGTTATTGCGTAATTGTGCAACCAAACGTATAGAAACTGTAAAATTTCATATTTAGATACAATTTTTATTATAATCTTTTTTACAATATTTTTTTTTAATTTTTTTCTTTAAATATTATATTTTATATATTAGAACCGTTTAACCGGTTTTTACTAAAATTTTCAAAATATCAACCGGTTTTTTTTAAATTTTAAATTTTAAACTATTTGAAAACCGGTTTCTTAAAAAGGTCGAATAATCGATCACCCTAAAAAAACTAAAAAGAACTAAAAAAAAATGATTGATGATGATATATTTTATGATGATTAGTTATTGATTTAAATTTATTTTTTTGGAAAACTGATTGCATTGAAAAATCACAATTCATTAACTGAGTAGTCTTTTACAGTTCTGGTAAATACATACATACGCATTTGTATGTTTAATACTTTTATAATATTTATATTTTTTTATTTAACGCTGACACACGTGTGTTTTATCTTAAAAAATATCAACGGCCTTATCCATAGAAATTATCAGTTTTTTTAAACGTTTATAAATCAAATTTTCGTAGAAAGTTAGGTTTATAAAATTTTTATAAACCTTTGATAATCGAATACATTTATTAATAGGCAGTTCCATTTTTTTACACAGTTTACGCTCACATTAAACAAACGATTTTAATAAAACTTTTACCATTTTAAAGGTTTTTCCTGCAGATGTGCACAATTAATAAATCCTATTAAAATTGAATCCGTATTCAAGAAACTATAAGCGTGTAAAGTTGCTACTAACACATGCGCAAATCATATGTGTGTAACAAAACAAAATAAAAACATGTTGAATCGACATTGTTGATACCAGAGTTGTAAACGAATCATTCATTTTTGAATTCAATTCAATACGAATTAGCTACATTTTGAATTAATTCATTTCACTTTCAAAAAAAGGGTGATATATGCAACTAAGCCCTTCGTATACCCAAAAAACGATGGCGACTTAAAAACATCATACGTAAATCTACGCTGTTGGAAGTTAGTTCCATGTTAAATGATTTCGAACGTACTCTCAACAATATTGTGGAGATTTAGACACATGTCGACAGAGGTCTAGACAAATTCTATAAAGCCTATGCCCAGTACAGAAGCAGCCCATAATCTTTGGATCAGGAGCAAGGCACAATAAAAATATTTATATATCTGTATCAACAAGTAATAACTGCTAAAGTCAATATTAGGTAAAATTGAGGTTATAATATCATCGCAATTTCGCATTTTTAAACTATCCTTAGACAAATTTAGAAAAAAATTTTAGACAACTTGACAGGAAATTATAGCGTAAAAGATTATTACCTGTATCTGTTTTAAGAACAATATTATTCGGAATAATAATTTATTTTAACTTATAATTTAACTAAATATACTAAACTACATATGCTCTTAAATTAATACATTGCAGAATTCATGTAATAGTCTTTACTTAAAAGGGAATCAGTTTTTAAAAATTTATAAAAATATTTAAAGCATTGTCCTGAAAAACTATAAAAACAGACATAAGCAGTTTTTCCTTATTGCAACAGATATTTTTTTAAATGGCTTGTTTCAATATTATAATAACCGTACTACTTTAAATTTAGTCCTCTATACTGATGACACTTTAATTTTTTCTGGAAAACATACAGCAGAAAAATGTTATGAAAAATTAAAAAGTTTCAGCTAAATAAAAATAAGACAAAACTAATGGAATTAAAATGAAATGTGATAATATTTTTAAAACCAATGATAACATAATTGAAAAATTATCACAAATAAATTACCTTGGTTTTATAATTGATGAGGACTTGAAACTAATACACCACGTTGAATACATATAAATATGTTTGTATGTGCAAGGAGATTGATAAAAAAAAAATTTAAGGCTTAAGGCTTTTAAAATGTCGATAATAACAGCAAAAAATATTTATAACACCACAATTAAACCGCATTTTAAATATGATCCACTATCTTATATACATGCTGCACGACATCACAAATAGAGAGATTAGAAAAATGCATAACATGGCTATGAGATCAATTCATAAATGCAAAAGATATGCTGAAGACAAAGAATGCTAAAGGTTTTAAAATGGCTAAGCATACATGAAAGGATGGCACTGAACACGCTGAATTTTTTTCAAAAGTTAAAGGAAAGAATTGCTCCCAGATACTTGGCAACATCTACAGCAATGTAACGATCACTTTTCTACAAAGACCTTATATTATATAATATGTTACCAAACAGTGTAAAAAATTAAGGTAATGTTCATACTATTAGAAGGGAATTTGAAAAATGTATTATATATAATAATAATCTAATTAAAATAATTGTATGATATAATTTAAAAATAAAAAGTAATAATTGCTACAAATAAATAAAAAAATATATATTTATTTATATAAATTTATATTATCTATATATAAAAGAGTAACGTGACTGACTGACTGACTGACTGATTCATCATCGCACAGCCCAAACGCAAAGTGCTAGAGACATGAAATTTGAACAATCCTCTTTCAATGTATAGCCCCACTAATTGGTTTTCGGAAATTCGTACTTTAAGGGGGTAAAAAGGTTAAAAACGGGTAAAATCGTATTGTAATTTGCACAAAAAATAAGCTGACAGGTGTCTGGCCTTTTTTCGAATTTTCAACCCCTAAAGGGGAAAAATGGGTAAAAACTGTAATTTGGTACTTTTTTGGTGCCCTATGTAACTTCCAAACGCATAAAGATAGGAAAAAAAATTAAACTGTTTTAAGTAATCCGCGAAAAGATATTAATAGGAATTCGGCACTTTTCTCAAATTCGCATGTATAAGGGGTAAAAATTTTCCCTTTTTTTGGTACTTTTTTTTAAAGAAACTTTTCTTATATTATTCAATGGGACAAAATTTGACAATTATTATTTCCTAATAGAATATGGACAGTTATTTAGGTGAAATTTTTAGAAACTTTTTTGGGGACAAAAAGGTACCAAAAAGGGAAAAATTCCGGATAATGTATGTAATTCCTAATTAGACGGCCAATTTTCACAAAATTTTTAGTTGGGATTTCACCAGACATAAAAAATTATGTAGTTTAGTAAAAATTTAAACACATTCAGAACAGGGTAGTAAGGGGAAAATAGGGAAAAGAGTTTGGTACTTTTTAGAACATAAATAATTTTATGCAAAAGAGAGTAGATTTACTGACTTTAAATCATTAAATATTAAAATATTTTGTTACATAGATATTTGATTATTTTTTTAAACTTGGAGTTTGGAACTTGGACCAAAAATGTACTTTTTCGAATTTCTATGGTACTTTTTGTATATTCTACGTTTATGAAGATAGGACTGTACAATCAAGGACTATTGATTCCAGGTGAGACCTTAAATGTTATGGGCGGCCAAAAAGGTACTTTTTTGAATTTTTGTGGTACTTTTGGTATTTTCTACGTTTATGAAGACAGGATTGTACAATCAAGGACTTTTGATTCCATGTGAAACTGAAAATGTTATGGACGACCAAAAAGGTAATTTTTGTATTTTCAACGTTTGCGAAGCAAGAATTTCGAAATTAGTGACTATTGATACAAGGTGAGACTGAAAATGTTATGGGCGACCAAGAAGGAACTTTTCTAAATTTTAATTGGATATTCTATTTTGAATTGTATTTTCTACGTTTAAAATTGTGAAATAAAGGACTATTGATTCAAGTTGAGAATTAAAATGATATTGGAGACACCAAAAAAGTCTTTTTGAATTTTTATTGTACTCTTTGTATTTTTACGTTTGCAAACATTGATTCTTAAAATTAAGTGTAATTTCGATAATGCATTCCGTTAAGTCTGCACTAAATTTTATCACTGCTATCACTGCCTAAATTTAATAAGTAAGGAAAACCATATTGGTCTCGCTAATCGCTCGACTGGTTTGCTTCTAGGCAAGTGTTAGTTTTAGTGAAGGATAAAATGTTACTTTTATTATTTTTGGAGTCATTTTTGTAAATTATGCATCTTAATTTTTGAAACTCAGTAGCATCTTGATTTTAGTTAGGAAATATATGCTCGATATATCCTTACTCTACTTTTTATTTTTATAATTAAATTGAATCAGAGATAAAAATTTTCATAAATTGAATCAAAAATATTTTATAATTATAAATAGAACTTGAGTATTCAATAAATAGTAAGAACTTCGCTATCGAAGTAGCGGGTTAAATGCTGGTTATATATCTGTGGCTTGGAGCTAAAAGGGCCAATGTCAAAATATTTACTTTTGAGAAAATTTTAAGTGAACTTTAACTTTTATATATGCTTTCATAGTGACATTGGCAAGCATTTTATTTATGAAGCTGTCCTGGGTTAAGTATGGCTTTAGCTGTTTTACTATAATGAAAAAAGCAAGAAAATAAATCTAATGTAATAATTAACTCAAAAGGCAAAAAAGTGTCATTGGCCCTTTTAACTTCAAGCCACAGATATATAAGTATAAATGTATATACCCAGCACAATTTTTATTTTATTTATAAATACTTTATTTTAGACAAGCTAATGATAGCTCAATAAAAAATTTTGTTGGAAAGACAGGGTGTATTGCTAAACGCACGTTACTTTACAATAAGAAATTAAAACTTCTTCCAAAAAACAACTATGAAAAAGGTATTCTAATTAAAGTGCATTACGTTTGTTGACGCCACTAATATTCTGAACAGAATACATTGTTAAAAATTTAGTACAATTACAGCAGTTTTTTTATACCATTATACATAATTTACGTCACAATGGACCGTAATGGTCTCCGAGTGAAGGTGTGAGGGTAACTTTGCACCAGCCTTACCTACCTACCTACATAATTTATGTTATTTTATATGTTATATTCAATAGCAAAAGTAAGAAAAAATTTTAATACGCACGGTTTATTTAATCATGCTTTTGTCAATGTATTTTAAAATCATTTATTTAGTCTATACAACCCGATAATTCTGTAATAATCGCTAAAATAATGTTCAGTCTTTCACGTTCTATACAAACATTTGAGTTTTTTCAAATTATTTATTGCTTTTAGAACGCAACTGGTTACCTTAGAAAATAGAATGTCAATAATTGCTATTATTTTTTATGCATAAATATTAACATACGTATTCACAAGTATTTTATTTATTTATTATTTTAAAATGTACTACTTTTAGTCTTATAATAACTGACTTTAAAATTTTTCGAATGTATTAAACGTGGTACAAGATGTATGTATGTATATGCCAAAGTGGTGTTATTAGAACAGCCGATTAAATTTGTGTTTATGTATAAAAAAAATAAACTATATAAATAAATGAATATATACATAAATATTCTTTCCAGTGTTATACTACTTATGCTTATAAATGAATAAACCATGACGTAGATAAAAACACCATTCAAGTGTTTGATTTAATCGTTTCCCTGGGAATTTTGAAGAATCGAACAAATTAACAAAAAGTCGATAGAAATCTTGAATCGCAAATGGCATTGATTTTGACCCTCTCCGCTAGCTAAAATTGTTCTAAATAAAAACACCAAGCAGAACACTGACACCCAAGGATCAGATCTCGATATATAAAACTAAGAAATAAATAGTGCAGTAAAAGGTACGGTGACACTTTATGAGACTTAAAAACTGGAAACTAACTCCCAGGACAAATATTAAATTAAATTTATTAATTAACGAAATGATAAAAACAATAAATGATTTTTTCATTTATCATAAGTAAATATTAACCATTTTCACCCTTTCGAAGCCGGGTGTTATCCCTAGTTGTATATATATTTACCAAGGTAAAGACTCAAGTTTTGAGTTTTTCTTAAAATGTTAAAATTGGCAAAGCTATAACTTTTACATTTACTAAGTTAAGTAGATACCTACCCTCATACAAATATAAAAACTTACTTGGAATAGTCATTACCGTTCGAGGTATGTATGTTTCTACATATGTATATAATATTGCAAATTATTACATTATTTTATAACCCAAATACTTATTTATATTTTTAATTAAAAATTTTATTGTTTTAAGATAAACCAAGTCGATTTCTAGGTACCTATTTGCACTAAAAAATTACTTGTTATACACGGAAACACTAACCACAACCTGACGTGTAATACAAAAGAGCAAAGAACTTAGTGATAGAAAACAAGTAACAGTGCTATATTCGGCCGTGCCGAATCTTATATACCCTTCACAACGTGTAGTCATGCAATAACAATTGTTTGTATCACCATTCATCCCATATAAAATACG
The DNA here is from genome assembly GCA_941918925.1 of Phyto melanocephala. NCBI lineage: Eukaryota > Metazoa > Arthropoda > Insecta > Diptera > Rhinophoridae > Phyto > Phyto melanocephala. Next base: position 128,234,687 of record OW799235.1, read on the forward strand.
TGCATACGTACACGTTAGAATAAATGTGGCATCGAATCCCAGCTGAGCCAAAAAAATTTTATTTTATTTTATTTAATATATTATTTATATTTTATTATTTTTTTTTTATATTTTTTTTTAAATTTTTTTAAAAAATTTTTTTTAGAAAAATTTTTAAAAAATTTTTTAAAATTTTTTTTTGTAGTTTTTTTTATTATTTTTTTCTTATTTTTAATATTTTTTTTTTTTAATGTTTTTTTGTTTGGTATGTTTTTTACATGTATTTATGTATGTATGTTGTTGTTGTAATTGTGAAAAAAAACGAGGTGGTCGTGGTTTTTTGCTCATATCTCAGAAAGTTATGGGGCGATTGTGCTGAATTTCAATAGCGATTCATTCCTGGATATTTCCAAGAGATTGATACCATATACAGATCTGAGGAACATGTAGTTGCTTCTAAAAGTTGATTTCAACCAACACACGGACAGACGGGCAGACGGACAGACGGATAGACGGACAGACGGACAGACGGTCAGGGCTTAATCGACTCCTCTATTCATAAGCTTTCAGAAAATATATACTTTATGGGGTCGGAAATGAAAATTGTAGAAATTACAAACGGAATGACAAAGCTATATATACCCTTTTTCACTGTGTGAAGGGTATAAAAACTGGAAACTAACTCCCAGGACAAATATTAAATTAAATTTATTAATTAACGAAATGATAAAAACAATAAATGATTTTTTCATTTATCATAAGTAAATATTAACCATTTTCACCCTTTCGAAGCCGGGTGTTATCCCTAGTTGTATATATATTTACCAAGGTAAAGACTCAAGTTTTGAGTTTTTCTTAAAATGTTAAAATTGGCAAAGCTATAACTTTTACATTTACTAAGTTAAGTAGATACCTACCCTCATACAAATATAAAAACTTACTTGGAATAGTCATTACCGTTCGAGGTATGTATGTTTCTACATATGTATATAATATTGCAAATTATTACATTATTTTATAACCCAAATACTTATTTATATTTTTAATTAAAAATTTTATTGTTTTAAGATAAACCAAGTCGATTTCTAGGTACCTATTTGCACTAAAAAATTACTTGTTATACACGGAAACACTAACCACAACCTGACGTGTAATACAAAAGAGCAAAGAACTTAGTGATAGAAAACAAGTAACAGTGCTATATTCGGCCGTGCCGAATCTTATATACCCTTCACAACGTGTAGTCATGCAATAACAATTGTTTGTATCACCATTCATCCCATATAAAATACGTGCATACATACGTACACGTTAGAATAAATGTGGCATCGAATCCCAGCTGAGCCAAAAAAATTTTATTTTATTTAATATATTATTTATATTTTATTATTTTTTTTTTATATTCTTTTTTTAATTTTTTTTAAATTTTTTTAAAAAATTTTTTTAGAAAAATTTTTTTTAATTTTTTTTTAAATTTTTTTTTTGTAGTTTTTTTTTATTATTTTTTTCTTATTTGTAATATTTTTTTTTTTGTAATTTTTTTTGTTTGGTATGTTTTTTACATGTATGTATGTATGTATGTATGTATGTATGTTGTTGTTGTAATTGTGAAAAAAAACTAGGTGGTCGTGGTTTTTTGCTCATATCTCAGAAAGTTATGGGGCGATTGTGCTGAATTTCAATAGCGATTCATTCCTGGATATTTCCAAGAGATTGATACCATATACAGATCTGAGGAACATATAGTTGCTTCTAAAAGTTGATTTCAACCAACACACGGACAGACGGGCAGACGGATAGACGGACAGACGGTCAGGGCTTAATCGACTCCTCTATTCATAAGCTTTCAGAAAATATGTACTTTATGGGGTCGGAAATGAAAATTGTAGAAATTACAAACGGAATGACAAAGCTATATATACCCTTGTGCACCACAGGTGAAGGGTATAAATATACTAGTAACTAAACTTACTAGATAAATATACATATAGATATACATATGTATATTTCTATTATCTAGCTTTATTCAGACAAAATTATTAAACAAATATCTTTATTTTAGACAAGTCTACTTGCATATAACTTACCGTAATTACTACATCTTTGATGGTGTTTCTATTTCGTATGACCATACTGGTCAATGGTTTTTTCATGTATATCTTTGGCATACTTTTACATCAGCAACTTGTCCTTTTGATGGATGAAAGGGAATAAGTTTACTTTCGTTGGGAATAAATTTAATCTAAGCGCAAAATATGAAGCACTAAGAAAATTTATTATTGCACACACTTTGAAGCATTGATGAACTCAACCAAGCTTTAGTACGAAATGAGTTTTAATGCCGAAAATGTGGACAGCAAAGACTTACAATAATTGTTTTATTTAATCGAAATTAGATATAAAATCACTTTTATTAGCACTACAAATTATATGCAATAAAGTTCCAAGTTGTCCAAAACTTTTCAGGGGTTATTTGTATTGAATGCTCCATTTAACTGTGTCCATTTACTTTTGAACTGTTACAAAAATGTTTGCTTTTAGCTTTTATTAATTTATATAAAAAACAATTTGTTGATTTTGTCAGAACTCATTAAATTTTACTTAAAAATATATTCTTGTTGGTTTTTTAATTAATTTTATTTTTTTAATCACACAAACACCTCACAAAAAATTTGTGAGAATAAAGTACAGTGTTGGACTTTTACGTACGAAGTAATTAGAACATTTATGCAGTGTTGTAAAATAAAGGTCAATTAGGTTATTCGGCAGTTCTAATGAAAATTTGAATGGCCGAGAAGGCTTTTTTGTATTAATTTAATAAATTTCGAAGTTACCATTATTTGAGTATAAAAATCTAATATAAAAATTGTTTTTAAAATATACTTAAATTTCGGTTGTATAGGTTAAATTGTGATTTAAAAATACTTTTAACCAAAAATTCGTTTTTAGTTTAATTTGAGTTTTTTAACACATTAAGTTTTGTATTTTATTTACCATATTTATGTTTAAAAAATTTTTGAAAAGAAATATTTAAAAACTAAGATAAAATTCTAATTTGGTGCAATAGTTTTTTTTCAATATAATTTTGGTTTGTAAAAAATTAAAATTTTTTGTAAACATAAAATGCTATGTGAAAAAAAATCGGTTTGTTTTGAAATTAATTTTGAGTCATTTTATATTAAACAAAAAACAAATGTTTATTCAAAATTTGCAATTTAACAGGTTTTTATGTTAAAAAATTCATGTTAAAAACATGGTATTATTTGTTTTTTTTTTTTTTTTTTATTAATTCTTCATTTACATAACCGAGCCTATAAGGCCATATGCGGTTAATAAAAGCTACTTATTATAATAAAAAATATTTCTATATAGACAATAAATAATATGTAAATATTACATTTTTTGTTTAATATAATTTGTATACATATTTACCCTGAAGAAGCTACCCATTGTTTAGTAGCGAAATATTGGTTACTAATAAATAATTTTTTTTTATAAAAAAACAAAAAAGTTGGTCTCAAGCTTAAATAAAAATCAAATATTGTAAAAATTTTACTTTTTTAACATGAATTCGTATATACATATGTATGTATATAATTTTTTTTAACATAAAAACCTGTTAAATTGAAAATTTTGATTATTATATGATGTATTTTATTTAAAATGCGAAGTAAATTTTCAAGTATCTCAAAATAGTTTCATTGTAATAAGTATGTTTTATATAATCTTTTTATTTTACATTTAAAAGAAAAATATAAAACTTTTGTGTTGATATACGAATATATCGACTTCCACCTTTGTACTATTCTTCATCGCTATCATCTTCTTCAATCATTTCTTCCTCCTCCTCGCTATCGCCATCATCATCATTTTCATCGGCTGAATTATTCATCTCTTCGACTCTTCTATTCTTTTTAACTTTCTTAAGTGATGGTTCAAACTCGTTTTCGCTGTCATCATTAACACTGACTTTTACCTTTTCATTCATCATTAGCGCTGAACGGGCATCACGTAATTGCTGCTTACGTTCTACTTGTGTCTTATTAAGCTTAACAAATTCGCCAGATTTGCTCATACTGAATTTTTCCAAAATGTCGTTGGCTTTTTTCTTCAACTTAAGCATTCTTTGTTCCCTTGGACCAATCACATTAGGAGTTTCCTGAGGTGCACCTGCTAAATTTACATAGAGTGGCAACGAGGATGTTCCCTTGATGTCGATTTTCAAGTAAATATTTCGTATGTTAGCATAGCCGCCTGGAAATAGTGTTTTCAACTGACTAATCACCAATTTTATATTTTCCACTAACTGCTGTATAGTAAAACGATGATTTCCGACGAGAATAGAGGATAAATCACCCTTGTTAAGCTGTTTGTAAGAAGTGCGTTTGAGGGCACGTTCAATGTCCTCTTTATATGTCTTGGAATTATCTAAACGTACAGCGTGTATGGTAGTGCGCGGTTTCTGGAAATGCTTTCCGCAATAACCAACTACATGACTTACTATGCGGCCATCGCACATAAAGTAGTCATAGGTATTAGCAAACTTTCTTTTAGCTTCATAAGTAGAGTACTCGTTACGCAATTGATTGAATGGTACGATTTTAATATTTTCCACTCCATGTTCGCGTAAAAGATCTTCATAATGTTGAATAGTAGGTTCGTAGTCGACTTTAGCTCCTCTCTGTAGATCCGGAACGATCATAACAACATCGTCAGTCATAGGATCAACCAATGAATGCTTAATATTTCTATAATTAATAATAATTAACATTTAAAAAATTATTAATTACTTAAAATCTGTAATATAGGCACTTACAATTTTACCATACGTTTAGGACAATTGGGAATTTTATAACTAGCGACGTTTAAGAAATATTTGTAATCACTAAAAATTGATGTTTTCTTTTCGGCAACCTCTTTTTCTACCAGAGTTTTTAATGCTGTACTGATCTTTTTTATATTTTTTAAATTTACAATATCTTTAAACTTTTCCTCATCAAAGTCAGAGGCTTCGAAAGTTGGCGTTGGTTCGACTCTTTTATCTTTCTTTACATTTTTTGGGATCTCATTTTGATTTTTCTTTTTTTCTATCTTTGGGGCTGGGCTCTTTTTTAAAGATTTTTTGATTATGGGACGTTTTTCTAATAATCCCTTTTGCTGTAGCTTTTTAACAATGGGTTGCTTTTTCATTAACGATTTTTGTTCCCTTGGTTTCTTAACAATTAACTGTTTTTGAGGAATCGGGGTTTCTTCCTTATGCTGCTGTCTCTTGGGTTTTTTATTTGAATTAACCTTATTAATTTTAACATCCTTTGCAATTTGGACGTTTTTAACATTTTCTGCTGTTTTCTCTACGTCTATTAACTTTTGATTTAAAGCGTTTACTTTCGACTTTTTCTTCTGAATATTTCTTTTTATGGCAAGGACATCGTTTCTAATTAATTTAGGATTTGGTTTCTGTACTTTTACCATCTTTATTTCAATTTACTAAAAATTAATTCACTAACATTAAAACACGTGCAGCAAATCAACAAGAGTTTGTAAAAAATATTTATAATGACCATCAAAGATTGTCAAACTAATGACAAGGAATTGAGTTGCCAGACTAAACCGAACTATTTTAAAATACAGTGTACAAGAAAAATTCTTCTGTTTATATTGTTCAGTTATTTTATTTATTGTGTTATTTTACAACTCACAGTATCTTTAAAATGCGTGGGTTTGTTAGTTAATTTGTAGTCTTGTCTCTTTTTCTCTTCAACATTACTTTTTAAAAAATATTTTAATTTTTATCAATTTTAATCTCACGAAAGAAACGATATACTTCTTAATAAACAGTAACACACATTGCTTAAGCGACAGACTTTGTCCGCTGTTTTGTAACATTATAATACAAATCTACTAACCGAACTAATAGCTTTTTGTAACTTTCGTTTAAATTAGACGACTTTGTTTTAACATACATCAACTCAATAGATTAAAGACCATTTTTGTCATTCATGAGGTTTTACGAATGTTATGAAATAAATTTGTCTAGTGAGCAAATTATCATAAACTAAAATAAAGGCCATCTTTCATTATGACTCATGTATATATAAAATAATTTTTTTTTTGTTTACATTAGATAAATTTCTGTCATAAGTCAAATTCAATTGATATTGTCATATTGGTTTTTCATGTATGAAGTTTTACGTATGTTAAAAATGTATTTAATGTAGTACATTAAAATGGAAACTGTTTCTTAGATTGTTAAGAGTTCTTAACACGTTGAGTTGAGTCTTATTTTTAAAATCAGTTCCTGCAGAGATATCTTAATATTTTTGCAAAAAAAGCTTTTATTTATTTGTAATTCTGGCAATTTATATAAAATTACGAAACTATTTTTTTTTCTGCTTGAAAAGATGTTACTGATTTATTTTAGTACTTTATTTTACAAGGCTTTAGTAGAATGCAAAACACCATGAAAAAATTCTACGTCTAAAATGGCGTTCTTGTAAAAAAAACAAAAAATTAATTCGGCTGCATTGGGCAGCATTGAATATGACACAGAGCAGGGTGAATTCGATTTTTAACTGATATTCGCCTTGCCACAGATGTATTAAGTTGTTTTGTGTACATTCCTACTGATTTTTTGTATTTTCGTTTATGCGGTTTAAATATGGTTCGCATATTATTTTTACATCCTGATTTGGGGATTGGTGGTGCTGAGCGTCTTGTTGTCGATGCAGCACTTGCCTTAAAAGGATGTGGCCATGAGGTCAGTTTTCTGACAAACCACCATGATGAGAACCACTGCTTCGAAGAGACTAGAAATGGAACTTTAAAAGTGAGAGTCGTTGGTGATTGGCTTCCAAGAAAGATATTTGGAAGATTTTATGCATTCTGTGCATATTTTCGTATGTTGTATGCGGCATTTTTTGCGACGTTTGTTCTATCGCGACGTGAACATTTGGATGTGATATTTTGTGATCAGATTTCAATAGGCATTCCTTTATTAAAGTTGGCTAAAAACAGGCCAAAAATATTATTTTACTGTCATTTTCCCGATCAGTTGCTAAGCTCTGAAGGTGGTTATCTTAAATGTTTATATCGAATTCCCATTAACTACCTTGAGGAAGTAACAATAGGAATGGCCGATGTTACCTTGGTAAATTCAAAGTTTACATTACGAGTCTTCCATGAAACATTTAGACGTCTGCAAGCAGCACCAGAAGTATTGTATCCTTCAATAAATACTAAATATTTTGATGACATGCATATCAAGAATTCGTTAAACAAAGAAAGTAATCTATTACAGGAATTAGATTTTCCACGTAATGCTTTTCTATTTCTTGATATTAACCGATATGAACGTAAGAAAAATCATCCGTTAGCAGTTGTAGCTTTCTGTCGCCTTGAAGATATTTTAGACACAAATGATTGGAAACGATGTCGTCTAGTGATTGCGGGCGGTTATGATAAGCGTGTAGTAGAAAATTTAGAACATTTTCAAGAATTAGAAAACCTAATTGACAAAATGAATGTTAAGAAAATGGTTAAAATGTTGCGCTCACCATCGGATGAAGATAAATTTATGCTGTTGGAAAAAGCAAATTGCCTTTTATACACGCCTGCTAATGAACATTTTGGTATTGTGCCCTTGGAAGGCATGTATATGTCAAAACCAGTCATTGCTCCTAATTCGGGAGGACCAACAGAAACTATTGTCAACAATTTGACGGGATACCTTTGCGATCCGACTATAGAATCATTTTCGTACTCTATGAGCAATATATTAAAAAATCATGATTTGCGTGAACGTATGGGCATAATGGGTCATAAACGTGTTCAGCAAAAATTCTCCTTCGAAGCATTCTCCCAAAAGCTCGACAATATAGTAAGAGATATTGTAAAAGCAAAAATTGTCAGTGCAATTGGTACGGCAAAAAAACACGAGTAAGCCATAAATACATCTTGATATAAAATAATAAAATGTTGCAACGAAACCTTAAAAATAAACAAATTTACAAAGCAAGCTCGGATTAATAACATGTTTTATTCTTTAATACCAAGCTGTATTCTGCCGTGCTTAAAAAAAGGCAGTAGTGTAAAAATGAATAGAAAGGAAGCCTGCTTTTATGTTTAGGAAATGTTGATTTACACTATTTAACAAACTTTAAACACTGATATTACTCTGAAACACTATTTTAAATAAATTCTTTTATAATTATTGAGCACAAAAATATTAAAAGGAAAAAAATAAAAAAAAGAATTAGATTAATTTTACAGCCTTTTTTCTAAGCTCGGCAGTTTTGACATCCATTACCTCATTCAATACTGTTGTAAAAATTTCAAAATATTTAGTTTTCATTTATAATAATTTCACTAACATAATTATTTAAAAACTTGTTTTATCAAATTTTGATTTTCTTTACTCATATTTTCATATTCATAGTTCATATTTTTCGAAAGCGATTATAATACAAGGTTTAATAATTTAACATAGTCGTTAATTTAACGCGTTAAAAAAATACAATAATACAATTACGGCTACAATTTAGTCAAATTAAATATTTTATAATTATTTCGACTTTTTTTGAAAATATGATCTTTTAATATATATTTATTTGGTTGTATTTTAATAACGATTATCGTCAAATTTTTTGTTTACCTTTTTCTTAAAATCAATTAAATTTTTATCTTACTACTTCTATGTTTTCAAAGCAACAAAAAATAGTTTTTTTTTTGTAAAATGTTTAAATTTCTAAAAAAAAAATTAAATTTTATTAAAATTTAACTTATTTGGAAGTTGTTTTTTATTTTGAATTTTTTTTTTAGATTTATAAAGTTTAGATTGTAAAGATAGGCCACGATTGGTATAACAAACATCAAAACAAACACATTAAAAATTTAATTAAAAAAACAAACATCTTTAAAAAGTCCACTTTATTTATAATATTGGGAATAAAAAAGCATTTGTTAAAAGGGACTAGTGGATTGAACACTCCGAGTTTCTTTAGTTACTCACTCTTCACGTTTATATAAATAGAGATAGCCCAAGTTTTTAGGTGGATTTTGTGACAAAGCGACTTTACTATCATTAAAAATTACCCATTGACCATCTTTTTTGATGTGACAGACATAGTGACCCACTTGTGCAGATGTACCCATGTGAGAAATAAAAGCAACCAACTTATATTTTCCACTGCCATCACGATTAGTGTTTATTTTCCGCGACGTTGAGCTTGACGGACAAACATCTTCGTTATCTGGGGCAGCATCAGTAACGTCCACACCATCTGCGAAAGAAAATATCCAGTCTGTAGCACGTTCCACGTTACCGTCTGTTGCTTTAAGTGCTTTTGTGGCCTGATGTTCGTCGAAACCCATGCTCATTAATAATGCCAAACTTTCTGGATCAGCCACAAAATCGGTACTGCTTACAGCCTCATCGTTTGGGACAACAAATGGGTCGGAAAAGTCCGCGTCTCCAATATGTTCCATTAGCCAATTTGATGCAATTTCCAAACCACTGTTATTGGTGTGGTATACTGCTCTTCTACAAGCTTCTAGGGGAAATCCCATTTGCATTAGAGATTCAACCATTCCTTTATCACACTCAAATTTTTTATCAGTCTCAGGTAATTCCTTTTCATGGGATTGTTTGCCTGTTGACCGCCAATTAGACAAATCTAGCTCATCCGGCATATCAATTTCTACGTCAAGTTTCTTTGGAACCCAATCTTCACCTAGAGTGAACTTACGCAAATGCATCATTAAATAATCGGGCATATTGACGAGACGAGCTGTTTTCTTGGCAGTCGTTATTCCTTTTATTGCAGATGAGTAAAATTGTTCGATTATTTCCGCGGAGAAGAATCTTTCCAAACATGCTTGTAGCGGTACCTTGTGGCGTACAACATCTTTATCATTATTAGGTCCGCCTGGACAGTTGGCCTTTCTTTCCAAGTATTCCTTAACCTCGTCGAGATTTGTTGCCTTATCCAAAGGAATAACCAAAGGCAGGCAGTACTCCTCACGACTTGTGTATCTTACTTTGTTACTTGCCATGCATTCAACACGATCCTCAATACTAAAAGTTAAGGCATCAGCAGGATTCGTAGGTTCGTTCTCTGAATTGCGCTCCAACAAATTTATCAAATGCAAATAGAAATCGCAAGCATCTTGCTGTTGTTTCGTACCAAAATCAGGATGATTTTTACCTATGATATTTTTAAACATTGCTGGCGATATACCAGTCGAGTCTAAACTATTTTCCGCAATTACGCTATATTTGCCGGACCACAGACCGTTACCCAATTTAGACATTTGAATGTTAAAATCATTTGCCGGATCAGCGGGAAACTCATTGAAGTATGGTTCAGCCCCTTTACCTACGAAACGGATTATAAAATCGGGCAACGTAAAAAGCACCTGCATAACACTGTTAATATAGCAGGAGTTGCCCAAGTTACGCATGCCGGTGTATCCAGGGCCCGAAAGAGGCTTTAATTCACTCTCGCTTTCTGTCAACAGTGACCATTCCCCTATGCGTTGGTTGATTTCAAGCTCAAGTTCCAACATAGATTTTTCACATTTTTTCATAGCAGCCATATTAATACCGAAATGAGCTAAATGGTCTTCTAGCTTTGAATCAATGACCATATCATCTTCTTGATAAGAAAATACATCTGATTTGCCATCGGCTGTAATTGTACCAAGTTTAACCGCTAACGGATAACCAAATTCTCGGTAGTGCTCAACGGCATGGTCATTTCCTCCAGAACCATCGAAAAACTTTCTGCCACACAAGATAGATCCGTCAGTTAAATTCAGCCACAAGTTATTCGTAAGACCACATTTTTCACATTTCCACCCGGAAGGAGGAATTTTTTTATCATTGCTCAATTGATGCAATTTTTCAGAGAACCTAGAAACCTGACGTATTTCACCATCCCAAGTACCTGTTAAAAAACGAAAGCACATTGTTTAGCATATTTCATAACACTTTTACAATTGTTTTTACAACCTGTTAACATTTGCTTCTCTAATTTCGAGATGGCCGAATCATGTGCCAAAATACTTTCCACAGATTGTGTGACTATGAGCGGCAAATCATTGTTTGGAAATGGCAATTTTGTTTTAATATCCGGCATAACCACGACGCTATAGTTGTCTTTGTATTCATATTTCTTTGTGTCGTTGTAGCCACCTTCGACACCAATAGCAAGACGAGTTATTTTACGCTCGGGACCCGCTTCATCTTCACTTTTTGAAGCGTCTTCTTTTAGGTGTTTTTCTCGAAATATATGTAAAAACACACAATTGCCTGTTTTTTCAGCATACTTTTGCACGTACTCCACACCAAATCCAAGAAAACTAGTTAAACTCACATAAAGACCGGTAGGCGATTCCGGATTGTCGTACGAATATACACACTCATCCTTGTATATGGCTTGATTATCACAAGGTACTCGTATCTTTGATAAATGATTAAACAGTTCTTCCATTTATATTATCTAATTATTTGTTTACTTAATTTTATTTATTTAATAATTAATAATATAAATTAAATTATTACTTTTTGCCGGATTTTTAAGGGCTTTGCAAACTTCCGCTAACTTTTAACAACTACAAATAAATTTTATTCACAGTCATTCCACAGAGTTGTATAAAGTCGGTTATTCGTACTTGACAGCCAGCATTGCCAGCATTAATTAAGGTTTTTTTTATATATAAAAATATATAATAATATAAGTATTTTTACATATATTACTATAGAAAAAATTGTTTTAAGCTCAGTATGCAATGGGGTAAGTCACTCTATATCTATTCTTACGTAAAAAATATATTAAGCTGTACTTCATTTATGTTTTACATATATGTTTATAGTCCAATAAAAATAATTAAGATGCGGTTATTCAATGTGCTGCACTGTACTTCATATAAAACAGTATAATCGCATATACAGCAAACATAACAGTACAAACTAATTTTAATAAATTTTTGTTCACTAGTTGAACCCGGTACGCATTACTGGAACCACAAAGGCAGATTTATTATACCTTATTAGATACTCGTATCCAACCAGCTGATTGTTTTTTATGTACATTTTATCAGACTTACCAAAAAACCGAGAATAGAAAGTTTTTACTTGAAGTTTCTTAAAAATTATTGGAACTTAAGAAAATAATGTGTAACATATCGATGCCTTACTTCCTCAACCTCGCAACTTAAAAAATACGGTTTTGACTTTTTCATATCATATAATCAATTCCTTAATAATTGCATTTAAACTTTTAACCAAACACCGAAGTATAAAAAGATGAACCGTTTTCTTTTTCTCTCCTGAAAAATTTTATTTTTTAAGATACATACGAGGTTGAGGAATGAGGTTTGCGGACAGTTATACAAGACCAAAAAAAAAAGAGACCAACTCTTTGTTTTCAAAACACATGTGGTATACCGGTTAGAGTGAACCTGGCTTTGAGTCCCGGCAGATTTATTTTATTTTTAATTTTTGGCACATGGGATGTTTTTAAGAGGGTAAAATAATTATAAAGAATAATAAAATTTATACACCTACTAACGTAATTCATATTAATAAAAAGGTTATTGTGTAATTAATGTAACTCCAATAATATTGTTAACAAATTAAAGGGCTTGACCAGTAGAATACAGTAAACAATGAAAGTTATAATCCAAAATGACTTTCGAAACAAAATGGCGGATATTTTTTTCTCAACCCCATCAATATGCATATAAAAGAAAAGGCTATGTTAAAATTAAATTAAATCAAATCTGGAGTCGGAAATAATAAAACAAAATGTTGTATAACATAAAATCTAAAATCTAGCATAAGTTACGCTGTGGTTACTATACCTATATATAAGATAGTGAAGGGTATTATTAGATTCGGCATGGCCGAACATAGCACTCTTGCTTGTTCTGTCCTTGCTTACTAAAATGGCTTGTGTACTTATATTCTGGTGATAAATTTACAGGTCTTTTGCAGGTTAATTGCAATAAATGCATTCTAGTGCATTTATGAAAAAATTAATAAATTTTTAGTCCTTTTACACCAAATAATATTGACATAATGATATTTAGAGATAACAGTGAATATTTAATTCATTTTGGAAAAGTCTAAATTTATTTTCAAAAAGAATCTCAGTGCACAAAAAAATTAAAAATCGATTGTACTAAAAAAATATGGAAATTTATTTCAGAAAAAAAGGCATACGTGTTCACAGTTTACGACCGATCTTCGTATTGATGAAAAGGTTTTTTTGTATGCTAGCTTCCGATTTGAATTTTGGTATTAAAAAGATTAAGTTTGATGAAACTCTATGAATTTTTCTTATTTCCTTTGGAAATAGTTTTCCAAAACATTGCTTGTGTACATTCCTTTGAGGTTAAGTATAGTTTTCTTTGCAATGGCACGACTGGAATAATTTATAGTATTCGCATTTGCGAATACTTAAAAATGGTTATTCGCTACAACACTACTATAAACAAGATTACGCACTGCGCATGTTTGTTGTAATTAGAATCTCTATACCTAAAGCACAGCGAACTCGATCGTTCGAGTAAAATTTCAATAGTGATAGAATGCCGTAATTCGGCCCCTGCTCTTTCGTGCGTGACGTCACATCAGCAAACAAGTGATTGATATTACAACCAAACATTGTAAAAAAGTGAATAAAATTTTGAAATAAATAATTAATAAATAATAAAAAAACAATTGATTATTAATTTTTTTTGTCAAATTAACTTAAAAACAATAAATAACCATAAACGCCGTTATATGTTCAATAATCTATATACTTATATAAAAGTGAAACTCTGTGTGTGTGTGTTAGCTATAGACTCCGAAACTGTAAAACCGATCGGGCTCAAACTTTGGTGGGCGGGGTTACGCCCATAAAAAATTAGTTATCATTTTAAGCTACTTTCACATGACCAATTTTTCTGAATTTGTGCACACATATTGAACTGTCATGACTTTATAATTTCGTGATTAGAAAAGTGGGCAGTGCCACGCCCATAAAAAAAGTTATCATTTTTAGCTACTTAAACTTCACCGATTTTTTCTGAAACTTTGCACACATATTGAGCTGTCGTGACTTTACAATTTCGTGATTAGAAAAGTGGGCAGTGCTACGCCCATAAGAAATATGTTATCATTTTTAGCTACTTGCACTAGATCGATTTTTCTGAAACTGTGCACACATATTGAGTTGTCATGACTTTACAATTTCTTGATTAGAAATGTGGGCAGTGCCACGCCCATAAAAAAAGTTATAATTTTCAGCTACTTAAACTTCACCGATTCAGAATGCATTTTTATTCATTAACGCGCGCCGGGTTTGACTAGAATACTTAAATAAACTATGTTTTTTTTTATCCTTTAATTTTTATAAATCTTACTGTTTGTATATTGCTTTTGATAAGTGCGAGGCTGATGTGACGTACATACATGCTCAGAACGAAAACGTTTTTTTACAGTCGGAATGCGTAATCTTGTTATCATTCTTGGTACATACATAATCGTAAAAGCTACATACATTTATGGTAGAGGTAACAGATTGTATTAGGAATTAGCTGACAGAATTTGTCATATAAATTAAACGTGTTACTGTTTATCTATAAATATGTACTTACATAGGTACAGTAACTATCTGTGACGTAGAAATCTACAGAAAATAAATTTTTACGTTTAAAAAATGCTTTGTAATTTACAAACATTTTACAAATCGCATGAATAACACTGTGAAATACATTTTTTTTGCACAGTCAACATCACATTTTACAGTTTCACAAAACGAGAATTAACCCTCAGGCCTTAATAATGACTGAATTTAAACGCGATGTATATATTATATGATACCATACTTTATTTTTTAATAAAAAAAATAAACTCACAATTTTGATTTTTCTTTATTGAAACTCAGTTTAATATTCTTACATAACTAGTACTTGTGGTATTAATTTAATATCGAAATAAAACTATCATTAATTTAGTATTGTATGTATGTACATTTTAAACTTTTTTATATAGTTTAGTTATAATTATCTTTGCGTTTTTATTTAAAAATAATTTAGAATTACATATACATATGTTATTATATCATAAAGTATTTTATTTATTTTTTTAATTTTTTCAAAAAGTAATTTTTTAATTCATCTATAACGTTTTCATACAATATAATTGTATTGTTCGATTTTGGCGTTTATTAATAAGCAATCCTTTTGTAATACATATTTTTTAAAAGTATTTATATAATGTATCCAACGATGTTTTCGGAAATCTGCAAATTACCTATGGACTGTTTTGTGTTAGCAGTGTATCATAAATAGGGGAAATTTTTTTTATTAAAGTATATCGAAATCGACTAATGGCTTAAATACAAAAAAAAAAAAAAAAGAAATACAACTGCTTCTGCCATTGTTTTTTTTTAATTTATTAACAAAACAACTTTTTCATTCGAAGATGTTCAAACACCCAAACGTTTTGAAGTTAAACTAGGGTTTTTGCTAACTATCAAATATATTAGCTATTATTTTCAATAATTATATATTACTTTACTTTACATAAACTAAATCTTAACTCTATCCGCTTTTTATTAAGTTTTTATTTCGAAATTGCACAAAATTTATTTTGTATTTGTTACTGTACCTTAAAAACGAATAGTAGTAGTATTTATATGAATAATAAACTGGCTGATTTCATTTTTTAAACCATTTAAAGTTTCAGTATTTAGTTGATATTATTGTATTAAAAATATGTATGTATGTATGTATATTATTTTTAGTACGCTTCAGAAAAATATGTGTGTATGAATTTATGTTTCAATTATAACTCACTTTTGATTAGTTTTAATAATTATACAGAATAATTATTTACTTTTTATACTTAGGGCCATTATTACAACTTGCCTTTAGTTAAAGGTAGGAGTTTTTGTGCCCGATAAATAGCTTAGCATTATTAAAACCTAAATTTTTTATTTAAATTATTGTTAACAATAATAATATTTAACAGATAAAAAATAATAAATGGGGGCTTTATAATGCAAAGCCATTCATCGGTCATACAAAATCCTGCCTTTAACTAACGGCAAGTTGTAATAATGGCCCTTAAAGTTTTTTTTACATAAATGTGTATGCGGCCATTCCCAAAATGTAGGAAATTTATTTGTCTTGGCCTTCTAAAACGTACAAGAATGTTAATAACATAAAATAAAAATGGAAAATTAATAATTAATCTTAAAGTTAAATTACATTAACCTAACAAAATATTTACATTATCTAAAGTGTAATTATAGACAACAAATAGAAAATAAAATGCATTTGCTTTTACAGAGTCCGGAAATATAGTGTCACTAATCGTATCAAAAAATAAATGATTATTTGTTTTAATTAAGTTAAGTGAGTGGATGGTTTTCGGCTTATAAATTTAAAACTGTTTAGAATGTTTTAAAACTAGAAACGCACGAAAATAATCAATACACACCTAAAAGTTTACGTTTTTATTGTTAAAAAAGAAAATGCATAGCGTTATCTTGTCTACAAGAAATAGTAAAAACTGCTAACAGAATTTGACAAAATCACGAACATTTAAAAATGCAATAATCATCGACTTTAACTTGTTTATCAGATGCAAATATACTTAGTAGTTTTGCTGATTCAAAACAAATTTTATATTTTTGTTTCAAAAAGCTGGGATTCCATTGTACAGGTACAGGAGCGAAGCTATTAATAATTAAATAGTAAACTATAAACATTTGTAATACAAATTCGACGTTACAAGATAATGGCTTACAAATCCAAAGTCCAAAAATAACTTTTCTCTGTTTGTCAGAATTGATTTAAAAAGAACAAGAACAAGCTTTGGTGTCATGTCATATTTGAACTACAAATGGCGTCTTTTTTAGGTGTCACAAAAACAAGGTTATAGGTGGGTATTGGTAATACTGCAGCTAACTGCTGTTAAATTATATTTGCATTTATTTTTTTCCTTGTATAAAATTAGTTTTGTTTTGATACTTTTATTTTTTTTAGGGGAAAACATAAAAACAAGACACAAAATAAATAATATAACTAAAGAGTTTATGAAAAAATATTTGCTTATGGCATTTTAATTTTTTTTTTGTAAAGCCATTATTTTTTTCTTTTATTCTAATGAAAACAAAGCTTTTTTAAGGCAAAACTGCTGACAAGGTACCCAGCAAAAAATAACACAATAAAATATTTTTTCAGGGACTTAACTGATGATGAAGTAGTTCGACTTTGGCGAAACATGTATGATTTTAACACTAGTGGGCCATTGAAAACATTTGTATGTGAATATGTTAATAAGCTGCACTCCATTTTATTAGTGCTGTTTTGTGTAATGTTTAATGAGTAAATGGTGCTTGTTTACATGAGTTGTGCAACAAATTTGCGTGGTTTTACACAAAAAAAAACTTAATTAAAAAAAATGTATTGTACGCAATAAGTAAAAAATAAAACAAAAGAGAAACACTAATGCATCTGAGACTTATACGTATACCACGTTTATACCACAAACATTTTCGTAGTATAAACAAGTAAGAGCGCTATATTCGGCCGTGCCGAATCTTATATACCCTTCACAACGTGTACGTATGTATGTTTAAAAAAAAATTTTTTTAAAAAATTAAAAAAAAAAATGTAAAAAAATAATTAAAATATATATTATAAATATAAAACAAACAAAAAATAAAATTAAAAAAAAAAAATAAAAAAAAAGATTAAAAAAAAAATATAAATAATATATTAAATAAAAAATTAAAAAATTAAAAAAAAATTTTTGGCTCAGCTGGGATTCGATGCCATGCTTAATCTAAGCAGTATACATGTTTGTATGTATGTTGTTGTTGTAATGTTGTTTTTGTGAAAAAAATCGAGGTGGTCGTGGTTTTTTACTCATATCTCAGTTGTTTATGTACCGATGTTTCTGATTTTCAATACCGATCTACTCCCGAATATTTCTGATATTTTAATACCTCATCCGGGTCTAGGCGATATCGGGGGGCTTCAAAAAGTTGATTTCAACATACACACGGACAGACTGACAGAGCTTAATCGACTCCCCTATTCATAAGCTTTCAGAAAATATATACTTTATGGGGTCGGAAATGAAAATTGTAGAAATTACAAACGAAATGACAAAGCTATATATACCCTTGTGAACCACAGGTGAGGGGTATAAAAAGCAGTTATAAACCAGTTTGTTTAATGGTTTAATTGTAGTTTATGTTGACACTACAAGTGTGTATTACACACTATTATAATAAACAAATCCTATGTCTGTCAGGGGTAAAACAGTGATATACATAACAAGGAACTAACTATCGGTTAACTTTTTTAAGTGTGAATTCTCAAAAAGGAAAGAAGAAGAAGCTCGTTGGTAACCACAAATATTTTTGTTATACAGCATCAGAGAGTTTTTTACTTTAAAATTAACGTTTAAGTTAAAAAAATACGTTAATGTTGCTTTTAAATTTTTGGTTATATTATTAAACGTATTTGCGAATAAAGTTTGTATTAACTGGGTGAATTGCTTCCAATTTTTTTTTAAATTATAAATTTAGGGTTTAATTTTTTCGTGCGTACTTCTTATAATAGTCCGTTTTAAAAAATAAATGTAATGTATGCAGATTTTTTTAAGGTTTAATTATTTATTTATTTTATTTTAATTTTTTTTTATTTAACATGATTATCGTGTTTTTTATATTTGTTATTTTAAACACTATTAAAACTTAAAAACTTAAATTTTTTTTTAGTTGTAATTGTTCATTACGTTATGATTACATATTTGTATGAATTAATTTTCTTTTTCGTTTGTGTTTTCTTTATATAAATATTAGGTCATTTCACAATCACTTTTTTTCCATTTGTTACAACATCTAAAGCGATTTTATATGTTCCCTTTAAAAGTTGCAAAAATCAAAAAAAAAAAGGTTTTTGGTGACTACCTAATGAGTATGATGTAAGTTTTATTTAAATAATAATAAAAAAATATGTATGTATGTATATGCATGTATGTATATAATAAATAAAAAATTTACACTTATTTGATTTTTGTTTATGTTTGTATAAAGGTAGTTAGATGTATTTTTATTATTTTTTTTTTTTCTGAAAATACTTATTACTTAGAATCACTCAAACAGCACTTATACATTATATATCTTGTTAAAAATAAATATAATTAAAAAATATGTTTAAATGGAAAAATTAATGTGTATATTTATGTATAACTATAAATAAAAAAAATTGCTTTCAATAATAGTAATAATAATAATAATTGGTCGTTTATTTAATTTTATTTGTTGTTGTTGTTTGTTTGTTTTAATGAAAATGCAAAAATTATAGTAAAAACATTTATTAAGTGTGTGCAAAACAAACTAAAAAAAAAAAATATAAATATTTTATGTTTTCGTTTGTATGTACGTAAGATATATTTATATGTATAAGTATGCATGTATGTATATGTATTACTGACAAAAGTTAAAATAAAATAACTTACGTTACTTATTGTTATGACTGACTGACTAACTGGCGTTTTAAAGAATATATAAAAAAAATACATGAAAATAAAATTAATTTCGTTTTGCATTGCAGAAATAATACTTATTTTTTCTCTTCATTTCCATTGTTTTCTTCTTGATGACGTAATATCTTCAGAGTATGTATGTATATGTTTTTGTTTAAAGCACACGTATTAACACAAATTACAAAAAGAAATATGTAATGTACAAAACAGAGGAACCTAAACAAATGGATTTCTTTGAAATCTATACGTTTTTAAATTTCATAGTGTGCTGCTGCTGCATGTTACATTATTATCGTTTACATCTGATCAACTAAATATATGTATGTATGTATACAAATAGTCTATATTACAGTTTTTTTCTTCTTCATTTTTACTAAAAATATATATATGTTTGTTGTCTTTATTTTCTTATGTTTCATATGGATTCACATTAACTGAGTAAAATAGCTGAGCACACATAAAGTTTTCAAGTTACATGTACGGATGTATGTATGTATATTGTATTTGTGTGTTTTTCTTTAATAATTTTGTATTTTGTCTCCAAATTGTTTAATTTTTTTTTATGGATACCAGGATTCGAAATATTTAGTAGCTTTGCTTTTTGTTTCATTTAATTGTTGTATTTCCTATGCTTTTTTTTAATGTTGTTCTTACCATAAAGATTTAATTTAATTTAAATCTGGCTATAGCTGCTCTCGACTGTGTTCATGTTTTAGTTCGCTATGATTGTGTTTTGTTTGTTGTTGTTGCTGTTGTTGTTGATAGGCAATAGGTCGTATTAAGGCGTTGAGAAAATCATTTTGAAATTGCAACTGTTTTCGTATGGTGTCAAGCCATTCGCGATGTGAATCAATAGTGGCGGCATAGCAGATCATATTCAAGTCAGGACGATTGGGATCGGTTGACTTGAGTAGGAAACGATTGTTAGGCCATTCATCCAGTTGCATTTTATTGACCTAAAAAAATAAAATTAAAAGATTAATGATAATTTTAAGTTCAAATAAAAACTAATTTTTTTTATATCAAATTTATAGAATATATTAGTTAAACCTTGGCCGTGTTGCTGGCCCTATAATTTTTTGTATTAATTTTAACATAAATTCCAATATAAGAAGTTGTAAGTTTAAATTTATAGCTTGTTTTTGTGTGTGGAATTTCTGTTATATTCACCCTTTTGTCCTGTCCGTATATGCATTTATTTCATAACAATCTTTTAGTACCATTTAAAATACAGATAAAACAATAAAAAAACAGCAGACAGTTGTCCGAGGCCTTCGGCCACTGCAGGCTGTGTCAGAGACACGGCCATTAAGTTTAACGTAGAATACGCCATCCGATAGGGCAGAAAACATATATAACAATAAATGATAAATAATATAAGCAACTGAATTTATTTATTTGATAGTTAATGCTGTCAAACAGCATCAAGCAGCATTTTTATTTTGCTTACTTGGCAGCACTTTCATTTAACATAAAAATTTATGAATTAATTTTTTCATATATTTTTTATAATTTTATATCCATGTTTAATTCAAATTCACATTTAACATTTTGTTTCACTTAAATACTAAAGTTAATATACGAAATTTCAATATTTCATCAATCAAAACAACAGCCGAAGGTTTGTGTCCACACTGAAACAGCAGCATAGTTTGTGTTCACGCTACAAACTCAAACACTCAACCAAACACCACACATATGTTTGAGTGTACGTGTTTAAACAATTTTCATTTGAGAAATTTAAATATTAGGAAGATATCAACCAATACGAAATGTATATCAAATGAAAGATAACATCTTCATTTACCTACAAAAAAATTTTTAAAAAAAGTTATCTTGCCGTTTTCTCATAATCAATGAAATAAAGATTACAACAATAACAATCTGACATGACTCCCTATACCGTAAGGTAAGACGTATTCTACGCCAAAATTCTAAAAAGTGCTGTTTTGTATTATACATCGTTAGTTATATACACAGCTATAAAAATTTAAAAAAAATATTTTATGTACAATCCGGGTTCGATTCCCGCCGGACTGGTCTGCTTCTCTTTCTCTCTCTTTCTTCTTTTCTATTATATTCAGGTATCACCAAGGGATCAATATGATGGAGCCAAGTGAGCTGCACAACAGCTGCCTGTTCTGCCTACCTACGAATTTTATATACCTACCATACAGACGAACCGACATAGCTTGATTGTCTTAGAATTTTATAAGAATTTAAAAAAACGCCCTCTGATTAAAATTTTTTTGTCTAGCTTTGTTCGCATTTTTAACGGGAAAATTTTAATATGTGTGTAAAAAAAATTTAATTTTCTAGATGAACTTGATGCTTTAAGACTTTGACACTCCCCTACGCATCATGATCGAAAATTTAAAATCTTGTTCTTTACAATACAATAAGTCGTGTGTGTTACGTATTTTTAGACGCCTCCTAATATAAAAGTGAAATTTCGGCTACGCCTGCGGCTTCAAAAACTTAAGTT
Source organism: Phyto melanocephala (assembly GCA_941918925.1). NCBI lineage: Eukaryota > Metazoa > Arthropoda > Insecta > Diptera > Rhinophoridae > Phyto > Phyto melanocephala. The sequence goes on from OW799235.1 coordinate 128,256,706, forward strand.
TTAACACTGTTTCCTTATATTATTTTCTTTAAATTCTTAATAAAATAAGCCTCTTATATGAATGCATAAATAACAATCTTATCCTATCCTACTAATATAATAAATGTGAATATTTGTAAGTTCGGATATTTGTTACTCAATCACGCAAAAACGGCTGAACGGAACTAAATGAAATTTGGCACATAGATAGATAACACCATAGATTAACACATAGGCTACTTTTTATCCGATAAACAGGCGAAGTCGTTGGCAAACTCATCATTACACAGCCTAAACGGGTTGTTTGTGTTGTAGACTTTTTATTTTTGTTGTAAGTTTTGTCTTTTATATTTTCAAATTTAAATTTTCAAATTAATAATCCTACTAATAGGTATAATAAATGAGAATGTTTGTATGCTTGGAAAAAATTGACAAACCTATAAATAACAATCTAGGGTAATACTAAGTCTACCTTTTATCCCTATAACTACGCAGACGAAGTCGCGGGCACAAGCTAGTATGATAATATAACTGAAAATGGATTACATTCTAATAGTTTTTATATGTCTTACCAAGTAGTTAATAAAATTATGTGATTCATGAATAACTACGTATTGATGACAAGCGCTTAAACAAATTCTAGAAAAGAAAATAAAAGACTACTCACTTGAATATGTGAACGATAAATGTAGGTTGGGCTAGAAAATTGAACTTTTGAATTGTGTCTCTCAGTGAAAAAAATGCCCTGCTCAAATAGGAAAACATGCAGTTCACGCATTTTACCCTCAGCGGTATTTTTGCCATTCTCTATACAAGTTAAAGGACCATGTAGCAGCAATTTACCCTGGGCCGTTATGTTGCCATCAAAATTCTTAAGGCGACGCAGAACCATAATATCATTAACGTCCTTGCAAATAGCCTTAAATATATTAAAAAAAAATACATATTTTTAGTGTGAATATAAAAGACATGTATGTAAATGTAAGACCTACATTCATGACATTACACGCCTCTTTCATAACGGGTATATCTTCCACTAGGCCGGCTTGTTCAATTTGTTTCGTTATCGTGTGTAGTAATAGAACATATTTGGTTAGTCTTTGCACTGGTTTTATTAACAAGTCACTCAACTGTTTAAAAGAAAAATTATAAATTTTTTTTTGTTTATGGACTTTGACGAGTTGTATTTTTACTTACATCCAAACGATGATGCAATTTCTGTCGTACCAAATCAAAATACTGGGCATGTTCGGTTACAATGTGTTCTGACTTTGGTTTATTATTACAATAGGTAATGTACATTTGAAATTTATTGGAATAACGTTTAATCATTGCTCCCAATTCTGTTGGTGTTTTCTGACTTTGTATTAAGGCCTTTAAAAAGTAACTAAATAGAAAATATTTTAATTTAAAAAATTTCGTTCACTTTCCATATCTTTCCGTTTCAATATTACTTACTCTCTGTGCCATTCGTAAATGGCTTCGATATTGGCAAAAACAATTTGTCCCTTGGGTCCTTTCAAATCATTTGGAATCGGTATATCACTATTCACATTCCTTAACTCCGCTATGTACCTGCATAAATCCAATTTCAAATTTATAACACTGCCAATTTAGCATTTGTAAACACTTACCCATTGACAATATCACCCAAGTCCTTTATATACATTTCCTCCGTTGATAGAAGTTCGGCTAGCGCCGGAAATCTGTGCTTTTGCATAGCATCGTTATCACTGGTTTCGGTATATAAGTTCTGTGTGTGTGGTTTTTTAGAGGTATTTTGATAAAAATGATTATTTTTAAAAATTTTATTTTAAAAAGTATAATTTACTTCGCCATTATTTTCTGCCTTAACACCGCTATCGCTATTTGGATAAGAATAATCAGCATTTTCGCTTATTACACTTGCTGTTGTATGGATGCCACTACCACCGCCCGCAACACCACTGCAACTGCTGCTATTGCCACCAGCTCCAATATTCGCATTGCGGCTGACATTGCTTTCACTGAAAATTTTTGATTTTTCCTCGTGTTTTTCCTACATTAGATAAATATATGTATATGTATTGTTGTTGTATATATAGACGTTTGATTTTCTTTACCGTTTTTTCTTTTACAATTTGTTCGATTTCCGAGAGACCATCCATTTTGCCTGTACTGGCCTAGATAAAATAAAATGAAAAATAAAGTGTGAATAAGGTGCAACATTTGTTTTTTATTAATTCAAATTTCACTTTAAAAAGCAGATCATAAAACTTTTCTACATGAAAAATGAAGAATTCAAAACTAACATAATTATGTACTCAATGAAGGACATGCAGTCCCAATTATTTATATAATATTTTTAATTATTTACACTCCTCTGAAATAACTTACACTTTGTTCAAATGAACTTTTGCAAAAATTAGAAAATTAAAAATTTGTGTTGTTTTATATAATATTTTTTTTAAATAACTGCAGCTATTTATTAACTAAATTTAAATGAATTGAAGAAATTTATTCTAACCTGTAAAACTTAGTTCTTAAAATTAACAATAACAAGCAAAAGAAAAAAAATTATTTATCTAAACAGCGGGATTTACGGAAAAAAAACTCTCAGGGGACGTATTTTTCTGTTTAATATTGCAAAATATGCGCCTAAAATATGAGTGAAAAAAATTTCTCTTCAAAAGCGCCCTTTTAAAAATGATAAATTTATAAATGGTATTAAAGTTTATTACTACAATAATATGGCTGGCTGCCAAAGACTAACTGTCAACTCTTTGTAAAATTATTTTTTAATTGTAAAATTTTTATTTTTCAAATTCTTTTTTTATTTAAGAGACGTTTACTATTCCATCTTCTGTATTTTTACAACAAAACTTCGACCAGATTAAAAAGGTTTTCAAAATATTTCTAGTAAAATGCAGAAAAATATGCGCTTAAAAATTAATTTAAATGATATTGAATAAAACTACGTCCCCTACTTGTTAATAAAGAAAATTTTAGTGGAATTAATTTGCTATTTAGATAAGCGCTTTGGGTGTTTCTTTCAGCTTTTTGTGTGTGTGTGTGTGTGTTTTTGCAGTACTTATTCGTTGTATACCAAAAGCATTTACTTATATTGTACACATTTCAAACTTAAGAAAATCAAACAAAACAGTAATATATTAAGTGAAGCGTTCTATAGTCACACAGAAAACATGGTGCAAAATTTATTAAAATTTATTTTGAATATGTATGTATATCGCCAGCTAAAACGTAAAACACTCTAACTAATGTCTTGATTATTTTAATGTAAAAGTTAACACATCCTTAAATTAAAAAAATATTATAACTTTCATTACAAATTTTTTCATGAAATTGTTTATAAAATTGATATTTTATTCGGAAAATTCTTATATTTTTGTGGTCATGTATTTTACTGAAATAAACAGGAATCAATTAAACAGTCAGTTTCAAATTTGTTGGTTAGGGCGTTTTCAGTTTTAGGTAGCGATATACATATAAGCTTACTATGTGAGTATAATGAAACACATACATATGAATACACATAAGACTCGATAGCTGGAAGAATGTCATAAGTTAAACATATTGGGCCAATTCAAAGTAGACTCTCATATTGTACTATGTCATATAATTTATATTAATATGACTAGTGACTTTGAACACCTTTTGTTAACAAATTATGTATTTAATACAAGAAAGAAGACAAAGAGATGACGCTGCTAAAAATTGTATGTATACAGGAAAGAAGAAAATAGAAAATATTCTCTCTAAGAGGTGAGAAGCGAAGAAATTCTCTCTGAGACAGTATGGTTAAAAGTATAACATAAACAATTTCTTATAGATAGGAAACAAATGTGTAAAGTCTTATTACTTTCTTTGTATGGAAATTACTAACAAAAATTTTATGCGTGCATAAAATAATATGAAATAGCACAAATATGACTGATATGCAACCACTTTGAATTGGCCCATTATGTGTTTTTAAGTCACTTTACCCGATGGCGTATATATTTTAATTTATGACGCTCTTGTAGCAAATGAGTGAGTGACATGCATGTATATGCATATTATGTTTACACTTTTTTGGAAAACATTTACACAATGTGAGACGTACCATTGTGTGTTACCTAAATATATGGATGTGTGTATGTACAAAGTACATTGTAAATATATACCAAAAAAAGCAGGTAAGTCTTACAATCAGCTATATCATATCTAATTGCAAAAAAAAACAAGTAACAGTGCTATATTCGGCCGTGCCGAATCTTATATACCCTTCACAACGTGTAGTCATGCAATAACAATTGTTTGCATCACCATTCATCCCATATAAAATACGTGCATACGTACACGTTAGAATAAATGTGGCATCGAATCCCAGCTGAGCCAAAAAAATTTTATTTTATTTAATATATTATTTATATTTTATTATTTTTTTTATATTTTTTTCAAATTTTTTTAAAAAATTTTTTTAGAAAAATTTAAAAAAATTTTTTTTTGAAATTTGTTTAAAAATTTTCTTTGTAGTTTTTTTTATTATTTTTAATATTTTTTTTTTTTTTGTAATTTTTTTTGTTTGGTATGTTTTTTACATGTATGTATGTTGTTGTTGTAATTGTGAAAAAAAACGAGGTGGTCGTGGTTTTTTGCTCATATCTCAGAAAGTTATGGGGCGATTGTGCTGAATTTCAATAGCGATTCATTCCTGGATATTTCCAAGAGATTGATACCATATACATATAGTTGCTTCTAAAAGTTGATTTCAACTAACACACGGACAGACGGACAGACGGTCAGGGCTTAATCGACTCCTCTATTCATAAGCTTTCAGAAAATATATACTTTATGGGGTCGGAAATGAAAATTGTAGAAATTACAAACGGAATGACAAAGCTATATATACCCTTGTGCACCACAGGTGAAGGGTATAAAAAACGATAGTAACTATGTATCTCCTAAATTCTGAAATCTTTCTGGATATTCGCTCTATAATCATACATATCGTCGGTCAGAATTAGAAAGGCTCTAACTCAAATAATTGTAGCTTTACAGGAGAAGGCAAAAACGTAAAAACATCTTTATACTCATAATGTAATTTCTTTTGTAAAATTAATTGTAAAACTGTTATTATTGATATTATTGCGTTAAATTTTTGTGTTGGGGTGTATTTGTGAAAAATGTATTGGAATCACTAAGAAAGTTAATTTTGTAAAATATACGAGTTAGGGCCTTTTTACATGCGACCATTCCAATTTTTTCCACCATCGGTGGACGTGGTATGCATATCTAAATCTTAATATATTTTTAGTTTTGCTACCTATTAATAATTTCTGAATTTTTTTGCTTAATGACGAGAAAATATTTTTTTAATGTTAATAAAAATTTTAAAATAACTTTGTGTTTTCCTAAAAATTTATTTTAATTTCTATATAAATCTAAATAGCTATTATAAATTGTTAGCAATATTTATTTGATTGTTGGGTATAAGTTGGTCTATACGCATTTTACTGATGACAGATCATCAGTAGACCTTTAAGCTGAAAGTCCACCTCCGCATTCTACAACGCTCTCAAAAAAATCGAATCAGTGTAAAATACGACAAGTAAAAGTGCTATACTCGGCCGTGCCGAATCTTATATACCCTTCACAACGTGTAGTCATGCAATAGCAATTGTTTGTATTACCATTCATCTCATATGAAATACGTACATACATATACAAAGCATTCCATTGCAGAATTATAAATTGAGTTTACGTGTTTCCAAAAAAAAAAAAAAAAGAATTACAAAAAAAAATAAATAAATTGTATTAAAAACAAAAAACAACAACAAAAAAATTAAAAAAAATTTTTTTTAAAAAATTAAAAAAAATATATATATGTATATAAAAAAAATATAAATAATATTTATATAAAATAAAATAAAAAAAATTTTTCTGGCTCAGCTGGGATTCGATGCCACGTTTACTCTTACCAGTATGTATGTATGTAGGTTGTTGTTGTAATTGCGAAAAAAACGAGGTGGTCGTGGTTTTTTGCTCATATCTCAGAAAGTTATTGGGCGATTGTGCTGAATTTCAATAGCGATTCATTCCCGGATATTTCCAAAAGATTGATATCATACTCAGATCTGAGGAACATATAGTTGCTTCTAAAAGTTGATTTCAACCAACACACGGACAGACGGTGAGGGCTTAATCGACTCCTCTATTCATAAGCTTTCAGAAATGATGCCTTACTTCCTCAACCTCGTAACTTAAAAAATACGGTTTTGACTTTTTAATATCAAACGATTGTTTCATGCTTTAACTAAAAAAGATTAGTATATTATTACTACTAATATACATAAATACAATCAATTCCTTAATAATTGCATTTAAACTTTTAACCAAACACCGAAGTATAAAAAGATGAAACGTTTTTTTTTTCTCTCCTGAAAAATTTTTTTTTTTAAGATACGAGGTTGAGGAAGTAAGGCATCGATAGATACCCTTGTACACCACAGGTGAAGGGTATAAAAATTATATTTACTTGATACTTTTCTAAGAGTGGCGTATGCTTAATGTACATTTAGTGTTAACCAATGGTTAGGCAAAATTAAAAGCGAATATAAAAATAAAAAATAAAAAGAAAAACTTGTTGGTTGGGGGTTTGAGATTTTTTTTTATAGTTTGTTTGTTGCTTTATTTTAAGTTCTTATAACATTTTAAACTTTTTCATAAATTTTATAAAGGATGATGATCCGAAATAAGCACCTGTGAAATGCGGACCAGCTTTAATCCAACAATGAAAAAAAAATATCATTGAAAGATTATGAGAGCATATGCCAAACAATATAGAAAATTATTTGTAATATTATTATTATTTAATTATATTTTTAATATCCGTAATGGACAACACATGTTACTCATCCTGTATTTCAAATATTCAACAATAATTTAACTTTCTGAAATTAAAGATTCCCCTCTAAGAATCTTTAGCATAACAAAATGCAATCAAATAAGTAGTTGAAGAGACAAAAAAATATCAATAATGTTTGGGCCATTCACAGTGTTAAATCGGTAACTCATTAAACTATATATAAACCCCCCCCCCCCCCCCCCCCCCCCCCCCCAACTCTTTATTTTTATTAAACTTTTCTTGAAGTACTTTTCTTTTTACACTTACCATGGCAGAGGGATTGTCCTTCAAATCCTTGGTGAATGTTTGCGGTCCATTTGAAATCAAATGGGGCTCCTGTATGGGTTTCATCGGTGGCGGCAATTCAAGACCGACCTCTTCCTCACCTTCAAAGTCCTGTTGTGATATATTGAGCTGTGATGTGGTTGTAGTTGATGCCAGATGTGATGTGTTGGTATCATCCACTTGTTTTGGTGGCAACTGCGTAAAAGAAAAACAAATTATCATATATAGTGTCCATAGTACATACTGCGGTGAAATATTGATGACTATATATGTTGTGTGTACAAACCTTAAAGTTCTTATCTGATAACTTTTTGACTAATAATTTTTCAGGTGTCTTTTCCACTTTGTTTTGTGTTGGTTTGCGACCAATCTGCGGTAGCCATTTGCGCCTGCATTGAAGAAAGTGAAAATACATAAATGTGTTTTAGAAGAACATGTCAAATAAATTAATTTTAAAAATACATTTATATAAAATATATAATTTATGGGGTCGGCAATGAATATAATGGAATGACAAAGCTATATATAAATATAACCTTGGCACCACAGGTGAAGGGTTTAAAAAGTAAGAAATAGTTGTGGTGTAGTTTTATTTTTCGGTTGACCAATATGACATTCTATGTAAGTCGACTTATGATATGAGAAAAGTATTTTTTTTTATAAAAAAACAATCTAGAAATTATTCCTTCATTACAACATTATTAAAATAGAAAATGCTTAACAGTTTTTTTTGGTAATTAAATGACCGAATATTATGACACGCTTATTTGGGTTTTTCATAATTCCTAATAGAACAAACATGTGTACAAACAAAATGTGTAGTTATTTATGTTAAAGTGTTCTATTAAAAATACTTTTGTTTACACAATACTTGAGACTAAACAACTTTCACTAACGAACAAAAACCTTTTAGTAATGAGCACATTTATAAAGGGTTTTCACATAGGATTAGATTGATATTTAGAAAAAAAAAATGGAAGCAAACTAGATGGAAGTAGACTAAATCGCACAATTTTAGTAACCATCCAACAAAATAGTTTAATTCTTTATTTGCACTGCCAAAGTTAAATAATTCTTACTTACTGCTTGACTGAATAATACACAAGAGAATTGAAAAATCTCGCCAAAATAACATGGCCACGAAACTGTCAACATCTAAACGCCTTTATTAAAAACCCTTTTGTACAAATATAGCTGATATATTTAGTATAAGGCAATTTTCAAATATCTTTTGTTTGCAAAGATACTTAGACGAACTTAAGCATTCAGAACCATTAACAGTATTGAAGAAGGGTTATTTTTTGTTAAAAAAAATTGACTCATATTTTATATATGTACATATGTATGTATGTAGGTTATTATACAAAAACAACCAAATAAATTACATATTATTCACATTTTATTTAACAAATGAAATATTGACCTAATGTTTATACTAGTAAATTCATAGGAAAAGTTGTTATTTATAACATTTTGAAATTTCAAATATGTAGCATGTATGCATGCTTTAGTACATTAGACCGTACCGGAAAAAAAGTTTACCGTCCGTACACCTTCGAATATAAAGTATTTTTAGAAGGCAATTTTGAATAGTTTTCTTCTTATTTATTTTCCGAACGTAGGAGTGGCCTTTCTCCATTTCTTTCTTTATATCGTCTATATTTACAATCGGACCTTAAAGTGTGATACATATATCGTATACATATATTGTATCAAGATGACCAATATATTCCTCAGTTACTGTCATAATTTTCTGATAGTTAGCGCAATAATTTATTAGAAGTTCAATGATATTTATCGAAGTTTAATTTTCTAATATGTCTTCTCGTGGTAGGAATTCTCTTTATTTCACTTTAACATCAGTCTGTAAATGCCGAAGACATAACGAAAAATGTCGACAAAAACAAAAGAATTATTTGTCCTCATTGATTTCATGTCTTTCATATTGAGTTATTATTGAGTTAGTACAAAATTTACCAACATCTTAAGCTAAAGGCAAACATTAAATATGTGGTAATGACGTACAAAAAGAATACAGGAACAAGTAACAGTGCTATATTCGGCCGTGCCGAATCTTATATACCCTTCACAACGTGTAGTCATGCAATAACAATTGTTTGTATCACTATTCATCTCATATAAAATACGTGTACATACATATAAAAAACATACCAAAAAAAATACCTTTGTGCACCACAGGTGAAGGGTATAAAAACAGATGTTGGTAAATTACAATGATATATAAAAGACATGAACTCAATTAGGTAATACTAAGTTGATATTTACACTCTGATCAAAACCGTGTTGATGATAAAACCGTAGCTGGTTTCGAAAATGACTTCCACACAGCAAGTATCGGATAACAAAATATTTCTAGATACTCTGTCATTATCGCATTGAACTTAAGCTTTAAACACATAGACGCCAGCAGACTTCACAACTTCATGGCTTCAAATGCTGCCAACTTCAAATGCTGCTCTGAAGTCAGCTTCATAATTATTTTGAAGACAGCAACAACATAATAATCAGCTGATGTGCATTTTAGCAATACAAATTTCAGGGATGCCGCATATATATTTTATTATGAATAAAATTAAAGTTATTGATAAAAAAAATGTAATTATATCACGAAAAACTATAAAAACACATACATTTGTTTCTTTATTGTATTTTTGTAATGTTCTTTTATGTTTAATATCAAAAATAAGTTTTTGTTATTTTTTTCCAATTTAATATATGTAATGGCAACACTATATTTGTTCTTGCTGCCCGTCAAAATAGAAAATAGCCTAAGTTGGCAGCAGCAGCAAATGCTGTTGTGCAGTCGTGCTGCTGTGCTGCCGTCAAAATAATCGTTTTCATTTAAACACATGGATTTTATTTTTGACATATTGCTGCTTGCTGTCTGCTGTCGTCTATGTGTTTAGAGCATTATAGCCTAAATTTAAATTTAATTAAAAATAGTAGCGGAACTCACTCTTTGATGCAAACTACCCTTGCAAGTCGTGCAGACCGTGCAAGTCTAGAAAACAATTTAACTTGTGCACGACTACAAAAACAAATTCTATTAAATTGCAGTTTGCATCACTTGAGCAAACATGCTCACACAAATTTGCACAACAGATACAATTTTTTTTTACTCTCAGGGTAGCAGGGTAGCTTGGTAGCAAAAAATTAGTGCATATTTGCACTTATTGCAAAAATGCTACCAAGAGTGAATTCCGCTAGTATAAACAAAAATAAAAGAATTTGCCTCGAAAATAAACTTTATATTCGAAGGTGTACCGCAAACAGTTTTTTTCTCCTTCTAAAGTGGTACCCTCTAATGTACATTGCTTGTAAGTACATACATACATACGCATGTTTAACATATAAATACATTATTATTTAATACACTCTCCATGATGTCGCCTTCATGAAATTAGTTTTCGATTAGTAATTTGTTTTATAGCTTCACTGTGGGAAAACTTAATGAATGAAAAAAGCAATAAGAAGTAAGTACCTCATGTACCTAAAATAAACTTGAGGAAACTTTTTTTAAACCCCTCACACAAAAGTCAAAAAGAGGGTATATATATGTGGGTTTGTCATTCCATGTGAAATTTCTACAATTTTCTTTTCCTACCCCATAAAGTATAGCTTATGAATAGGGGATTCGATTAAGCACTGTCAGTCTGTCCGTGTGTATGTGGAAATTAACTTTTTAAAGCCCCCCGACATCGCCTGGACCCGCGTAATAAAATATCAGAAATATTCGGGAGCAGATCGATATTAAAAATCATTTTTATTTAATTTTTTTTACTTTATTATTTTTATTTATTTATTTTTTTAAACATGCATAAACTCGATTTATAATTTTACAATATGTGACAGCTCATAGAGAAAGGGACCTAAGGGTAAAAACAGGGTTTGTTCAGGAGAGCCATTTTAAAGGGTATTTTTTTAAATTGTTCATTAGGAAAAAAAAATAAATTTTTTGTAGTTTCGTAAAATCAAGTTATTTTGTTAATTTAGTAGGGGAAAAAATTAAAATAAATACATTTTACCGTTAGGTCCCTTTCTATTTGCGTGTAGAATCGTCGACTTCACTTTTATAAAACGCGCATATCTCTGGGAGGGAACACTTTTGGGGCATGGGATCGGTCTCATTCGATGCACAGATGTTGTCCACATCAAAAAAAAAGTGAAAATTGTTTTTTTTTACCCTTAGGTCCCTTTCTCTATGCGCTGTCACATATGATGTTATTGCATGACTACACGTTGTGTAGCACTCTTACTTGTTTTAATTAGAAACTGTTTCAAACAATTTATGACTTATGTTTTGCTAATTTAGTTTGTCATTATGAAAAAAGGTATTTTTTTATTTACTTCTTAAATTTCATAATTCTTATTAAAAAAAATACACGTACATATGCATGTATATCTTAGTGATTCTTAAGGTACACTTTGTCGAGTTTCAGGCCTCCAATACTGGTTTTAAAAGTTTATGTTAAAAATTTTAAAAAAATCGGACATTTCTAGACTGGATTTCTGTTCAAAGGTTAGAAGTATGTCTAGGTCAAAGTTTAGGTCTAGGTTTAGTACGTAGTAGTGATGTAACGAATATCAATTTTTAAGTATTTACATATGCGAATATCAAGAAATATGTTAATATTTGTTAAATGCCAATCATTGATACATCACTAATACGTAGACATTTGAGGTGTTTCTAAAAACCTAATATTTGATTATAACCTTCACTGTGGTGCCGAGGGTGTTTATCGATAGTCACAATTAGATAGCTCTAACTCAAATACTTGTAACTAGTATGACTCTCGAGATATTCGTAAAAGTTTTTTGAAAAATATATATTTTTTTAAATATGCATATTAAGTTTCTCAAGCTCCTAAATAGTTTTGAACACGATAAGCCGTTGTCTTAAAAATTATTTTTGTGAAAAAAAAACTTACAAATCAATTTAAAACAAACTGAGATATAAACATCAAAATACAACTGCTTCGGTGTTATTTTTTAATTTGTTTAAAGGAAAATCGAATTTTTACAGCTTCTATACAACCTACAAAGTCAATACGGGTGCAATAAAAGGGCTTGACTGTAATACCTAGTCTTTAACATTCGTGTGGGATATTATAATTAAAACTTCAATGGATGAGCTTAAAATGAGCTGGAAAATAACTATAGGCGTGGCACTTTTAATATGAAAAAACACATTTTCTGAGATATCTATTATATATTTATCTACTATAACATCTATAATCTTCAAACTTTCGTGTGATTTACTTTTATTTGTGTATTTATACAGTCCGTTACGATTAAACCGTTGCGATCGTAGCATTGTATGATATAATAATAAAAACTGCTCAATTCATTCAAAATAATTGGTTAGGATCAATTTTAGGGAGCATGGTAGCCCCCAGACAAAGAATATTTATTTAATGGCATGTCTGAAGAACTATAATTATTATAGGCTGCGATATCAGTTTACTTTTACGAGCGCAAAATCTATAGGATTAGAATTAGGTTACGTATTACACAAAAAAAAAACTTTTGGTGTGAATTCTAAAAAACTGATATCTCTTTTTAGTTTAAAATAATACGAGACATTTTCTAATAAGAAACAAAAACGGTTAGAATCGAAGAAGGGAGATTGATTTCCTCAGATGAATGAACTATTTTTTATGACAATTATTGCAAACCTTAAAAGTGGTGGCAGGCAATATAAAAATATATATTCTAATGAAAGCAATGCAAAAACTTTGCAGCAAAACGGTCCAGTTTCTGTTAGTTATTAGTAAAAAATCAATAGAATGAAATTTAAGAACAGTGCAACCTCGCATAACGCAATTAATAGAAATTTTGGGGTTGCGAAAACTGAGGTTGTTGCGATAACCGAATCTCATTTTTTTAGGGCGCAAATTCTCTTTTATGGTTTAATATGGCTTCATAAGCCACTTGTACAAATCCTTTTTCATTTTTGGATATTCACAAGCTCTTATTGTCCAAATTCAGCATTTGCAACGAATTTTTTTAATGAAGCTTAATTTTTTTTAATTCTGGATATTGTTGATTTGTGCACTTTTTATTAATCGCAGATCACTTTTACAGATATTCCCCTTTCAAGCTTATTACGAATATCACTTTTTTGTTTAATTTAAAGTTTTACAAATTTTGTAATCACCGGCATTTTATTCAATGTACATAGAACAACTTTTCACGAAAAGAGATTGTTTCAACTGAGTACATATCTACAAAAAACAAGTGCAACACGCATATTGCAGTATTCTTAGAGTAGCGGTAAATCTAAAGCTAAAAAATCGAAATAAAAACTATGTAAATAAAAATAACAAATTGATCATTTTGGGAGAAAAGTTGCGATAACTGAGGTTTTTTTTTGAAGAGTTGCGTTAACTGAGTCAACAATGCAAACAATTTACGAGTTGCAATAATCGAGGAGTTGCGCTTATCGACGGTTGCGATAAGCGAGTTGGCACTGTATGTTAAAAATTATAAAATTTTTATTTCTATAATAAAATCAGCTTTCTTTCACCGTCGTTAAATATATTTTTACGATAGCGACAATACCTTTATAGGTATATTAATGAGCTTTGGCATATTAAGAATGTTTTTCTTTACAACTTAAATATTTTTTTTTTCAATTCTCGTTATGTGGAAATGGGAAATTAAAAATGTTTTTGTATCATATTTTATATACCATAACTTTTACTGTATAAACATTTAACATTTCATAGTTTCATAGAACTAGAATTGACTCTCTGATCTGTATAAAGATGTATGGAAAAATCGTCAAGAGCTAAGCTCAATAAAAACAAGTTAAAGTGCTGTATTCGGCCGTGCTGAATCTTATATACCCTTCACAACGTGTAGTCATGCAATAACAATTTTTTGTATCACCATTCATCTTATATGAAATACGTACATACATATACAAAACATTCCATTGTAGAATAATAAATTGAGTTTAAGTATGTGTTTAAAAAAAAAAATTTTTATTAAAAACAAAAAAAAAAAAAAAAAAAAAATTAAAAAATTTTTTTTTTTTTAAATAAAAAAAAAAACAAGTAACAGTGCTATATTCGGCCGTGCCGAATCTTATATACCCTTCACAACGTGTAGTCATGCAATAACAATTGTTTGTATCACCGTTCATCCCATATAAAATACGTGCATACGTACACGTTAAAATAAATGTGGCATCGAGTCCCAGCTGAGCCAAAAAAATTTTATTTTATTTTATTTAATATATTATATATATTTGTTTATTTTTTTTTTTATATTTTTTTTATATTTTTTTTATATTTTTTTTAAATTTTTTTTTTTAGAAAAATTTTTTTTTTGTAGTTTTTTTTATTATTTTTTTCTTATTTTTAATATATTTTTTTTGTAATTTTTTTTTGTTTGGTATGTTTTTCAAATGTATGTATGTATGTTGTTGTTGTAATTGTGGAAAAAAAACGAGGTGGTCGTGGTTTTTTGCTCATATCTCAGAAAGTTATGGGGCGATTGTGCTGAATTTCAATAGCGATTCATTCCTGGATATTTCCAAGAGATTGATACCATATACAGATCTGAGGAACATATAGTTGCTTCTAAAAGTTGATTTCAACCAACACACGGACAGACGGATAGACGGACAGACGGTCAGGGCTTAATCGACTCCTCTTTTCATAAGCTTTCAGAAAATATATACTTTATGGGGTCGGAAATGAAAATTGTAGAAATTACAAACGGAATGACAAAGCTATATATACCCTTGTGCACCACAGGTGAAGGGTATAAAAATCTAAATAAAAACTATGTAAATAAAAATAAAAAATTGATAATTTTGGGAGAAAAGTTGCGATAACTAGGGATTTTTTTTGAAGAGTTGTGTTAACTGAGTCAACAATGCAAACAATTTACGAGTTGCGATAAGCGAGGTGGCACTGTATGTTAAAAATGATAAAATTTTTATTTCTATTATAAAATTAGCTTTCTTTCACCGTCGTTAAATATATTTTTACGATAGCGACATTACCTTTATAGGTATATTAATGAGCTTTGGCATATTCAGAATGTTTTTCTTTACAACTTAAATATTTTTTTTTCAATTCTCGTTATGTGAAAATGGAAATTAAAAATGTTTTTGTATCATATTTTATATACCATACCTTTTACTGTATAAACATTTAACATTTCATAGTTTCATAGAACTAGAATTGACTCTCTGATCTGTATAAAGATGTATGGAAAAATCGTCAAGAGCTAAGCTCAATAAAAACAAGTAAAAGTGCTGTATTCGGCCGTGCCGAATCTTATATACCCTTCACAATGTGTAGTCATGCAATAAAAATTTTTTGTATCACCATTCATCTTATATGAAATACGTACATACATATACAAAACATCCCATTGTAGAATAATAAATTGAGTTTAAGTATGTGTTAAAAAAAAAACAAAAAAAAAAAATTTATTAAAAACAAAAAAAAAAAAAATTAAAAAAATTTTTTTTTTTATATTAAAAAAAAAAATAATAAAAACATAAATAATATATATGTATAATAAAAAACTTAATTAAAAAAATTTTTTTTGGCTAAGCTGGGATTCGATGACACTTTAACTCTAACCAGTATATATATGTATGTATGTTGTTGTTGTAATTGTGAAAAAAACGAGGTGGTCTTGCTTTTTTGCTCATATCTCAGAAAGTTATGGGGCGATTGTGCTGAATTTCAATAACGATTCATTCCCGGATATTTCCAAAAGATTAATACCATATAGAGATCTGAGGAACATATAGTTGCTTCTAAAAGTTGATTTCAACCAACACACGGACAGACGGGCAGACGGTCAGGGCTTAATCGACTCCTCTATTCATAAGCTTTCAGAAAATATATACTTTATGGGGTCGGAAATGAAATTTATAGAAATTATAAACGTAATGACAAAGCTATATATACCCTTATGCACCACAGGTGAAGGGTATAAAATTGCCTTAAAAATGAGAAATGGATAAAATTATAATACAGGGTGATTTTTTATGAATTAAGTTTTTCGGGCTGGAAGCACTGGTTGGTAATTGTGTCCAAACTATATCTGTAAAAGTGAAAAGTGTTCAGTATACTATGCTATTTCATGTTCAGCGATGAGGCTAATTTCTGGCTAAATGGATACGTAAACAAGCAAAACTGTCGCATCTGGGGTGAAGAACAGCCACATGACGTACACGAGTTACCGATGCATCCCGAAAAAAAATGACAGTTTGGTGTGGTTTATGGGCTGGTGGCATCATCGGTCCATTTTTCTTCAAAGACGACCGTGGATAAAACGTTACCGTTAACGGCGAACGATATCGAGCCATAATACGCGACTTTTTTTGCCCAACTTGGCTGAGTTGGACTTGGTTGATATGTGGTTTCAACAAGATGGTGCCAATGCCACACAGCTCGTGAAACAATGGACATATTAAAGGATGAATTTAGTGAGCAGTTTATCTCTCGAAATGGCCCTGTGAGTTGGCCGCCAAGATCATATGAATTGACGCCTATTGACTAAGTATTTCTTGTAGGGTTATGTGAAGAAGTCGTTGGTCTATGTGGACAAGCCATACACGATTGAAGCCTTAGAGTATAACATAACACGTGTTATTCGTGGAATACAGACCGAAATGCTCGAAAAAGTGGTGCAAAATTATACGCTACGAATGGATCATTTGAACCGGAGCCGCGGGCAACATTTACATGAATTTAAATAATAATGGATAATTATCCACAAAAAATGGCCCATTATTTGTTTAATAATTATGTGTATGTAGTTTTGACAATTCATTATTCCTAAGACCATAAACGGTTAGTGTTTCTACCATTGAATTACTTGTTTGTTAACCACAACTAAAACACTTTTAATTAAAATAGTATAATTGAAGTAGTTCTAACTTAAATACCATGATTTGCGGTGTTGCTGATGGTGGCTAAACAATTGTTCACTTTGATTACAACAGAAACATGAGAACTTGTCTGTATTTTCACAGGTTAACGACACCGAAACTGTCGTACGTCGTTTAACCACGCTTGTATTATCATACATTATTAAATTGGTGTTTTATCTTTATCTTTATTGTTATTGTTATATATGTTTTTTTTTGTTCTATAACACGATATTATTTATATCGATTGTAGTGGCGAGTTTATTTTTTTTTTACAAATTAACGACTTAACAATATGTAATACACATTTGTGTACATACATGAAGTAGTATGTGTAAAGGATTTTGTTTTTATGCAATAACAATTTAAATAATTTTCTTCACTTTACATTTCCATTGAACCTTAATTCATCACGTTTAAAGAACAACTGACTGATTAGAAAATGAGTGTGCCAACGAATGAATATTAAAAAATAAAATTAAATAAAAACACTCCAGTTCAATCAAAAGGAATACGACGACAATAACAATAAGTAATAAAATTTATACTTGTATAATTTATAAACGTTAATGTATGTATGTATGTATGTATGTATACAGAGATATTATTGTTTATGAGTAAATAGAGAGGAGGCAAGAACGTCTTTATCTTATTTTAGTCATACTTAGCAGACTACACGCAAAAAAATAATAGAAATCATTTGCAAAAATAGTAAAACATTTTTGTTAAATATTTCTTTTTGGAAAAAAGTCTTTTTTATATAAGAAAAAAATTTTGAGAGCGTATAACTATAACTAAATACACATATGTAAGACATTAGACATTGTTAATTTACCAACTATTGTACTTATTTTTGTCTCAGAGCTACATATGTACATTGACTAAAATGAGTGCTCAATCGGACGCTTGGTAAATAATGTGATCCAGAAGTAGAACTCGGAAAATTCTGAAGAGGGACCTAATTTGATCTTTAGCGAAGAGACTTGTATTTTAAGAAATGGCTACGTTAACAAGCAAAATAACTGAATATGAAACAATCCAAACCCACAAAATTTGTATCAGGTTCGTAATTTACTGAAAACAACGTTGATGTGGACATTAAAAACGAGAGCTACAAATCAATGGCAACCAATTTAACACACACAAGTCAAAGCTTATGAGGGGACATGTTACCGTGGCGAAGTGTCCACGCCTTGGTGTTATTACTAGACCGGGGTATTAAGGTGTTACCAACACCTCTGGCTAAAGCATAAGAGAACCCTGTACCTTGTAAAAAAAAAGAGTTCAGGTAGATTAAGATGTCGAAGGAGCGCATGACAAGACAATCTGCATCGCACGTTCATGCACATTCAGGGCATTTTTATATAGTGACTCAGTATCTTTACTGGGGCAAAGAAGAATCCTGAACCTTAAACTTAAAAAGATTAGGGACACTCAGATGCCGTTGGAGCTTGTAGTCGAGGGACTGCATTGCAAGCTCTTAACGGATGGAACAATGCACAATGAAGGAGTGGAAAATACTGTACCTCAAACTTAAAGAGGTTAGGGAGACTCATATCGCGGTAGACTAAGGATCATAGGTAGACGTTTGGTTAGGTTGAAAAGGAGGGGCACTAAAAGCAAAAACCCATGACAAGTATACACTTATGCCCAGTTGGCATGTTGTGCGCTCCATGTGGGAACCGTAATTCCCAGTTTAAAACCATAACCATAATTTCCCATAAATATAGGACTAGTTCAAGAACTCAGTCCCCTCAATGTAATTCCTTATGGATCTCCAGTTTGAGTTGCCCAAACGAGGACAATGACAGAGAGAGTGTATCAAAGTCTCATCCTCTTCCGTAGGCGTACATTAAGTGTCAATGTTATAGGAGACCTCAGACTAACAAAGATGCTGGCAATTACTAAGAATAATAACTGTGCAATTAAGATTGTTGACAATCACCAGTCGGCAATGTGAAATCGTTTTTTAGTACAGATAAGGCGCCAGTAGTGGCGCGGGACTCAGTGAAGGAATGGAAGAATTCAATTCGTCTGCTTAGATACTCATCCAATATATGACGTATATAAAGCTTAACAGCTAGACTTATTTGGCAAAATAATCAAACATTTAAGCTCTCGGATCAGTGCCACCCTCACAAAATTTGAACGAGCCGCCCCTTAATTCATTAACATCTCAGTTCGGGTAAAAATAAGACTTTTCACTTTTTTCTTACAAACTTTGATTTCTGCGAGTGTACCGTTTATCTAATATGTATAAATAAATTTGAACATATTGTTTTGAATAATAACAAATTTTTACGTATTATTTTTCTCATAAATTGAACGTTTTACATACATACATACATATGCATGTTTGTGGTTATAATAAGGTTTTAATAATAAATCTTAAAATATTTGTGTAAAGAATCTTGAGACTGTAATCACATGTGGAATTTATTTACTTTACAATTTTCACACTACACTATTTTCCTTAAATTCAATTCTCTGATGAGTAATGTGGCATTACAACTCAAACTTATCTGAAATGTGGACAAAACAGTGTGAACTTAAAACCACCAATAATAAAAATAAAAACAAGATAACAATAGCGTTTTTTTTTGCATAAAATGCTCATTACGTTTTTGAAATATTCTCTCGTTTGGGCTGTTGTAAATACAAACATACAAACGTACATAGACATACATATGTTTATAAATATGTCAAATTACTGCTACTTAAGGAACTTATAAAATATTTAGAATTAAAATACATAAGACGCTCTAACTTGTACATAACATATGTAAAGATTGAGTAAGAAAAAACTTATACACACTATTCCAACTAAAATTTATCATTGGTCAAACAAATTATTATTTTTTAGACGTGTTAGTTTTTAAAAATATGTTAAATATTATAGCCTATAATTTATCCATTTCCCACTGTTATTTCGGTCAAAATGGAAAGCAAAATAGGTCTGTATAAAATGTGAAAACATCTATGAACGCCTTCTTAGTTCGTTGATCGGAACACATTGCCGTTTTTCGCTATAGTGTGGCAAAAGAGCAGTCAGCCTCGACTCATCATCATGCCCAACAATTGAACATCAAAATTGTCATTGAAAATTTGGACAATCGGATGAAGGTGTGCCGCCGCGGTCGCGGCGTCCATTTAGCCGATATTTTGTTCCATACATAATTGAACCATTCCAATATTATCATAACAAAAAGAAATGACAATGATTTCCTAAGTAATTTGTGTTTTATTCAAAATCAACATCGGCCCTTTAAATTTAACCACCCTTTACATGAAAAAATAAATAAAACATTTTTAAAAAAATCAGATATGGGCTTTAAAAAATTAGCGAAAGATCGTCCCTTCAAAAGCCATTAAATAAAAACAAGGAAGACTTTAACATTGAAAGGAAACCTGGATCAAGAAGAAAAAAGGTGAACTACAGATATTGGAAAGACAAATGAAGTCGAACTTTTTTAAAGAAAAGCAGCTCGTAAGGTTAAATGCTCTGATACTTTTGTAGGCAGAGCCAAAGCTAATACTGGGTTGAAGTCGTTTAAAGTTTAGAAATTTTCAAAGTAAAGAACTTTTCACACTTTCCGGTTCAAAATTTGTATATGGCTGGTGGACGAAATAATGTTTAAGAACCGGACAAAGAAACAAACGAAATTCCCCAAGAAGTTTCTTGTGTGGCAAGCCATTTGCAGTTGTGGCAAAATTTGTGACAACAGGCAAGATAACACAGAAGTACATATCTGTGGCTTGGAGCTAAAAGGGCCAATGTCAAAATATTTACTTTTGAGAAAATTGGAGTTGAACTTTAACTTTTATATATGCTTTCATAGTGACATTGGCCAGCATTTTATTTATGAAGCTGTTCATGGTTAAGTATGACTTTAGCTGTTTTACCACAATGAAATAGAGCAATAAAACAAACCTATTGCAATGATTAACTCAAAAGAGCAAAAAAGTGACACTGGCCCTTTTAGATCCAAGCCACAGATATTATGGAGTGTCTACAAAAACGGCTTTTACCTTTTTGACTTGATTTGACACTTTGCTACTATGAAGAAAGGCCCTTGAGTAGTATTCAAACAATAATGTCAATTTTGTGCCAAGGGAGTCAAAAACATTTAACTGATCTTGTAAAAAAAAGAGAATTAAAAACACAGAAAACAATGGGAGAATTTCCGAAAAATAAGATAAACTTATAAATACCGAATAACATGACAATATTTAAATGTTAAATAAATCTGTACAATATTTGAATAAATTTACGTATTTTTGAGAGTTTTTATATAAAACGGTATAAGTTTTTTTAATTTAATCAAGTATCCAGCAAAAAAAATCGATGACAAAAAAGTGAATTTACAGGGGTTCAACTGGTGAGGAAGTGATTAAAATAAGGTGAAAACATTAATGATTTTAACATTAGCGTGTCGGTGGAGAGATCATGTGTTTACATGAACATTTAAATGAACTGCACTCTATTTTAACAACTGCACAGAACTCATGCATAAATGGTGAAAAACATCCGCTGTTACATGAATTACTTTTGTTTGTTTACATGAATTGTATAAGATATTTTGCATGATGTTGCATTTATTTTTAAACACATAATTTATGACAAATTGCTTCGCATTTAGGAAGTCATTTAGAATTATTGCTTTTACACAAATAATTTGGAAGTCTTTAAAATGTAATTCGCTTTGCACTACTTCCATTTTTTTTTGCTGGGTACGTATAAGTTTTTTTCTGGCTCACTCTTTAAGTACTTATTCTAATAATGAATTGTATTCAATTTAATGCAATTTACGTGCACAATATTATCATAAACAATAAGTAGAGAAATTATTTTATTTATTCTTTTCAGGGGCGAAAGTAATATTAAACTACATGTATACATACATACATAGTGACAGTCTGCGATACAGCTTAAGTTAAATTGTTACATATAAATTTCTAAACGATATAATTGCTTGTAGACGAATACGTAACGTAATGAATATTGGTTTTAATAAATCGCACGAATTTGTTTATATATACAAATTTACAATTGTACACACAAATTATTTATTTAAAAGTAAACTGTGAATCTCCCTTAAACCTTGAGCTAAAATTACTTTCAACTGTTTACACAGATGTTTTAGTACAAAATCCACATGAACGAATGTTATTAAAATACAACTGTATCTTGGTAGTAAATTGGATATCTGATTCTAGTAATTTAATAAAAATGTTTTTTGTTTAATTTAACAATATAAATGTCTGATAAAAAAATAAAAATAAATTATACGTTAAACAACAAATGGTGACATGCTTTTTAACAGTAATTAAAGCTGGTCTATTCATGTTAAAACATTTGTCAAACAAACACAATGACCGAGGAATAGTTTGTACGAATGATGCGAGGTTAAATGTTAAAATTCCATATGCAATGCATCGAAGCAGAGCCTTCGCTCCGCAGTGATTTCATGGCTACCCAATCGGCACCCCTACTTCACCGAAAACCTGTGCCACTTTGGACTAGAAAACGATTTCACATTGCCCACAATCCTCAGTCTTTCTTAAACGCCAGCGTCTTCGTTAGACTGAGGTAGCCTATAGTATCCACACTTAATGTGTGTCTAACTATGATACTTAGTGTCCCGCGATCTTATTTGCCTTTATCTTTCCAGTTCTATTAAATAAGATTATAATTTGTTGTACTGTATTTCTCCTTATAAATAAATAAATAAGTCCCCTAGTTTGTTTAAGTACGAGGTCCAGGATTCTCCTATTCCTTATTGTGTATTGATTTATCCGTTATGAGCGTGCAATGTAGTTTTTCGACTACTTTCACTCAACTCAGGTGCTCCATTGGCATCTGAGTCTTCGTTTACGTATGAGGTTTAGGATTATTTCTCTTTATAAATAAATAAATAAGTCCCCTAGTTTGTTTAAGTACGAGGTCCAGGATTCTCCTATGCCTTGTGTATTGATTTATCCGTTATGAGCGTGCAATGTAGTTTTTCGACTACTTTCACTCGACTCAGGTGCTCCATTGGCATCTGAGTCTTGGTTTACGTATGAGGTTCAGGATTTTTCTATGCCCCAGCCAGAGGCGCTGATAACAGTTCTTTAGCCTAGACTAGCAAAAACAATAAGGCATGGAAACCCTGCAGTTTAAAACCCATTACCGCATTACTAATTCCAACACATAAATATCCAGTAGTCTTCGAGAAAAATTTGTAGATTCGTTTTAAACAAAAGTACTACAATGGCAATTCGGAATGATTTAATTTCACTCGGAATGCAAAACACAGGCGATAGAGATTATTATATATGCACACATTTATGTAAATTAAATATTTTGACTTCAGCGCCACCTAGAGCGTCAACAATTTAAGGTTTTGATATGAAAGCTACCTAAGTTGTGAATTCGTTCATAAATATTAAAATTTGTTTTTCATTAGCCAACAGTGCCACCAGTTGATAATTTTTAGACTTTTTATTTTTTTTCCAATTTTTTGCGTAGCAGTAACGAACAAACCTGCAGAAGAAAGTATCCAACTTAGTTCAGTCGTTTTTAAGTTTTAGGCATCCGAACAGAACCACGATACGTTTTCATATTTCAAGGTTTTGATCTCAAATTTAAGTTTAATCTTCACACTTTTTTATGAATATAAGGGTAAGAGTTGAAGAAAAATGGTTTGTACAAATGTGTACACAAAAAAAAATTTTAAGAAGAAGAATGAAAAAAATTAATAAACAATAACTGAGAATTTTGAGAATTAAAAGAATTTGTTTATGAAACAAAATCGGCGTTCATCAGTGTTAATAATGTGGGAGTTGCATCCACTTTATGGCAGATGCGGTGGTTCTTCAAAAACAACCCTTTAATCTTTAGTAGACAAAGACGTAAAAAAATAAACGCCAGACCGGCCGAGAAAATCGCTCCTGTCCGTAAAGTGTAAATTAAAACCCGAGTCAGTCAGTTTCTTGTAATGCTTTTGAAGTCGGACTTTCGCAAACTACAACATTGTAGAACATGCTGCACAGCGAATGACAAAATGGACATTTTGAATGAACGATTTGAGGTTTGGCTTATCTCTCGCAAAGTTGTTACAAACTAGCCATCGAGCGCGCGTTCTGACATTGGTACGTTTTTTGATGTGGTTTTCTAAAGTCACATCTGAACGAGGTTGAAAAAATCCGCTATATAATTCAAAAATATATGGCAGATTCTCTACAAGTTGATTATCATTTTAACATTTCTTTCAGTGTAAATAACATCCATTTTAATATGGATTTTAGTTTAGTCTACATTAAACAAAATATTTATAAAAAAAAACAAAAACAACTTACCCTCCAAGGCCTCTTCTTTTAGTGGACGATGTAAGAGAATCTGGTTTACTGCGATTATTGGCTGAAAATAAAGGAGACACATAAATCAATCATGTGCATTTGTCCATGTTTTACATGCTTTTGTTTGTACAGAATGCTTTTGTATAAAAAAAAAAAAATAAATAAAAATTATATACTCACTTTGGTCTTGTATGACATCACCTTTATCTTTACGTGTTGAGCTTGTCTTCTGAGAACCAGGTGGTGGTTTTAGTATAGAAACTGGCACTAAGCCCTCCTGCACGGCCGCATCATCACTCTGCGGATTGAGACGTACTACACAGAAATCTGGCTCATTTGCTGTAGGCGGTTCAACAATTTCCACTTGTTGTCCTTTACAAACACTAAGTTCATTAGAGCCAGCCGAAGCAATGTAATCGGATATAACCCAAGTAGCTTCATGTGTGCCAATCTGCAATGGAATGGATAATGATGAAGAAATCAATAAATATAAATAATTTCATCTAATAAATTTATCGCTCTAATGAATTTAGTTGTTAATTTTTTTTTTTCGTAAAACCCCAAATACACGAACACTCACACAAACCAATGCAAACAAGGAACAAAACCAAAAATTCTAGAGGCAATTCTGTGGTATAAAATACCATCGATTTGGTTGGTATATACACTTATTTATATATTTTTAACACAAGCCATAAAACTAATAATGTTTGCATCTAAGTATTTCTATGTATAGTCGAGTCTTGAGTACATGTGTTTGTTTTTGTTGCTTCTCAATGTGAATGTGTTTATATTAATTTAATAAATTTTTAAGCAATATTATTTATTGATTTTCTACTAATTTCTGTTGTACTTATAAACTCAGACTTAGAACAAGACTAATAGCTCATTGTAAATACTTGTTACATACATATTTGTTTACCCTGTCTCAGTTAAGACCTGACACTGTGTATATGTATGATATAGTATGCGTGTACATAAATAAATACAAACATACAAATGTACTTAATGGATTTTATGACAGTTAAGTATAACAAATGTAAAGAAGTCTATATCATCAATTTTGTTACAAAGTAATAAATTTCAACAACTATAGAAAGCACCAATTATTTTACACGCAGTCCTTAACATTGTTTACATTCATTCTTAGCAGAAAAGTTCAACATAAAACTATTTGTTTTCTAAGGATAAAATTCAACAACAAATAGTTGTTTTATTATTGCTAACATGTGTAGGTAATAAAATTGTTAAGCATGTTTTTTTTTAATCACTACATTGTTATTGTACATCAAATATTATTATTGAATTCTTGCTGTGTAAAAACATTTTATAGCATGATCGGCATGTTTTATTTTCATACTCTTACTTTTGTGTGAGTGGAAAATAAAGTATCCCACATTTCATCGTACAATTTTTAGTTGGATGTATGTATGTAAGTGTTTTTAATTGCATCAAGTATAATTATGCTAAACAATTCTAATAAGTGCAAGTATGATGTCTATTAAATATTAGTGCAGCGCCAATAACGTTCGTTGGTTAAATATGAAGACATTCAGCCACATTGAATAATTGTATAATTGGAAAAGTGATGTTGTTTTAGAATTCTCCATGTGAAGAAAAATACATACTTACATATGTATTCATTTTCTTGTAACTCGATAATGTGGTTAATTGATTGTGCATTCAAGTGAAACGAATGAATAAAGGAAGGAAGAAATAAAGAAAGGAAATAAAATTGGAAACATCATGGTAACTAATTACTTTATTTGTTTTTTTTTGCATCACTAATTAGATAAGATAATGGACTGACAGTCATACAATTTATAGATATATGTGCATATGTATGTATGGTGCGATTGATAGTAACAATTTAATTTACAAAAACCACGATTTTGTTTTGATAAACATATTTTGTTGAAAATAGCTGTGCGGCGTTAATTTTCGTACATTTTGATCTTAACTCAATTCGTAATGTACGAATTAAAACAATTTGTTGGCGTAGAATACGTCTTACCTTACGGTATAGGGAGTCATGTCAGATTGTTATTGTTGTAATCTTTATTTCATTGATTATGAGGAAACGGCGAGATAACTTTTTTTAAAAATTTTTTTGTAGGTAAATGAAGATGTTATCTTTCGTTTGATATACATTTCATATTGGTTGATATCTTCCTAATATTTAAATTTCTCAAATGAAAATTGTTTAAACATATGTGTGGTGTTTGGTTGAGTGTTTGAGTTTGTAGCGTGAACACAAACTATGCTGCTGTTTCAGTGTGGACACAAACCTTCGGCTGTTGTTTTGATTGATAAAATATTGAAATTTCGTATTTTTACTTTAGTATTTAAGTGAAACAAAATGTTAAAGGTGAATTTGAATTTAACATTGATATATAATTTTAAAAAATATATGAAAAAATTAATACATACATTTTTATGTTAAATGAAAGTGCTGCCAAGTAAGCAAAATAACAATGCTGCTTGATGCTGTTTGACAGCAGCTGACAGTTGACGTTTAGTATTCTACGTTAAACGTAATGGCCGTGTCTCTGACACAGCCTGAAGGAACAGTCCTTGGCCGAAGGCCTCGGACAACTGTCTGCTGTTTTTTAGAAAATATAATTTTTTTTACTCAAGAATTATACCTGTGAGATTTTATCATTGCATTTAGACTAAAACGCATTTTATTCGTTGTTAGAAAGACATTTTGTTATGACCAACTGTTGCATTATAAGCAATAACTCTCTTCCTAATAAATCGTTTTAGCCTATTTCCAATACCAAACATTTTAAGAAAAACAAAAATTAGGCAAAATTTCATCCCGCTAGGCTTTTCTTTTTTCATCTCTATCGTGATCTCAACAGACGGACAGGCGGACGGACATACCGAATTACATGGTTTCCAATTAAATCAAATTGTGCGAACTGTTCTAGTATTAGAACAAAAAAGAGCACTGTGCCGAATTTTTTATACCCACCACTAATTTGATGTTTCTTTTATAGCACAAAATTTATTATTTTGTGAATATGTATCACTTTCCTTGTACAACTTCGATATGCTGGTAAAATATTTTCGTAAGCTTAGTCTTTCAATGAAAGTGGACGGTAAAGTAAATAATGTTAATAAAGTTTCTGCTTACAAAAACCAACTTAAGATATTTCAATATAGTCTTTAATTCTTCCAGAAACTTTGTCCACAGGGAATTAAAGGTAAAGCGTTATATGGGAGGTGGGCGTAAAAGTGGGCATGTCACATTTATTTTCCGTTAGTACAAAGCCTTTGACCAAAAAGCAATGGTTGCAAAATTTCAGAATCATATTGCTAATTTGGTAGGTTTTATTACGTTTATACACGGCGCGGTATAAATTTTCGTACATTTTGATCTATAACTCCTTTCCTAATGCATAGAATTAAGCAATTTTCAGGGAAAAATATTTTTTTTACTCAGAAAATATACATTCATTCATTTCATGGCTCTACGTTAATGCGTTTCGAAACAATTGTATTTTATTCGATGTTTTTTGACCTACTTCTGCATTACGAACTATAATTCTCTTCCTAATATTCCGATTTATCACATTTTCAATACCAAACAAAACTTGTGTATAAGAAATATTTTTGCAAAATTTGAGCACCCTAGCTATTTCGGTCTGGCCTCTATCGTGCTTTCAACAGACGGACGAACATAGCTAGATCGTCATAAAATTAAACCCCGATTCAGAAAATATATATGTACTTTATGGGTTCTAAAATGGATATTTCGGTGTGTTACAAACGGAACGGATTTTGATCTTAAATCCTTTCGTAATGTACGAATTAAAACAATTTTTTTGAAATATCAAAAGTTGCCAAATTTTCATACCGCAAACTTTTTCTTTTTGAGCTCTATCGTACTTTTAGCGGACGGACATAGCGAATTACAGGGGTTTCTATTTATCCAAATTGGGCAAAATGTTCTAGTATTAAAATATAATGTGTAGACTTATGGTATTGGTGACAAAATTTATTTTTTATAATTTTAAAAGCGAAGTCAATATATTTTTTTTGCTTATAGGGCTTAAAGTTTTCTATTTATAATCTAATAAGAGAATTAAAAAATTGCTAATATTCGAAAAATGTAATAATTTTACACTTGCTTAATATTCCTTGTTGTTATGGCTGTATAATGGCCCTATGCTCCACACTGGAACAACGGGAATAAATATATATATTTATAAATATTCCTTGTGATTTTGAAATATTTTGTTCGCTGGGTTACTCTACAGACGTTATTCCAGAACAAAAAGTTATTTGAAGACGTTTCCATGAAATTCAACAGTGAAGACTGCGAAAAATTTCACACGCCCATTTCTTCAACTGCACAGAAAGCCCGACCTCTTTAAATCCTACAACACTGTGGACCCACCCGATTGAGTAACATACTTAAAACTAGATCTAAACGATGGAAAGAATATAAGAAAGGGAAAGAACTAATTTAAGCATTTTATACAGTTACAGTTCACGCTGCTACAACAACAACTTTCAGAGAGAGAGGTCATGTATAAGCCTGTTTTTCTGTTTGTAATTTCTACAATATTCATTTAAAGTAAAGTTTGAATTGATTTAGCTAAGTCTGGCTATCTGCTCATGTGTATGTTGAAATCAATTTTTTCAAGCCATAACATATACTTCAGACTCTTATATGGTACCAATTTATTAGATTTGCTTTCGATAATTTTGCTATTGAAAATCATTTTTGTAGGCACATTACAAGCTGAGATATAAACAAAAGAACACGATTGCTGTTGTTTTTGCAGCTCCTATAGATTTTAAACTTTTGTTTTATATTTTTATAATATGTACCTTTGGCAACATTTACAAAAAATCTTTTTTCAATGGGTCAATTTTTAGAAAAAAAAAAAAATATCATTTAAAGTTCAAATTATCGATCGATGCCAGTTATGGTCATTACATGACGGTACAAACTGTGTGAAGGATAAACAAATAAGATTATATATATAGCGCTCTTACGTATTTTAATTAAGAGTAACTGGTTAACATTCATATTAGTTTGCGTTTGATGCTGTAGGAAGGTGAAAAGGATCTTCTAATTTTCTTACTACTTGACTAGTTCAGTAATTAGCATAAATATATTTTTCTATTAGATTCATTATCATTTTTATCCTTATTTTTACCTCTTTCTTAATTAAAGTAATTTTGTTTGTCTCTCAAAATTGTTTTCACAAACCTTTAACTTGCTACTAGATTGTCGAAATATGCGAAATGAACTGGGTGTATCAATTGTATGCTGACGCGATAAGCCCAAATTCTTGGCAACACTACATTGACGACCCCAGGGTAGCGAAATCTTTCGTCGATTTTTTTGTTTTTGATTTGTTGCTGCTGCAGAGAAGTCAAACGGACATGATATGGACTTGTCGGCCGCAATATCAGTAGGCGATGTTACATTTGAAGGGGTTGCCGACAAGTTTACACCTTCTTGCGTAGGCGTTTGAGCCGTTACCGAAGGATTTGAGGGTGACTCTTCTCCGGAAACAGAATTACCAGACGTGGTAGAATTTCCATCGTTACCTTTACATGATGACTTTTCTTTAGTTTTGCTGTTATTCGAACTGTGTTGCTCCGAACTGTCTACGCTATGCAAACGTTCAATAAAGAAATTCTTTACACTCCTCATGATTTCCGTTATATCATCTTTTTGCTGTTCTTCTTAAGACGGCGAGTAAAGTTTAGCACAATTGGCGTGGAATTGGTGTTTTTTTAGTTGTTTATTTCCTTATTACTAATTTAAATCACAGACACATTCACTCAAACTTAAGGCTACACTAAGTTGTTTTAATATAAAGCTCAACCGTAAACGTTTAAATGTAAAATAAAGTAAACTGGAATTTGGCATTGTTATGTAATTTTTATTTTATTTAGCACTTAATTTACGATCACTTAAAGTGTTTTAAAGTTCTTTTAATTTTCCAAATTGTATAGACTAGATTTGCATTTTAATGTCACTGTATTTAAGTGTGTGCACGTGCATGCAATGTAGTCGACTGTAAATGATGGATATATCAGTTGAAAGTAAAAACATTTTTATTAACATTACAGGTGTAAATACATCTTATAACTGTGAGTTTTACATAAATATACACATAAATACACAATATTTGTTATATTCTCATAAACACAAATTGTTCGCTTTAAAAGTCTTTATATTTTTTAATGAAATTAACAACATACAATACATAAATATTTTGTTAAATTTTCCACAAAATCTAAGTATTAAATTATAAAATTTTCATATTATTTGTAAAGTATTTTGGCAAATGATTGCTTATCTAATTCTTTGAGAATATACGTATTTTTCCCGTTTAAATCAACGTCATCAACGTATTGTTCGTAATCAGTTTCGTCATTCATGTATTTAAAATCATCATCAAAATAGCAGCAGGTGTATTATAACAAAATAGATATGTATGTGCGTGTGTATATATCTGTGGACTTTAAGTAAAACATCTTAAGTCGAGATAAGAAAATCTCCAAGACGCTTTGTTTACACTAATAGGCGACTTCCTGATTGAGTTAAGTCCGTTTATCTGTTCATGTGTATGTTGAAATTAACTTTTTGAAACTCCCACGTATACTTTAGACTTTTGTATGGTATCAGTATATCAGATGTTCTTTCGAGATTTGCTATAGGAAATC
Organism: Phyto melanocephala; assembly: GCA_941918925.1. Taxonomy (NCBI): domain Eukaryota; kingdom Metazoa; phylum Arthropoda; class Insecta; order Diptera; family Rhinophoridae; genus Phyto; species Phyto melanocephala. Next base: position 128,287,815 of record OW799235.1, read on the forward strand.
AGTTATATGGGCACCTTACGAGCTGAGATATGAGCGAAACAACACGCTTGGGTCTGTCTTTTCTTAAAGTCAGATTTTGCAGCTCCTATGGAATTTCTTGCAACGTTTGTTATGTATTTTTAAAATATGTACCTTTGGCAATATTTACGGCAAATCTTGGTTCAATTAGTCAATTACCGACAGGGAAAATGGCGAAAAAAATTTTGGACAAAAATGTCAATGAAAAGTTCAGTCACAGTTGCACCATACAACACAAGCAAGCAAGATTGCTCAAACAGTGTGTAGGATAAATTAGGTTAGGTTAGGTTGAAAAGGAGGGGCACTAAAAGCCCAAACCAACGACAGGTATACACTTATGCCCAGTTGGCATGTTGTGCGCTCCATGTAGCATAAATAAGATTCGGCACAGTTGATTATAACGCTCTTGCGATTTTTTCTTTACTTTTTTAAAAAATTTGATAATTTAAATAATTTTTTACAAAATTCCGATTTGCTAAAATTAATCCGCGAACTATAAGATAAAAGCTATCACATAAAAATTAATAAACTTAAATTAATTTAGTTTGAATTTTTGCATGTTTTGCTTTTCTGAAATATTTGAAAATTCGAAATAAGTTGTTTTGTTAAAAGCCCACAGTCATGTATGAACGTACATATATATGAATATACTTTCGTACGTACAGTGCCGTTCAAAATAAGAACAAATGAAAATTGAAGAAAATTCTTTTGTTTAAATGTCAAAAACAGTCACATATTTTCTGTTCTCTCAGAGCGTAGTTAGTTTCATAACTGTCTGTTAGTTATGATCGATAATTTGTCAACATATCAAATTTTGTGCGATCAATATAATAGCACCAGTTAGCCTTTTCTTTAAACTTTTGCAGTAAGAGATATGAAGAACGAAAGATAATAATTCAATTCATAATCCCTGTTGTATTATTTTATTGGTACAATTTTTGTGTATGCTTACAGTATTGTTGCTGGTAATAAAAAAAATTCATTTCTGTAGATTTTTTTCTGCTCCCAAAATAATAAATATAAAATATTTTTTATCCATTTTTTTTACATTTGTTACAAATTTTTATTAAAAATTGTTATTATAAATTTTTTGTAAAACTCTAACTTTCAAACTCCTAATTTTTTATTTTCCCGATACAACAGAAATTGTGTTCACAAGTCAATAAGCCAAAACTGTATTTCAATAGACGATACAGAATACAATATCAGGTTGTGAATTGAACAATTAAATTTTCAATTTATCTTTGTAATATTTACTTAAGTATTCGGTTGAAAAATAAATTGGACGCGAAAAGCACTGCACGATTAAAAAACCCAACAATTAAAAACTATTTTTTCAAGATAAGAAGTATTCCGGAACAAGGAAATTACTTTTATGATCCAATAAAATGATCATAAAGCATGGATGTATGAGGTAAGAGTGGCATCACGTGGCCAAAAGCGAACTACTCGTATGTCTCTTCTAATGTTGAAGTGTTAATTTTGAACATGCAAAAATGATCCGTTTATGCCAACTATGGAACTAAAAAGAACATTGTTTTAATATACCGGTAAGTGTAGAAATTATTCGACGTAGACTGCAACAAAGCAACTACTTTCTTTTAAGCATGTGACCAAACGATTTGTCTTTTGAACAAATGTTATATTTAAGAATGTTATATTTGGCTGTGCCGAATCTGGTAATACCCTTTTATCTCTTGTACATAGGTGAAGTGACCACAGCTTAACTTAGCCAAGATATCAGATTTAATCTTATACGCCATTTTGCTTTATTTCCGACGCTTTATTTGATTTTGAATTTGAAGATAGTTTACTGTATTCTACTAGTCAAGTTTGATTTGATAACGATATTGATGGGGTAGAGAAGAAAATATAAGCCTCCATATGTTTAGGACGTCATCTTGGATATTAACTTTTTCATTGTGTTCTGTTCTTCTGTTCTGCCCTTTCATTTTATACTAATATTATTGTGGTAAAATTTGTAAAAATTTCCTTCTCATTAATATGAAATACGTGTATAAGTTGTATTATTCTTTATAATGATCTTATCAATCTAACCAGTATACCACGTTTGTATAGATGGGTTGTGAAAAAACGAGGTGATCTTGGTTTTTTCTTCCTATCGTAGTTGTTTATTGATCGATTTTTCTGATTTGCAATGCCGATCAGCTTGCATATATTTTTGACATTATGATACCACACACGTGTCTGAGCGATGTCGTGGGGCTTTAAAAACTGATTTCAACTAAAATGTGATTTCACTAAAATTACATCAGCAAAACGGCAAACAAGTGGTACATTGATAACTTAATCAATCTGAAAGTGTGGCCTGCACAAAGTTGTAAATAAAATATGGAATTCCATATTAAATTCGACGGTAAAGCTTGTGCGGCCGTAATTGCAAGTAAATGGCATACAAGAAAGTATTACATATTTACTTTTATATTATTTAGGAAACACAAAAGTTAAATGTTTTAACTTTGCTAAGTTTTTTTTTTTAGAATAACCAATTTTTTTTATTTAGATTGTGCTAGTGCTATTATTTTGACTGATTATTTTTTTGGTTTTTATACCCTTTACACAGTGAAAAAGGGTATATATAGGTTTGTCATTCTGTGTGAAATTTCTACAATTTTCATTTCCGACCCCATAAAGTATATATTTTCTGAAAGCTTATGAATACGGGAATTGATTAAGCTCTGTCAGTCTGTCCGTGTGTATGTTGAAATCAACTTTTTGAAGCCTCCAGACATCGCTTGGACCCGGGTGGGGTATTAAAATATCAGAAATATTCGGGAGTAGATCGGTATTGAAAATCAGAAACATCGGTACATAAACAACTGAGATATGAGCAAAAACTCACGACCACCTCGATTTTTTTTTTCACAAAAACAACATTACAACAACAACATACATACATACATACAAACGTGTATACTGGTTAGAGAAAACGTGGCATCGAATCCCAGCTGAGCCAAAAAAAAAATTTTTTTATATTTTTTTTTAATTTTTTGTTATTTTTATTTTTTATTTAATATATTATTTATATTTTTATTATTTTTTTATTTTTTTTTATTTATTTTTTTTTTTATTTTTTTTTATTTATTTTTTTTTTTTTATTTTTATTTTTTTTGTTTTATATATATTATATATGTATATTTTAATTATTTTTTTTAAATTTTTCTTTTTTTAATTATTTTTTTTTTAACTTATATATGTTTTTATATATGTATGTTTTTTATATGTATGTACGTATTTCATATGGGATGAATGGTGATACAAACTACTGTTATTGCATGACTACACGTTGTGAAGGGTATATAAGATTCGGCACGGCCGAATATAGCGCTATTACTTGTTTTAAATTAATAAATTGACGTTTTAAAACTCTTAAAATAAATAAATATTTTTTTTATTATTTTAGCAAACTCATACGTCACCGGATTTTTATTGCGTTTTGAGTGAAATCAAAACAAAATTTTTAAGATGTTAATAAATTTACGAAAACTTTTAAGATGGTGCTATTATTTTGACCGTAAATGTATATGTATAAAAAATTTTTAATTTTTCTGTTGTCATGTTTCTATTTGTTCTGTCTTGTTGGAGTACTCGGTAATTAAATATGTAGAAAATTTAAAATTTACCGCAATGCATTTCAATATTAAGCAAACCACTAACATTCTATTTTAAATGTTACTTTTATTAGAAATACAAACAGTGGTGGGGAACTACTTGTTTATTTATCTATTATTACAAAGTAATTAAAAATTTCAATTTAACTAAACAGAAAGAAATATTTCAGGCGGGCGAACCTTAACACAATGTGCACTACATTACAAAATTTAAAATTATTTATATAAAATGTTATTATAATTTCGACGTAGTTTAGCTTCAATTTTAATATATATAGTTTTTTGAGCGTTTAGGGGATTTCTGGAAAACGTCCTTTTATATGAGTTTGGGCCTATAAAACAATAATTTTGTTTACTTATTTGTGCCTGCAGAATTATGTAGTGAACGTTGAAGGCCAACTACAAGAAATTATTTTTCAATGAGCGCAAGTTGAAAACATGGACCTATTATAGCTGTAATCAATGGGGTTTTAGGTTTATGAGTTCAACAAATTACTTTTAGAAACTCAAGTTGAAATTCGACCTATGCTTTGATTACAAGGCTTAATGTTAATAGTGGAATAGGGTATAATTAATTGAACGGAGTAACGAAGAACATTTGCGGGAAAGGTTATGCTGTATATTTTTGTGTATTGCTAAAATGAACTGCAGGTAATTGTCATAAATTTAAAATATTGGGTTTTCCAAACTAAGCAAATTGAGCAATACAAATAAAAAATAAAGAAAACAAGTAAGAGTGCTATATTCGGTCGTGCCGAATCTTATATACCCTTCACATAGTGTAGTCATGCAAGAACAATTGTTTGTATCACCATTCATCTCATTAATATGAAATACGTACATACATATAAAAAACATCCCATTGCAGAATTATAAACTGAGTTTACGTATGTGTTTCCAAAAAAAAAAAATTAAAAAATAAAAAATGTATTAAAAAAAAACAATAAAAAAAAATTTAAAAAAAAATTATTAAAAAAAAAAATAAAAATAATAAGAAAACTATATATATAAAAGTGAAACTCTGTGTGTGTGTGTGTGTGTGTGTGTGTGTGTGTGTTAGCTATAGACTCTGAAACTGTAAAACCGATCGGGCTCAAACTTTGGTAAGTTGTTGTAGACATACCGGGGAGTGTTTATGGATGAAAAAAAGTGGGCGGGGCCACGCCCATAAAAAATTAGTTATCAGTTTTAGCTACTTGCACTTGACCGATTTTTCTGAAACTTTGCACACATATCGAGCTGTCATGACTAAATAATTTCGTGATAAGAAAAGTGGGCGGGGCCACGCCCCTAAAAAAGTTTTAACTTTGAGGTACTTGCACTGGACCGATTTTTCTGAAACTTTGCACACATATTAAGCTGTCGTGACTTTATAACTTCGTGATTAAAAAAGTGGGCGGGGCCACGCCCATAAAAAAAGTCTATAATTTTGAGGTACTTGCATCAGACCGATTTTTCTGAAACTTTGCACACATATTGAGCTGTCATGACTAAATAATTTCAAGATTAGAAAAGTGGGCAGTGCCACGCCTATAAAAAAAAGGTATCATTTTGAGGTACTTGCACTGGACCGATTATTCTGAAACTTTGCACACATATTGAGCTATTATGACTTTACAATTTCGTGATTAGAAAAGTGGGCAAGGCCACGCTCATAAAAACAATTTTAATTTTGGGATACTTGCACTGGTCCGATTCTTCTGAAACTTTGCACACATATTGAGCTCTTATGACTTTACAATGACTAGAAAAGTGGGAAATGTCACGCCAATAAAAAATTTATAATTTTTAGGTTTTTGCACTTCATATTCAATTAAAATTCAGAATGCATTTCGATTCATTAAGGGGCGTAGCAACGTGCGCCGGGTTTGGCTAGTATTATATAAAATAAAAAAAATTTTTTTTAGCTCAGCTGGGATTTGATGCCACGTTTACTCTAACTAGTATATAAGTATGTTGTTGTTGTAATTGTGAAAAACAAACGAGGTGGTCGTGGTTTATTGCTTATATCTCAGAAAGTTATGGGGCGATTGTGCTGAATTTCAATAGCGACTCATTCCTGGATATTTCCAGAATAAAAATGATTCACATTAAAAAAATTTAATATATATAGAAAAAAGTTCGAATAAAAAATTAATATATAAAAAAAATAACGATGCCACGTACACTCTGACCAGTATACCACGTCAATACCGATCAGCTCCCGAATATTTCTGATATTTTAATACCAGACGCGGGTCCAGACGATGTCAGGGGGCTTCTAAAAGTTGATTTAACATACACGCGGACAGACGGAAAAGGCTAAATCAACTCCTTTATTCATAAGCTTTCAGTCGGAAATGAAAATTGTAGAAATTTCAGACGGAATTGCAAACCTTTTTCACTTTTGTGTGTCTTTTTTGGTGTATCTTCAGTGTATATTTAAGATAAAATGATAAAGATACCATTAAAGTAAAATAGGTAGGAAGTAGTAACCAGTCAGTATTTCGACATGGAGAATAAGATCTCGGAGCATGTTCTGTGCCCCTACCCGACCTCTGGTTTAAAAATTTTACATAATTATTAACTTATGATAATACGACATAATAGCACACCTTGTGAATACATCAACTAAATGGTGTCTCAGTACGAAAGCATTTTTTTCTAATTTTTTGTGCAAGTTTCAACTCTGAAAGTTGGCAGCTTTCTCATAGGTTTATTTTGCGTTATAATTATGTAAACTTATTATGTTATGCTAGCTAGGACCGCTCGCAAACTATTACTCGCAGAAAGGTTAAAACATTTGAAGAATCTGGATGGGTTATGGACAGTAAGACTCATGTGCGTCAACGTTTCGGTCGGTCGCTTGAAAACATTGATGTTGTAAACGAAAGTGTGGCCGAAAACATCAATTCGGTATGGTTTTCAGAAATTTAAAATTTCGCGAAGCAATACGGAGCTACTTTTGGCAAAAGGCCTTTACCATTCATGAGAAACAAATGCACCCACAACAAGCAACTGTCTGATGCGGATTTCAGTCAAGCGGCGTGATTAGGTCTTACTTTTTGTTTGAAGATGCGGCCGAAATTGCAGTAACTTTGAACGACATTAATTACATTAATATGATAACAGGGTTCTTATGTAGTAGTAAAGTAGACGATAAATAGTTTCAGCAAGACGGCGTCACATGCCACACTGCGCTTAAAATGATATACTTGTTGCAGAACCGATTTTCAAAGCAAATTACCTTTGGAAAATTTGATGACAACTAGACACCAAGATCATGCTATTTAATGCCATGTGATTTTTTTTTTTGAGGATTTTGTAAAATATCGGATTTATGATAATAAACAAGAAACAATTATAGAAATCGAATCCGAGAACCAACGCGTCATCGGTGAGATAAAGGCACATTTCTGTGAAAGTCATGGAAAATATGAAAAGGTTAATTTGAGGGATATTTTATTTCATATTTAATCGGAACATGTTTTCTTTACAATTGTCTCTAACTATTTATTTTAAAATGAAAAAGTTAATTTTTACAGAAACATCATTATTTACAAAAAAGAAAATCTCACGCTATGCTGAACTGTAGATGGGATAGTGGGCAGGTCTATTTAAATTGTTTTACAAATAATTGGAAAGTTTTTGTAAATACTCAGATTATGCTAATTTTACAATCAAGTGACCTATAATCTATAATTTCAAAAATGCATAAAACTGACTGATACACACTTGCGTCTTTGTTATAGTCGTCACCGGTACACAATTATACAAATTCTAGCTGTTTTATTTTTTGTCCGTGAAACAAGTCAAAGAGCCCGCTGTGCAATGTACAGAAGAAAACAATAAATACCATGAAAAATTATACGCCTTAAATTTATTAATGTTAAGGAACATATTTATTACAATTGGAAATAATATTTTTATAGCCCACAGCAGGGGAAATTTCTAAAGGAAAATGTGCAAAAAAAAATAAAAAATCCCCTAGAGTGAAGTGTTTGCATGTATGTATGTGTTGGTATAAAAATATAAATCTAAAAACATTATTGTTCAAATAAAGTAGCCATTAAAAGCTATTCGTGCACAGCTTAGTTGCACTTCAAATGACACGAAACAAAAGTACATGTGTATTTTTTATTAAAAATATTTAATTAGAAAAAAAAAATAATAAAATGGAGTATAAATATGTAATACACATCCATAAAAATAATAATGTCATTTTAAGTCCTTTAAAGTAATAAAATTGGTGCAATGTTTTTAGGTACGGGTAATAACTTGCGCTTCTTTTATTCCCTCTAATGTCCCACAATAAATTTGGCCTAAATGTGTATGTATGTGTGTACGTACACACTTTCGGTGTAAAAGAGATTGAAATCTTTGACCTACATATGTCATAGCGACTACTTATGGAAAATGGGACTATATGATTGCAAACTTGAAAATTTCTATTGAACTTCAAATAGGTGTGTGTGTGTGTATGTATGAACGAATGTGTAAATGTGTGAAATTTAGCATTTGCCCTTGTTGCTGGTCATTTAAAAATCAAGTTGATAAAAAACGGTAGTAAAGAAGTAATAAATAATTTATACATTTTATTTAATAAAAAAAGAAAAGAAAAAAACATGTATATTTGTAATATTAGACAGATTGTCAAGTATTAAATTTCTCCACCACATAAAAGAGTTATTCATAGCTTATGGTTACATAAAGATGCTTGATTTAAAACATTCATAATTTACGTTCTTTTTTAAATATATATATTTTCCGTCTTTTAAGATTTTTCTTATATTTAAGATATATTATACATATGTATGCATGTGTATAAACGTATGTATATTTATGCCTATATTTTAGAAATTTTAAGATGTTGTTTGTACTTGTACAATAAAACTGTATTGTTTTTTGTTTTGTTTTTATTTCGATTTATTTCACATCTATTGATAAACACTTTTTTAAAATTTCAAGACAAACGTTAACTTTTTGTTATAGAATTTGTCTAATTCACTACTCGATTATTTGGGGGGATTAAATTAATTTTATTTGACACATTTGCCAAGACATTTATTATGAAATTTATGTATTTATTTTACTTTTTTTTCTTTCTATTTTTCTTTAATATATATTTGTTTGTTTAGATATTTTTTTATTTAAGGTTATAGATTAGATACGAGAGTTTTGTATTAAAAAAAAATGAAACACTAAATTTTTTTAATATTAAATATATATTATTTTTATATTAGTTCTACTTAAAATAATTTTATCTATAAATTGTTTTTATTTGAAGAGCTTTTTAAAAGTAAGTTTAGTTATAGTGTGAATTTCTTCTAGTAGTACGTAGTAATAGTATTTAGAATTTTTATTTTTGTGACAGTTTTAAGAAATTGACCGTCCATCTGACCGAACGAACGACCGACCGACTGCCCTTTATTTATAGAGAAAGACTAAGGGTAAATCGCACGTCCGTGGACGGATAAATTGAAAAAAAATATATAACTTTTTATCAATTTGAACGTTTTTCAATAAACGGTGAGTAGTGACTGGAAGTATTTAACAGAAGTGATAAGATATTTGTTGTAGACGGTAGCAGTGACTTTTTTATTTGGATTTCTCTTCTGGGAATATTGCCAATAGGTACAATAAAATAAAATATCTTAAATATTCTTATAAGAGTTAAGCTGTACATTAAAAGCTTTCAAATAGTATATTTGTTTTAAAGCTTTCCGACAAGCAATAGAAAGCTGCTGTGCATTAATATAAGAGAGCAATAAATTGATTAAACAGTGATGCTAATGTGACAATTGTTTTGAGGAATAAAACTAATAATGTGCTAAGTATATAACATGTATGTATGCCTGACAAGCCAGGCATATCTTTACAGGTGTTTTCTGTCAAGGCCAATTTGTATAACAGGGTTGAAGAAGTTGTGATAATATGTTTAATTTGGTAAAATTTTATTAAGAAAAGAATATATATTTGTAAAACACATTATAAATTGTACAAAAGCAACATATATACATTAATTTGGTCCATTTGCCATTTAAAAAGTACAATAAAGTTAATTTTTTTAATACCGAAAACCATTTCATTCTCATTTTCCATCCCTGCATTAATAAATAAAATCAAGGCGAATTCAACAAGTTTTAACAAGATGATTTCCAATTAGCTGGGCTGGTTATTTCACCTGTATATTTTTGTATTGTTAAATTTATCACATTCCAAACATTTTTTAATTTAAAATAATTTCATATAATATAATATATATAAAAATCAATGCTCACCTATCCAAACCAATTGTTTAGGCTTTGTTCGGACTATTTAGTAGATGGTTTATGTGAAGTTTGCACAAAATCTGTCGAGCGGTTTACGGGTAAAAAAGGGTCAAATCGGTAATCTCCGGGCTTAATAAAGATATCACAAAAAATCAGAAAGGACCAAAGAGTCTGTTAAAAATAATTGGATAGGTGTCTGGTACTTTTTAGCAATTTTGAGTTTTAAGGGGATAAAACGGGTTAAAACTGAATTTTAGTACTTTTTTGAACAGCATTTATCTTTGAGAGGGATAGCAATAGGAAAAAAGTAAAAACGTAGTTTTACTCTCCGTAAAACAATCTATAATGAATTTTTGTACTTTTTCGAAATTTTGGAATTTAGGGGGCTATTTTAAGGGCTAAAAACGGGTAAAATCAGTAAAATCTTCGGAGCTAATGCATGTAGCACAAAAATACAAAAATATCCTAGAAGGCTAATGACACTTTTTTTATATTTGGTGTTCCAAGGTGATAAAATGGGTAAAAAAATAATTTTGGTACGTTTTTTTCAATTTCAGTTATCTATCTATATAAAGGATGAGCGAATGAAAAATATTTAAACGGCATTTTTCTTTTGTTTAATTTGGTGTTTTTGAGGGGGAAAGGGTTAAAAACAGATAAAATCGGTAATTCTGTATCTTCGGTCTTAATGCATATACCCCAAACAGATTAAGTTTGAAAATAGCTAGCAATTAATAAAATATTTTTTTTCTTTGAATAAATGAATTTGATGATCCAATTAAATTTTTTTTATTATTTCACTTGATATGTAAGAAGCACGAACCGGGCGGCTAGTATAATATAATAACTTGATTTTTTACGAATATTGAAATGCAACAGCCAAAATTATCATATGCATACAATTTGTGTAGAGCAGTCTTTCATATTAGGCAATTCTGTTGCGCAAAACCAAATACCACGGCGGCAACACTATGTAATTGAAAGATTTAGTTTTGGCAGAGGGTAAGGTATTAAAGCTAGCTGCAGTAAAACCGTTGTTTACTTTCGTTTGTAATTGTTGAAAAGTGATATAATATTAACTATTTTGGGGTCAATTCAGCAATTTTATCTCCATTTGTATTTGTATTAAGCGAGTTTTATAAAACAACATAAGTAAAACATTACTGTTCATTAAACAGTGTTGAAATTCTCGTTTTGCTATCAAATTACAACGAACCTTTAGTTAAAACAGTAATGTAGTTATAAACTTATGTTCAAAATCTTAAATCAGGATGAACAAGGTATATTTTTCATGTTATTTAAATTATTTGTTCATTTATTTCACAAAGTGAGAGAGAAATAACTGATTTTTAGACCGTTATATTTTTTTTACAAAAATTGAACCAAAAAGTAATTTTTTTTAAATTTTGCAATAAAGTTTATAAGAGGGCCTTTAAGCATGAAACTGTTAACAAACACTTCTAATTAGCGGAGTCAAGGAGATAAATTTCATAAAAAAAAAATGGCAAATCAAATCAATCAATTTGTATTGTTGTCAAGGAATCAGGTCAATAAACAAAATAACTTCATAAAAGAAAAACAAAACACAGTCTCTCACCATTAGGTTGTATCAAAATAATAATGTATCAAAGGAAGCAAATTCCCGAAATTATAGGTACTGATGTATGATATTTAATGATCTATAAAAATGCTTAACAACTCTAATAATCACTAAAAATTTAAAAAATTGGACAAGTTTCATAAAAAAGTGACAAAAAAAAAAAACTTAATAGAATGGATTTTAGAAAAGATCGCAACAATTTTACTCAAAGCAACTAAAATCTTTTATAATTTCCCAATTTACAACCAATTGTATGTATCCGGATTCTACAATAGGTTTAAGGATTTTGATGATTTTTTCCTTTTACTATATCATACAACAACTTTATCAATATTTATAGAATGTCATATAAATATAACAGAGATGGAAAATTTAATATTATAGTCGTGTTTTTAATTTTTTTTTTAATTTCTTATAGCCTTTTTACACTTGCTAACATCTTTCATCAAATCAACAAGATGTTAATTAACATCTTCCCATATGAATTGTACGTGTTTGTGTGTCAAAATTTTTCAACATCTTTCAAAGATGTTCCTAACTCATTTTGTTTTACTCAACATCTTTCGATTATTTTAGTGTCTTCACTAGAAATTGCTGTAAAAAAATACATACCATCACTAGAAAAAAGTTACAAGCGCAAAAAATACATACAACGAGAGGACTTGTAATATGTGGTATAAAATAAGATATTTTAATTATTTTCACCCTCTAACAAAATTTAACGAAATCTGCATAGATATTGTAATAATAATTGCTTTCCAAGGGCAATAATTAATACAATGAATATAGAATTTTTAAATTCCATTTTTTTTAATTTTTATTTCCGCAAACATGTAAAATAAATATTATGACAGATGTAGGATGAAAGATGTTGCAAATGTAAACAAGTTTTTTTTTTAATTTTCAACATCTTCCACGCATTCCGCTAAGATGTGAGTAAGTGTGAAAAGGCTATTACAAAGTACAAATTCAAAATATTTAAAATTTAAATATTAAACCAGATATTGTTTAAAATAAATAAAAATTCTAAAATGATTTACCCACCCAATGGTTTAATTTTTACAATGAGAAACGTTTAATACCAACGATTTTTTTTCTTCTCTTTTTTCAAAGCGTTTTGCTTAAAAAAGTTAACATTACTGGCTGTGTGTAGTGACACAACAACAACTGTATTGAGACGTTATGCATATCAATTGAAAGTACATACATATGAAAGTACGAAGTAGTACACGCACATGAAAGGACATTATTTGTGTAATTCTCTCTTCAGTATAAGATATTTTGGTGATAGAAAAATATTAAGCCTGGAGAGAGTACACTTATACTTAACATTTGAAAAAAGCTCAACATCTTATAATGTAAGGCATGTACATACATGTACATCTGTACGTATGATTACTGTGTTACTAAACATAATTGTGGTAGTAAATAATTTACACATACATACATATGTATGTTGTGCTTTACTAGAATGTAAAATTACCCAGCATATGTTTTATAAGATACAAATAATTTTTTCAAGTATCAATTTCGACTTTATAAAAAAGAATATAAAGTTTATAGTTTTAAGGATTAAAAGGGCAATAATTTTTTTAATTTTTTCAAATTTAGTAAAAAGTGCATTTTCTTTGTTAATTGTAGTTAGTAAAAATATTTATTTAAAAGTAATTTCTATTACAATGTTGCGACACATCGTTATAATTCTGTTTTAAACACCTGCGCATTGGTAGAGGGAGTATCTATCTTATACATACACAGTTTCTTCTATACAAACGTGATACATGATATTAAGTACAACGATAAGAAAATTGTCATAAAATGAATAAAACATGCATTAATTACTGTTTTATGAATTCATTATTCCTAACTATTATGTAGCTCATAATATGGATTATCATGAAAAATTAATTATTATTAAATTATAGTTTAATGTTATGAATAACAATTTTGCATTTGGAAATTATTAATAATATCGTTTTAAGTATAATCGCATGTTTGAATTATCTTTGTAATAAGCATGTGAATGTACTAGTTGTTATACACTACCCTACAGAAAATTTGTATCAACCTGTTTAAAAAATATTACTAGTTTTGTGCATTAGAGAAGGAAAATTATATGGCTTATTTAAATGTGTTAAAAAACAAAAAAGAATTTAGAATTAATTTAAAAAATCACAATATAAAAAATTTTGAATGCGATGGAAATTGCATTTTTTTGCTCCAACCTAAACTTATTCAACAGTTTTTGTGTTGGAGATGATTACGGCAACCGATCGTGATCGTAATTTTACTCGAACGTTCGAGTATGCCGTGCTTTTGGCATAGATATTTTAATAAGGCCACAAAAACGATAGCTATTGATTATCGATTATCGTTATCAAATCGTATGAAACGTAAAAGCATTTTAAACCTATCATATGACATTGCAGCCCGAGTAAGGGGTAGGTGATTAGATTTCCACAACTCAGTCAAATTCTCCTTATTAGATTTGTAAACGCCACAAACAATCAATAAACCAAAAAATGCGTCTAGCTCACTTTCAGTAAATGGTGTGACGATTTTATTTTGTGGCTTTTTATTAGAATTCGGATACCTGTTGTGTAAATTTCCATTGTATTCTTCAGTTAATCGTATTCCCTTAAAATTATATCGCACATTTCGCTGGACAAAAAACTTTTGAATATATCTTTTGGTGTAGAAATGTGCAAACCAGGTACTGCGCCATAGCGTTGCCATAAAATATTCCAGTTTATTGAATGAAATTTTGGAAATGTGTCAAGACACCAGAGTTCCATCTTTAGCACAAAGTTCACTATTAGTTTCCACTTCTTCGCTGTTATTTGAATCGTATGAGTTTTCATCAGTTTCTATACACTAACTCAGCATATGATGCTTCTGATCTCATATCGCCAAGTGGCGAAGTATATACGTCATCAGAAACGATAAATTCTTCCTCGTCACATTCACATTCAATTAATATATTTTGAATTTCAAATAAATTTTACCTTTTATGACGTAAAAAGAGGAATCACAAATATTAAGTTTTGTTCAAAAACTATTATGACAATATAGCGAGTAATAACTTAAAATTCATAAAATGGGAAGTACCAAATTCAAGCTGTAGGGATTCCTGCTAAAATATTTTTGTTTTATATATTAGTGCTAGTGGTTAAGTAAATTTTGGTACTAAAAACTTAAAAAACGGAAAGACCAAAATGCATGTTATATTATAAGAGGAACCTTTAGAACAAAAAATCATTTTATGTCAATTTTACATACAGCACTATGGAAAAAATATGCAATTTTCATACCATTTGTGTGTGGGTACCCGGGTACCCCTGTCAGTCTAGAGAAGGTGTTTTTTTTTTGTCACTCACATAAGGGTTAATAAGGGCAAAAAAACTATTGCTATTGATTCACAATTCCATTTGAAAGTTTTGCTAAATGTTGAAGTGATGGGTAAACGACTAAAAGCAAAATTGATGAATTTACAGCTGTGATTATTTATAAGCCATTACAACCAGAATAGTTCCTTTTATGAGCCATTAAAATTATTATTTCATATGCTGTTGATGAACGATACAGAGCGCCACAACGTTCATGAAATTTAACGCTATTGCATTATTTTCTTTAGGGATATGCAAAGTGGCATACCTTCAAACCAAAATTGAACTCGGTTTTGTCAAAAAAAAAGCACAATTTACTAAAAAAAAATTGTGTGAAAATTGGACTTTCAGTTTGTAAAAGATAAGAGACAGCCTCATGACGGCTGCACGCCAGCCTGTTTGCTCTACATACACACATAACTCTTAGAAGCTCTGCTCTACTCTACAACTTGAATTTATGTCTTTATACCCTTCAAGAAAGAGTTATATCTTTTTCATATCCGACCCCATTAAGTATATATTTTCTAAAAGCTTATGAATTGAGTCGATTGGGAGTCGATTGAGCAATGTCCGTTTGCCATGAAACCAGCTTTTTTTAGAAGCCCGCTTATGTTGCACACATCTGTATGTTGTATCAATCTTTAGAAAATAAATGGAAATTAATCACTATTTCCAATATTTTCCAATACAGTAGTCTTGTAACTTTCTGAGTATATAAACACGTTCTCCTTTTTTCCATTTAACATTTTTTAGCCCAAGGATAATTTATAGACACTATAGATATGATATGTCTTTAGGGCAATCTGAACAAATTGGTCACTAATTGGCAAAGAGTATTTTGAAAAATATATATATTTCTTATATGTACTCCTAAATAATTTTAGAAACCTTGCTAACACAGCCTCTGAAATAATTCCTGATTAGACTTGATTTGACAACTGACAGAGTTGTGTGACATGTTTGGCTGTCTTGTTAAAACCACAGCTCCTGCACATCAATGTAACGTTCTGACCAGCATGGTTTTTGAAGAAGTATGAACCAATAGTTCCACCAGCCCATAAAGCACGCCAAACAGTCAGTTTTTCTGGATGTAACGGTGTCTCAACATACTTTAGGATTATCATACTACAAATACGGCAGTTTTGTTTATCACCGCAAAAACAAAATCGCTTATGAAAATCGGAATCAACGGCAATCGGGTTTGGGCACATTTACCGAATCTACACCTTGTCATTCATACGTCAATCTAATCATGTTAAAATGAAACATAAATCACTTGACAGCTGACAAAATGGCCGCCAGTTAAAAGTGTTGCAAATTTGAAGTTTTTTACCTTAAAAACAAACACTCGATCATAACGAAATTGGGATTATGGTTTATTAGGGGAATTTCGTTCCTTTAGAGCGCAAAACATGTCAATTATATACCTTTCAAGGATATGGGCTTTAACCTAAGCCTAACACTAAACCGTGAACGTGACCATTATCTTAAAAAAATTAGGTCGGGTCAACAAGAGTAAATTTACAAAAATTTTGCATTTTCGTTAAATGAAAACCGGTGACGTAGATACCTTTAGTATGTTTTTTATTTTGCTTTATTATTATAAAATTAGTAAACAAACTTAAGTAAAATTCAGCCACTTAGTAAATGATTTCGTTAGGAAATCATGTCTTAAAAATACAAAAAAATCAGTTTAGAAAAAAGGAAAATATGACTCAAAATAAAATAGTAATATAAATATATAAAAAAGTTATTTTATGTTCGTTTTTTATAACTAGAGAACCTCTTACATACAAATACATACATGCGTTGGAAAAGTCTTACTTTCACATTATTCATATAAAATGTAATACAAATTCGTAAACGTTTATTATTGTTTTGTCCAGCAACGCGGCAAGGGATGGTGTAATAAAGATTCGTCCCACAATTATATCTTGTTTATTCACAACTACTTATTTTTTTATATATATTTTATTATTTGATCTATAATTTCAACTGTTTTTCACTTTTAGATACAAATTTACCCAGCAAAAAAATCTATGACAAAAAAGTGATTTTGCAGTGGTTCAACTGGTGACGAAGTGGTTAAATTTAGATGAAAACACTAATGATTTTAACATTACATGAATTTACATGAATATTTTAATGAACTGCACTCCATTGTAATAAGTGCATGGAACTCATGCATATTTGGTGACAAGTATCGGATATTTCATGTGTTAAAATTGTTTGTTTACATTTATTCTTTAAGATATTTTGCATGATGTTGCATTCATTTTTAAGCACATCATTTATGACAAATTATTTTGTAGTTAAGAAGTCATTTAGAATTAATGCTTTTACACAATTGAATGATAAGTCTTGTAAATGTAATTTGCTTTGCACTACTTCCAATTTTTTTTGCTGGGTAGTTTTTAAACTAATTTTTTTAAATAAAATCCTAAATTTCGCGATTGTTGTACAACTGTTGAAGTTAAAATTACGGCCTGAATAAAAAAGCATTTCTCGAGTTGGTGCCTTTGCTGTTTTTTTCCATCGTTTTAATGTACCGTTTGAAAAGCTAGTTGTTCACTTGATGTGTGATATAACTAACAACATATAGACACCTAAAGCATACATATACTTTTAACTAAAGTAAAAATATTCACACTTTTCTAAACCGTTTATGAAATTCGCTCGTTTCGTAAATATTTTTATTTTAAATTCTTCCTTAAATTGACTTCGTAGTAGGAACGAAAGTTTTGTATAATCTTTGAGATACAACGAAAGGTTTCTTCTTAAAAAATTGCATGATTTCATTTTGATATTTCACTTGCTTTAAATCTTAAAAATCTGCTGCATTTACAATGAAATTGCTAGTTGGGCACTTAGTCTGATAGACCTTATTGTATTGGCGATATAGTGCAAGTGTATTGAAATAATTTGAATTTTGACTTTCATGTGGTATTTAAAGATTTTTTAAATTTTATAAAAAAATATATATTTTGTTTTTTGTTCATAAAAAAATTGTTTAATAAATACCTTATTGTCACTATCAGTTGTATTGCCAGAACCGAAACTGGCCAGGGAACATCTATCGGGATCATTCTCAGTCAAGGGATCATCCAGATCCCTCGACGAACGTTGAGATGAGCCAGAATTCTTTGCTGGTGATTTGGGTAGAGTAAGAGATGTGCCAGAGAAGCAGGTTTCCTGCATAACTTCTCGCAGTTTCTTAGTCCAAATCTTAAAGAGGGAAAAATAAAAAAGCACATTATTAATATATACAAAATTAATTCTTAAATGATTAAATATTTCTTACTTGTTTTGTTTCTAAACTGTTGGCCTTAAGTACAATGCGACAATCGGACAGCATGGGCGATCTTCCAGTCCAAACGGCAAATTTAGTCTCATCACCTTCGATATGTTCCGTAATGCCCAGATCTGTAATTGCAGAAGATAAATATAGAGTACAGGAAACAAACATACAGTATTTTCAAGTTAATAATTACCAGTTGTCATGAGTTTGCTCTTAAATTGATATTTTACAGAGCCGTTTGAATCCTTGACTTCTTTAGCAAACAATAAGTACATGTCAAATAGAAATACACGCCGTTCACGTCCCTTGCGTATTAATTGTTTAGTATCCCAGGCTTGGAATGCATCTTGCAAAACAACTTCTCCCAGACTATCATTGGAAACATCACAGTTCTCTAGCAAAGACAAATGCATGGCATCATTTGCCTTCTTGGGCACATTTAACATGACTTCGAGACCCTCCTTAATTTCACCATGACTTTCTTCGCAGCAGGACAGCAGATCTTTGAGAAGCAGTTGATATTTGGTAATGCGTTGAACCGGTTTGATTAGGTAAGCTGGCAGTGGATGTTCTACCTTGTGCTTGTGTTGCAGTTCGTCAAAAAATGTGCCAGCGTGTTGCACCAGCAAGTTGTTCGATGTGGGTTTGTTTTTGCAATAGTGTACATACATGTCGAATTTGCACGCCCAAGTCACGAAACAATGGCCAACATCTTCAGGCATGGTTTCGTATTTTTCCAATTCACGTAAAAATATTTTGTGATGGAAATTGTAGATTTCTCTAATGTTACCAAAAATAATGTCCTCTTTGCCTGACAGAGCTGCTGGTGCCCCTTGGCCTGAGCGGAATTCTTCAAGGAAACATTTAATGCATGTCTCCAAATCTTTAACATATGCTCTTTCTGTTTGCATTAATTCTGCCATTATGAATTCTTTTCTACGCGCTGATTTACGTTTCTCTTCGTTTATTTCCTTATTTGCTACTGTAGTAGACGTAGTCAATTTCGCTTCCAGAGTTGGATCTGAATGTCGATCGCTTGATGTGGAAGAACCTAAAGGGAAATTTATTTATTTGTTAAACAAGGTTTTGTTAGGAAGATAGAACAGTTTACCGGTAATAGAGCTTATTGAGGTGTTGGCATCAGACTCCGCCACCATGGACATGCCCAAAGATTTTTCCAGTTGTTCCCTATACGAATCCATGCGGTTGCTAAAATCTTTGTACCTGTTACAAATAACAATGTTCTTAACAGTTTTGCATACAAGTTTTTAATTTCTAATATACCTTTGGTCAACAGATGCCACCCATTGCTTTATTGAACTCGCATGTGCATGTCCTTTCTCTACCAAACTATCGGCTAATTGTATCAGCAGCTTGACACGCTCCCGTGTCTCTTTAGCTGTGCCCCTAAACTCGTTGTGCTCTTTGAGCAAACCTTCGGTTTCTTCACGAGTTTTTCCTACTAGATTAGTGCGCGACGACAAATAGGCTTCGCCTGTATTATGTATCCATTCAATGGCCTGTTTGGCACTACGCTCAAAGAGTACAAATTGTTGACATTGATCGAGCGACTTTTTACGTTGTGTCCAAAATTCTAATACTTGATTTTCCTGAGTAAGCAGTTTGTCCAAAATGGTTTTAACACGATTTTCACAATTGCCTTGAGATTGATATTCGTAGTACTGTTGGGAACGGTTGGCGTACTTAAGGAAAGTTTCTGCGGTTCGTCTGGCCAGAGTACAAGCTTTGAGGAAGGCTTCTTTTTGTTCTTGGTGCTTGGAGATAAGCTGCACAATAGTTTGAGCTTTGTCACTAGAGCCTCCACCGCCACACCAATCATCCTCCCTGCGATATTCCCTTTCCAAGCTGTCCAGTACTGAACACACCTGTTCGGCTGTTTTGTAAAAATTAATAGAAGCGGTTACCAGTTTGTGACGTTCTTCAGCATATGTAACCAATTGTTGCCATTTTTTAGTCACATCATCAGAGATTTCACGTATGGACTGAGGATCGTAATGGTTGGCATTGATGAGAGCATCGGCTCGATATTTTACTTGCACGGCCGAGGTGTGAGTCTTTTCAATTGCCACTTGAAACTGTTCATGTTCCTTACGTAACTGCTCTGCTTCTTGTAAGCTGTTCGGTGTTACAAAACTCGCCACCAACATGGCCTCTCCATTTCGTATCCAGGATATGACTTGATTGGCATCATTTTGAAACTGACATAATTGCACGGCCTGCTCCAGTTTGGCACGTTTGGCCTCCGACAATTCCTCCAAATCAATTTCACGTTCCCGCAGAAAATTTAGCAAATATTCAATACGAGCTTGTGCTGTATGGGTAGCATCAGCCATTGAAATAAATCCAGCTGATTCAAACATTTGTAAGAGTTCCTGGCCTTGCTCGAGAACCTCATAGGTGGCATTTTGTATATCACTGACCGATTCGTTGTGCATGCGTATGAGTTGTTCGGCCTTCTGGTAGTCACGTGACAGATCAGCATGTTGTAATTCCTCCGACCATATTTCCAGCTGAGAGGACAATTCCATGGCATCACGTTCGAAATAACGCAAACGTAGTATTAAATCCGCCCTAAACTTACGTGCCGACCACAATTCTTCCAACTCTATTTTTTGCTTTGAAAGTTTTTCGAGAGCTGCCTCCAAGGCAGATAGAGAACCTGTATTGTCTGAATATTCCAATGATCTCATTTCCTGAAGCAGCGCTTCTCCCTGCGCTATTGTTTGCATGCAACCTTTTACAGTATTGTCTTGTTGTTCTCTATATTGTTGAAGCAGTCTTTCGATGCCCTCTAGATTTTCCTGTGATAACATCGTTTCGTCAGTGGAAACATCTGCCCTTAGTTGGTCAATCCAGGCGGTCACCTCTTTTTCGTGGGTATAAAAAATAACAGCCATATCAAGACGTCTTCTTCTCTGTTCTACGCGCTCGGCAAAACTAGCCACTTGAATTTCCAATTCATGGGCCACTGAGTAAATTTCATTGGGATCCGCCTCACCACTACGAGCCAGTTCATCGGCAGCTGCTAATAGTTTTTCGGCATTACTGTATGTGTTTTGGGCCACATTTTCGAAATGCTCATGCGATTTCTGGTAAACACGAGCCTTCTGCAAATTTCGACCAATACCCGTATTTTTACGAACAAACACTTCGCCATGGTTTTTCAGCCAGTCCAGAACTTGCTTAACATCCTCTTGAAAAAGTCTTAAAGCCAGGGTCTGGTGCAAGCGAATCTTCTCTTGATGCCATTTCGATTCTAACGAGCGGTGATGACCCAGAATTTGATGTATGACAGCCAGGACATGAGAAGCACCTTCACTGTAATCAGCAGCAGGATTTTGACGTCCATATTTATTGTAAGTACTATTTTTTCGATGATCAGGAACACCGGGTGGAGGAGGTTGATTACACACCTGAACCAAATGATCCAATTGATAAAGTAATTTCTTGCTGGTAGAGTGAACCTCAGTATAAGCCTGACACATGGCCTCATATAAGGACTGATGGGTTCGTATAGCTGTTTCCAGGCTTTGTATGTCCGAAGGCAAAGGTTGAGAAGCCTGACAAGCCGCAGCCCAAGATGCCACGCTGTTGCAATACTGTTCCGCCTTGTGATGAAATAAAACACTTAATTGTAGGACTGCAGTACGCTCATCCAAGCCAGCCGCAAAATCCTTCCAAGTGCGATCTAAACGAGTGGCCAGTGTCTTAATATTTTGTGCTGCATAATGCTGACTTTCAATCAGTCGAGAGGCAACTGCCAAAATGCGATCGATATTCACTGAAACATTCATAGAAGCCACTGCAAATTTTTGGTGTTCATCTTGCAATGATTTGGCCACTGAGTAATTGTGACCAATTTCCACGTAAGACATTTGAAACACATCTCGATTGTGCAAAATCCAGTCAAACATTTTTTCACAATCCTGCTCAAATAAGCGCCACTGAAAACATTGATCTAGTTTAACTTTTTTATGTTGCCACAATGTCAGTAATCTCTGCTGGCCAGAGTGAATAAGATCGATTTGCCTTAAGGCCTTATTTATAGCAGCTGACATATCGGGATTATTAGTGGGTACACGGGATTGAGAAGAGGTACCCGAATCACTGCCACCACAGTCGCTACTACTTGCACCCTGTAAACAAAATAAAAATAATTTTTATAACAATTTTTTTTTAATACAATTCAAAACTTACCGCTGCTCCACTACATCCTGAACTCATATTGATTTTGGTCAATAATTTTTTCCCCTGCACATCCAAGTCCTCAATAGGCAACTTAAGAATTTTCTTCTTCATTTCATTGTGATGATCGAGAGCGTGACGCGCTCCATTAACGTCTTCGGCGAAATCATTACGTTGCAAATCCTCTTGCAAATCATCGATACGGTCTGCCAAATCGCTGGCTTGCCAAAAGAAATCCTCTATAGCCAACCTTGAATCGGTCCATTGTTGATGGTCATACATTTGATTGCCATCAAAGTCTGATGTTAGCTGATTTGGTTCGGCAATTTTATTTAGAGCTTCAATCGATATAGTTGAGGTTTCAAATTTGTATTTGTGTGAAGAAATCGAAGCACGTTGCTTTTGCCAAAAATTATCCGGTTTAATAATGACAACATTGTGTATGTTGGCACTAAAATGCTCTTGCAACACTTTCAATATGGCCTTGACATTTGTCGAACAATTGCCATTGCCGCGCATATCAATAATAACAGTGAAACCTAAATTTTTTGCCGAATCACTGCAAGAAATAAAAGGGTTATTATTAAATGTGGAAACAGTACATGAAAAACATTCAAATAAGATTTTATTAACTGTTTCTTTTTTGGGTTTGTTTTCTAAAAATTTTGTTTATTTAATAATTCTTACTAAGAATACGAATAAAAGGGGGAAAAAATAATACACGGCATGTGGACACATCGAGTTAGTCCTCAGAAATAAGAAAGCAGTGGAGGATTTTGTCTCTACTATATGAGTTTAATTTTTTACTAAGTATGACAATTAAAAGAGAATTTCCAACTTTTTAATGTTTTTTTTTTAATCACCAAATATTATTTTTATTATTATATTTAGAAGAAAAGGTTTGATAGTATTATACAGATTATTTCTTATATTCTATTGTAAAACTTTGAGAGTTTAAAACTTTTAATTTTGTTTAACTATATTTAAAAATTAATTTTTTATCGTTATCATATTTTTTTCATCGAAATATAAAAACATAAATAGTGGTTTACATATACATACATACATATATACAAACTAATAAAATTTCAAATCAATAAAATTATATTCTGAACCAGTTTAATTTTTGATTTTTTATAAGTATCGTTGTCAAATTTTTTTATCGAGTTATAAAAACATAAATAGTTGTTTACATACATATTTTTATAAACTAATACAAATTCAAATAAATAAAAGTATATTCCGAACCGGTATAACAATTGACAAAGATATCGACAGAGTATGACCTAAACAAGATGGGGACATTTTTAAACTATTGTTACAGCGCCCCCAGTAGATTAAAATCATAATTTTTTCACAAATGTAAATAAAGAATAGTGTATGGTAAGTACACTTATGATAGTATGGTTTCAAATTTGCTATTTTTTTAGAACTCCTAAATGTTTACGTCCTTATTAATAATAGGAAATTGTGTGCTAATTTAAATAAGTAAAAAATAAATAACAGCTTGTTAGTTAGCATCGATAACGTCGATAATATGCATTACAGTAAATCGTTACAATACCATAACAACCATACCATACATACCATAACAATGCGAGTAATTCTTTATTGTTTTGATATCCTAAATTTAGTTTATACTAGCACACCCGGCTAGTTTTTCAGGACCTATGCACGCATTTATCTATGAATTAATCTATCTTTTATTCTATAAAAAAAAGTAACGGCCTTAAAACAGTATTTGTCGCATATCCAGATCTCTGTTATACCTATAATTGCTATAGTATAATATATATGTGTGATTTTTTACAGTAACATTTGTGCTTCAGGAATTATTTTAAAAAATATTCAAATTGGGCTGACGTAATCTGGATATACGTTATTAACTGTTGGCTTTGTATGGTAGAAGCCACGCCCACTTCTAATTATAAGAAGAGCTGTCTGTAAAAATCCTTCATTATTAGCCAAATCAGTTACGCTATTATCTGGATATGCCGCAAAATCTGTTGGTTTTGTAAGGGAGGTGCCACGCCCAATTTTAATTTTAAGAAAAACTGTCCGTAAGAACCTTATTTTTATACCTTATTGTAAGAAAAAATTATCCAAATCGGTCTAGCCGTTCTCTAGTTATGGAATGACCACTTTTTTTATTTTTTTTAGACATATAAATATAGATATGCAACATATTATTAAATCTATTTGTGTATACATACATATATATTAACTCTTTCACTACCGTACACAACAGTGAACATATTTTTAGAATGTGTTGTTGAGCTATAAATTTTAAATATTTTTTCTATTTAAATTTTTTTTTCTGGATCATTCTTTCTGTATTAAAAATAAGGGTTTCCTTTGCCTTTTTATTTACATATTTTGAAGTTACATATCTGTCAAACTCTTGCTTATTCTAAGTGCAAAAAAAATTTAAAAATCGTATATAATTTAGTTGGAAAATAAGACTTAACATTTAACTGACAATGAAGGTTTGTAACAATTTGTCGAAATTGGAAAATATAGTACAAAGAAATAAATATTCATAGAATGACTTAATTAAAAAAAAAAACATTAAACTCAGTTTTTAATTATAAAATTTCTGTTTGTGTCGATTCAGACATTAAAGGACCACTGTAAGTAAAGGAACGGTTTTTTTTAATCTTCATTAGATAAATGCAATAGCGAATTCGCTGAAATACTCTGTAAAACACTTCTTATAAAAAAACAAACAATAATTTTTGAAAATTTTATTCACCATCATCTCTATACATTTGCCTTGGGTTCCAACTGCAACGACTTACACAATAGAAGTGTAGGTACAAATTAATTTTTTTAAACAACTATAATTTGGAAAGGGTTAAATTAACACTTTCAATAAAACAGCAAAAGTTTTGAATGTACAGCTACAAGTTGACTCTGAAAAGTAAAAAGCCTTAACAGAGTCATGCACTGTTTATAAATTTTTTACAGAAAAAAAAAAAAAATAAAAGAATCCAAAACACTCCATATATGTAAACAAAAAATTTTTTGTACAGGTTTATATACATACATACTTATACATACTTATTATTTATGTAAATTAAACAAAGTAAATATTTGTTTTCGTTTTTGGTCGCATATATGCCAAATTAGTCGCCATTGCAAGCAATAACAATAAAAACACAATTAATTTTGCATTTCCTAGTAAACAGCAAATATATGTAAATGATATTTCACAAAAATTTTGTGGATTTAAAGAAAATATAATCGATGTTTGTAAAGCATTCTAGGGTTCTTAAAAAAATGAAGAATTATTTTATTTATTTATTTATTTTTTTTTAATAATCGATCACTAATCTTTTAAAAACTCACAATTGTTAACAACAAACGAATTTTTTATTTCAAATTTCTCTTTTTAAGCGATTTTCTAAAAGAAATACCAAAATAGTTATACATAGTAGGTATAATGATTTTATTGTTTTATTTATTTAAACATTTGTAATAGATAAATACTTTGAATTTAATAAATAAATAAATATCCTTACAAATAAACTAAGTACTTTTCTAAAAAATACAAAAAATAATATAAAACTATTGATTATTTAAATATGGTTTTAAAAAATATTTTTAGCAATGAAAAAGTTGTGTTTTTCTGAAGCAAATGATAAATTATTCCTTAAACGATACAATGCATTTTTTTTTTGTACAACAGTACAAAGTACAACATTTAGTAAAAAATTGGCTGTCATAGTTGTTCGCAAATAATGGGATGCAATTGGAATAGTGTCGATGAATAATAAGCATACATACATATGTATATACAAATATTAACTTATAAGTACATTAGGGCTATACAAATTAAAAAGAAAAAAAAAAATTAGTCTTAAATTAGTCGAAATTACGATGATATTGGTTTTGTTTAAAAGAACAAATATTTAGAATAAAAAAACAATTGAAATTAACGTTTGCTTTGTGCACTGCCTCAATCAATTGCGTAGAATTTACCAAAATTTTAGCACAAACATATGTTACGGTAATTTACTAGCGTTGCCATTATTTTTTTAACAAAGTTGAAGTGGTATTTTCACACAAATTTATATTGTACAAATAACAAAAAAATAAATAAAAAAGTGGAAACAAAAAATATTAGCCCGAAAGAAATTCTGAAATAAATTTTTAATTTTAATTTATTATTTTTTTTTTTACAAATAATTCAAATTACACGAATAAAGTCAGTTCAAAAAGAATGATTTTCATAAAAACATTTAATTTTCCGAAATTTTGTGTGCTGGAAATCGTCTTTGTAGTATTGTGAAATTAAAAACAGGATCAAACTCAATGCTTGAATAATTGCTTAATAAGGTTTTGACCGATATTTCTTTTTATTTCGCTTTTATATTCATTTTTCATATGTATTTTAAATAAATTTAAAATAAATAATTTTACAAAGAACAATTTTTATTAAGCAAGCTCAACTAATAAAAGTTATTATATTTTTTTATACAGCAAACAATTTAGAAATTTATTTTATAAAGTTACTAGTTAATTTAATTATTTATACAGATACTGCCTGTCTTTCAAACTTTAAAAACGTCAAATTATATACATATAAGTAAATTATAAAAAAAAAATACTCCAATTTGTTTAATCTTTTACTTTTACTTTTAAATTAAGAAATATTTAAGCTTTTTAACTAATTTTTGTCATTGTGTTCAAAACTTGATTTCGAAATTATCTTAATTACGAGGTGCGCACGATTTAGTTGCCTAATGCAAACAATTTAAGGGTTTCCAAAAATAGTAGCTTAAACGAATTAATACCATTATCATTTATGCTGGCTCAAATTTGTTTTATTTATAATAATCTAAAAAAAAATAATTTAAAAGATAGTGGCGAATTTTTTAATTATAATAGGTTATTTTAATTAATTAATTATTTCACCATTAAAATATCTATGTATGTTAAATTTTGTTTAGTTATTTTGAATAAATAATTCTCAATATTTATATTGACTTTCAGCTAAGAAATTGTATAACAAATTTTAATTTTAAGAATTTTATGTATTTTTAAATACTAATGTAATTATTAAAAAAAACACAACATGTATTCTTAAATACAGTTATAAGTAAAAAATTATTTGCCAATTAAAATTTAAATTGTATTTATTTTACTTATTCAATCTTTATTAGATTTGCTAAAAATGCATTTATGTTATTATTAAATTCCAGTTAGGTATAATATAAAATCATTTTTAATTTTTTTTACAATAAAAACTGTGTTCTAAGTTGAAATACCTATTTCTTTTTTTTAAAAGCTGCTAATATTTTTTCTATGAATATTATTTTTAAGATGATTTTTATATAAATTTATATTGTTAATTCGAAATGGTAAAAGAAAAAGGGTAAAAAATATTTGTTTTTAAAAGATATAAAAAAAATCGATTTTATCGCATCCAATCAAAAGCTAATTTAGGACAAGCTTTTTATTAAATAATCACAAATTTAATTAATGTGTTAAGATTTTTATTTTGTTAATTTGACCAATCTTACCTTGGTATCATTATGAGATAACTCAAGAGACGCCTTAAATCATCTGGCTTTAAACGATCTCGCCTAGGTGTAGCAGGAAAACATAATAAAGGTCCTCCGCGACGATCACGTCCACCGGTTAGGAAAACGACGCGCTCCTGCAACAATGTGAGAATGTCGCGAGCGCGTTGACCATCCATTTTGGCGTGATGGAAGGAATAATGATGATTGAGGTTATTCTATTAGTTTTTGTTCTTGCGAACGATTGTTAAAAATAGTATATACCTAGGTATTTATTTTTAAATTCGTTTTTGTTCTTATTCACTAAAACACTTGTTTTTAACTTATTTTTTCTGTTATGTTAGTAGAATTATTGTAATTTTAGTTTTAGCTCGAACATAAATATTGATTTATTCAAATATTTGGCAAACATTTTCATGGTCACACTTGTTTTTCTTTCTTTCTCCAAATAACAAATTTGAACACTGCGGCACAAACAACAAATACTATAAAAAGATGTTTTGCAAAATTACAATATTTGAAATGATGAGAATCACAAAAGCAAATAGAATAAACGAACGACATATAAAATAATAAACATATTCCGTAGACTGAAGTCAACAACATCCACGCAACGTTGTTTCTTTTTTTAGTTTTGCTTTTAACATTCGTCTTAATGACGGCAGTGTTAATAATGACGATGTGGGCTTAAACAACTCAAACAACCAACATGATTCAAGGAATGCAGTGTGTAAAATTTTTGAAGGGCAAACTATAAACATTTCCCTAATATAAAAAGATTTAAAAGTAGTGCAAAGTAAATTATATTTTCAGGATTCTTAATCATTCTGGCAAAAGTATTCATTCTAAATGACTCCTAAAATGTGAAATAATTGGTCATGAATGATGGACGTATTTTAAAAAAGGTGCAAAATCATTTTAATATTCTAATTTGCAATAGTTCTAAGCACTTTTCAGAATGAAGTCAGTACATTAATAGGTAGGTACATATATCTCTTTTTTTAAAAATATTATCAACAATTTTCGAATTGTACCTATAACTATTTAATTATAATAAACAAATTAAAAAATCCTGCTTTTAATTGAATTGCCTCTACTGTTCGAAATGATTGCGAAAACATAGTCTTTTTCTCTTCTTGGTTACATTTGTTTATTTTATTTTATTATTGTAGTTATGTATGTGTGCTTTTTAATAAATAGTAGGTATGCTGTATGTGGTAGTACTTTTGTTTTAACAATTCTACTGTTTACTATTTGTTGGTCTTACTTTCTAATTTAAACAAATCTCTATTGAATTGGAGTGCATTAAAACAAAATAAATCTGCAATTAAAAATTTTTTCCGATTTTATAAAACAAAATAATTCTGTAATTAAAAATTATTGTTTTTGATTTTGTAAAACGAATTTGAATTTTCACTTTTACAAAATATTATTTAGGTAATATTTTTGTTTTTTATTAACAAACACACTACATATACTTATTAATGACCAATGACGACATAATTTGGAAGATAGAATGCTTTGCAAACACACATTGTTCTTCGATTGATATGTATGGCTGACATTTATTGAAATGGTGCATAATTTCCACCCCTTGTGTAAAGTGCACTTTATCAAAAGACTGAACAACAGAGGGCTATAAAATTGTACATACTCATATAAATAATTAATTCAAGCGAGACCATTAAGGGAACTTAATTAAAAAGAAAAATGTATGAACTCATACATGTGTTATACACATTTATATATAAAATTAAACTGCCTTTGGACAACGAACAAATATTACGGAAATACAAATGAAGATCAGACATGTATATATGTATAAAAAGAAATACGGCACATATTTTCGTTGTCATTGCTTTGATTCTTCATAAATTTTCAAACAACTACATTTACAGATATGCGTAATATACCACAAAACAAATATTAAACGTCAGAAATCAATGAAAATTTATTTTGCAGACGGTATCGACCAATAATAAATTTGTTTATAATTGCATTACAATATAATACAGAAACATGAGTCAAGTTCCAAGAAATTGTTTTCCTTTTTTATTTTTTTTAACAAAAATTTCGCATATTTAGCTTTTAGTACAAGATTTTGAGGAAGGAAAAAATTATACACACACTTGCAGTCATTTACAGAGAGAAGCCAAGAATTTTTCTTATTGTTGGTGAACTGGTGATTGAGTTGGTGGCCCGCTGCTTGTTCTTCTTCAAATGATGCTCATTGATTTTTCTTTTATCTATATTCAACACTAACTTTTAACTTCATTTTCGCATAATTTATTCGAGTTTTTCACTTTGAATTATTGAAATCGTTAAAAACATTTAGGAAAACATCTATTTTTTCACTATTAAATATTAAATTCGCTAAATCTTGCAAAAATATTCTACGCGACGTCCATGTCTGTCTTCACAAATTTTTTGTGAGTACTTGAAAATCAGCCAGTGTTGATATACAGTAAAATTGACGTAGAGTTGTATTTTCGACGATGATGTCAATAAAGCCTTTTATTTTCAAAATAAAACCAATATCAATTGAAATTAAAAATTTTAATAATGACCTTTTTAATATTTATATTAATATAGATAAAAACGTCGCTTTAAATATTAATTTTCTTTACAAGTTAAAAAATGCAATTTTCTAGATGAAAAACAGGATTAGTACATTTAAAAACTGCATGTGCTCTGTATCGCTTTTGTCAATATGCAAAAGTTTTTATATCTTTATGTAAAACTAAATATATATATCTCAATATACGACTTATAAGTCAAACTGTAATGCGTGTTATATATGTTATAAACATTGTCAGTTGGACAAAAAGCAATTAAATATTTTTCTGTGGTATATTATATAACCACAGAGAATAATAATAAGAAAAAAAAAATAAAATATATAATAATAAAAAAAGTTCAATGGAACCATAAAAAAAATAAAATATAGAAATTAAAAGATTATATACTATATTCGAAAATTGTATAAAAATATTATTCGATTAAGTTTTAGAATCTTGTATTGGATTTGAAATGTTATCTATAACAATATATATATAAAGTTATAAAAAAATATAAACAGTTGTTTTTTTGTATTGAGCTTGAGATTACTTTCTTTTATAAAAATAGTTTTAATTTTAATTTAAAATTTTATTTCACTTTCTTTTATAAAAAATAGTTTTAATTGTAAAATAAAATTTTAAAATAAAATTAAAACTATTTTTTATAAAAGAAAGTGATCTCAAGCTCAATACAAAAAACAACTGTTTATATAAATTAAAAAGATCGAAAACATTCATTTATTATATAAAAATATTCAGTTGTTGGTTAAAACTTCATTTATAATCGTTATATATTGTTTTAAATCCATTTTCGGAATAAATGCAAAATTGATTAGTTATATGACACAAAAAAACGTTTTTCATAACAAATTTTATATAACTATTTGCTTTTTTTCTCAAAGAGTTGGCAACACTAACTTTTGTATAATTATTGTTTTTTAATTCTCTTCCCAGTTATTTAGGACCACAACCATTTTATGCTTAATAGTCCAATTTCAATTTGACATATTTTTTAAATTTGTTATTCTAATGTCACAATTACAGCTGTTTATCAAGAAAAAAGTAAACATGTAATCTCACAAAATTAATAAAATCCCAGGTCAACACGTACAACACTTTGCACGACAAATCGTTTCGTTCCTTCCTTTTTTTCTTTTGTTATAGTTATTAGAAAATTTGCAAAAATTCTGCGTAAAATAAAATCTACTCTGCAACATCGTAAAAATAAATCACGTCTTAAGTCTCAAACACCAAGTCAACTGGAAGAAACCAGCACATCAAGAACAAACAGTATATCACAGGATTTATTACAACAAAGTGCGACTGAGAGCAAAGGACTCCAGAAGCGACAAGTATTAGCACAAACTGTGTTTTACCAGGACACTCAAAAAGGATTGCACGTTAAGAATACAGAAAGTTGTGAAGTGATTACGGAGGAATTTAGAGAGATGGAAACAAACCTAAATAAGATGTTGATTCAGGGTGTTCGTCATCAACTAAATGGTTTACTCTGTAAATACACCAATGTAATGAAAGGTAAGTTAATGGGAAATTTTGTAGAGAAACTTATTTTATAGAAAGTGTATTAAAGGTTGGCAGTATAGATGGTTTACGGTTGATCCACAAAGTGGAATCTTAAGTTATTATTTATCGGATTGTACGTCTGCCGGAGATGACGTACCACCACCAGCTCATGTTCTAACTAGTTCACCTCGTGGACAGGTCCATTTAGCAGGGGCTGTAGTCTGTCCTAGCGACGAAGACTCCAGAACCTTTTCTATTGGCTGTGCTTCAGGTGATACAATCAAATTGAGGGCTGCTGATGCTAGAGCACGCCAGGAATGGGTGGACGGATTACGCGCCGTTGTAGAGAGCCATACAAAGGCGATGGATATTAACAACTCAACTCCGTTGCCACCTCGTGAATTATTAGCGGCATCAGATGCCATGGTTTCCGCTAGGCAGGCACTCTATTTAACTGAGCAATGGTGAGTTATATTTTCATTACTTTCATTATAGCTTTTAATAGGCTTTTACTTTTTACAGCAATGCTTCTCTGGCTCGTGCAATAGAAAATATAGATTGTGACGCTTTTTCACCAACTGACCCCGATTTACTTATTCTTAAAGCAATATCTACCGCTAGTACGCAATGCCTACACCAGTGCCTCAGTATTTTACAACGTCATCAAGAGATCAATACGCCGCGTTCCGAAACGACTAGCGTAAATTAGTTGACAAACGATGCACAATTTCTGTACGAAAATGATGTTTGTTGATTTACAACGACGTCAGAACTACTACAATTTCTATTTGTAAATTTTAACCTGTTATATACATATATGAAGTCTCCGTATTCCGAAAAACACCATTATAAATATTGTCAAAAGAAAAATTTCCTTTATGCATTATCTCGTCCAAGGCGAATTCAACATTAGGTGATGTTAAGAAGCCAGCTGATTGTTATTTGCTCGTTTTATTTTTACGGCACAATGTCAAAGTTTGTTTACATTTAAATTAATTTTTATGTGCGTTGATTGAAAATTTTTATAAAAGTGTTAAAATTTGTGGAAAAAAATATAAAAAATACTAATATTTGTGCAATAACTTATTGGAAAAAAGGTAAAACACATTTTATAAGTTGAATAAACAACATTTGTAATGTTTTTAATTCAAAAAATGCAAAATTTCCGTTGTGTTTGTCCAAGTGATTTAAAGTTCTGAAAATTGTGAAAAATGTGATATAAAACACAAATATGTGATATAAACTGGCACAAATTAAGGTAATAAATTAAAAATACTTATTTATTTTAAAACTTTTCGCGTAAATTTATAAAAATAAAATTTTAATTAAAAGTAAACAAAAAATTTGTTTTTTTGTGTTTTGACATTCTCTTGGCCTTTTTGTGTTTGTTGCAGGGATGATATCACCTGATATTGAATTCGCCTTGATCTCGTCTTTAAATTCTATGATAATATTATAACAAGTGTTAATTATTATATAAAAAATATAATTACAACGTATGCATAAATATCATCTATACAAATGTACACGTTTTGAGTGTAAAAACTTCTAAATTGAAATAGTTTAAAATAAAGAATACCTAAGTATTAAGATAATCATATGCGGACTTAATATTTTTTTTCATTTGGAGAAGTATTTATTGCTATTTGGGCTTGATGTAATTTTATTCAATATTTTCATGTTATTTTAATCTTTATTTATTTAAGGTAAATTTTAATTTCGTGCTTGGCAACACTATTTTTATAATATCCGCTGTTGACATAACATCCCTGTTTTTGCAATTTGCTTTTTTGCATACAAAAAAATGCTCTAAATTAACAGTTATTTTTTACAATTTGTTTTATGTCGTTTTAGTTATATCCGTAGTATTTATTAAGAAGATGTTATATTAGTGGAGTTTGTTTAATAAAAATGAAATAAAGTGAAATTTAATTGAGAAAAATTTAAAAAATTATTAAATACTTGTTGGTTGTGCATGCTTGTTGAAAAGAGCAACTTTAATATTCTGTGTTTCTTTTCGTTTTAAAATTTGTAAGATTTTTTGTAAGTTGATAATTTAGTGACGAAGGAACATTCGATTTTTGTTTTTTTTTAGCTTCAACAATTAACCCCCATACCTAAACAAGAGCGTTGAGCGTCAAGCGTTGGAGTTTTACATGTGTTTTGTTTTTGTTACAATAACAAAATACATGCAAAATTGAAACGCTTGACGCTCAACGCTCTTGTTTAGGTATGGGCCTAAGCAAAATGTAAGTATGATAATGCATTATTATGTTTTATTAAGAATCGTAAATACTTTATTAAGTTTATTAGTTTTTGAACTAACGCAATCCAAAGACAAATTGCAGGAACTTTTTATGTTCTGTTTGCTTTTTTTTTTGTATTTTGTATTGCCTGTTTTTCTTACTTAATTTGAGTTATCACAATCTTTAATATTTAAATTCTAAATTGATTTCATTATTGAATTATTGTGTTGTTACAGTGAGTTTTACTTTTTATTTAAATAATTTTGTATGGTTTTAAAATTATAAGGCTTCAAATTGCATATCGGTAGGGCAAAAAATCACCAGTCGACCTCTATCTTTATCTAACAGCTGTGTTACATTCCAATAAGTAGAAACAAAAGAACGCTTATGATTTTATATAACACACGTACAATGAAGCAGTCACACAAACGGTACATCAAAACAATGCAAAATACGAGACACATAATTCTTGTTAAAAAACAGCCAGAGGCCCGGTTACCCTTACAGATAAATGATAACGACGCAATACTTGTTTATTCGGCAGGAGCTAAATTGTGACTGTGGGACTCTGCTGTTTAGTAAAGTTTAGAAAATGTCTTATTTTTTTCGTTCCCATTCTTCTTGCGATTTAGTTCATTTTTATTAAAATATCTTTTGCGCCATTTGTTTTACTGAATGCGAAAACGTAACCGAAATGTAGAATAGGGGTGGCCCTCAGTATCATGCGTTGTTATGAGATTCGGGCAATCCTACTAATATAATAAGTGTGAATGTTTGAATGTGCTGACTTCGATCGTAAATTATTATGTCACCCCCTATATAGACTTTAACTGGGTGTTTAAAATTCTCATCAACTCCAAGAGTAAGTGGGGTGAGGGGTGTCCTTGTGGACAATAGGGGTCTGTTTTGGATATCTCCAACGCAAATGCAGTTGTAATTTCGTTGGGGACTATCAAAGACAAGATCTTCAGATTTTTATTTTTAAAGGCTAAAAACAATTGAAAAATTGTATTGCCCTTGAAGTTCTTTTTCTTTCAACTAAAATATCTCCCGCAAACGCATACTTGTATCTTTATTTGCTGGGATGTATCTTAAGACATCTTGGAATTTGAACAAATACTTTCCTATGCATTATGAAACCAAGTTGCCATTAAAAGTTTTTCAATTGTAATATTTTCTTTAAATACTTACCTTCAGATAAATATTATTTAATAAGTCGTGTTTTATAGAAAAAAACGCATTTAAGTAATGGTATTCACGTCACCATTTCCAAAGCTTGTGGTTTTAAATATTAGTATCTTATTCTTTTTCTTTCGTATTTTATTTTTATTTTTTCTATTACGAAGTGTGTGAATTTTTCTTTTTGCTCTCATATTACAATAAGTTTTGTTGTTATGTTTTTGTTTATTATTATTATTTTGTTTGTTTGTTTAGCTATAGAAATAAGTAAATAAAAGGAAACATTTTTAATTACACTTTTTTTTTTTGTTATTGTAATAATACATGAATGTTGAATATTGTTGAGACAATTAATATTTTGATACAACGTACGAGTACATACTAACAAATTTAAATAGAATCAAAAAAGTCCACATATTAAATACAAACTACATTTATTGTTTTTAATTATATTTTGCTTGTAGTATACAATATAATAAATAATTTATGGCTATTATTACTATCATACAATTTGCAGGACTTACAAAGTATTTTTCAAGTCGTTTATTTTGATATTATGACAATATTATTATACGCCGTGTTATTATACCTTGTGAATCCCCCAATTGGTTACACAAATTTATGCGAATGCTATAGAGCTACGGCTAGGGTGATCGATTATTCGACTTTTTTTAAGAAACCGGTTTTCAAATAGTTTGAAATTTAAAATTTAAAAAAACCGGTTGCTATTTTAAAAAATAAGAAAAAACCGGTTAACCAGTTAAAATATATAAAATTTAATATTTAAAGAAAAAATTAAAAAATATTGTTCAAAAAAGTTATAATAAAAATTATATCTAAATATGAAATTTTTACAGTGGCTGCACAATAACGCAATAACTGACATGAATGCAGTTGACTATTTTGGTTTTAGTTAGTCGAATTTAAGGACAAAAGGTACTCTTTACTAGTTAAATAAATACAATAAATTAATACATAAATAAATAAGACTCTTATTAGGGCTGTTATAAATTTTTGTATCTCTTTCTGTACATTTTTTAAATGAAAAATAGATCTTTTAATCTAATATGCACTAACGTATTTTGATTGAAATGATTTCTGTAATTTGAAATACATTTTAAAGGCTAGAGAGAAAATATTTAAAATTTCATATTAAAAATTCTTTCTTATACCCCTGACAGATACAAATTTAGGCATAATCTAGTTTGTTCAATGGTTTAATTGAAATTTAAGTTGACAGACATTCAATTCCATTAATTAAAATTAGAATCTGGAAGGAGAGATTGTTGATTTTTCTCTATTGTAGCTACACTTTTTATCTAAAAGTGATCGATTAGCTAAGTTTGTACTTCAATTATCTTTAACTTTTAACGTTAGGTTTATATCTTATAAAATAATAATATTTAAGTTTAATTATTTTTCTTATTTTGCATTTGTTTTTTAAACAACAAATAAATTTCTTACTATATTATAGAAGAATATTTTATAGTTTTTATTTTCTGATTTTTGGAAACCTTTCGCGTACTATGGTACGATTGTTTACAAAGATATATGAAAATAAACTTAAAAATATAAAACAACCGGCTTTTTCGGATAAAAAAACCGGTGTATTCGATATTCGAAAAATCAACATTTAAAAAAAACCGCCAGCAAAACCCGGATTTTCCACCGGTTGTAAAACCGAGTCGATCACCCTAGCTACGTCCTATTAATCAGTTAATTTTTTTCTATAATAGAAAAACACTTTATAGTTGAAATAGAAACTCACTTTACCAAGAATTTTATTTTTTGTATAATCTTTAACACAAAATTTGCTAAATATTTGCTATCGTATTCATAAAAAATATTTTAGGTTTATTGAAGGCTTATTTGACAAATTTCTGTACAAATTTATCTGGCCTTTAATAAACCTTAAATATATATTTTTTTGTAAATACGGCAGTTAATTTACAAAACAAATTTTTGTACACATTCACACAAGTTTGTGTAATGTTGCATGATTTTGTGTATTTGTTTAAATTATAATTTCTTTTTAAATTTCTATTTTATTTATTAAGATTTTTACGGGTTTCTTTACTATTTCGCTTTATTGTTTATTTTTTTAATATTTTTTGATTTGATTGAAATGTATGTATTGGAATTTAACTATTTTAAATTAAGACTTGTTACATATTTTTTTATTTTTAATTATGTTTTGTTTTTCGTTTTTATTGAAACATCTAATAATTGCACAATTCACAACCTATCGTAAAAACCATATTAGAAAAAAAACGACACTAGTATAAAGTTTTCCATCTCTGATGTATTTAGACGACGTTATATGGACAGAGGTGAAATTGTTGTATGTGTTGTACAAAATAGATTATCAAGAAAATAAATCTGATGATGTTAAATCTGATTACGTACAACTCCTACGATAGTTTGTGAATTGAGCAATTGTATACTTACTATGTGCATTCATACTAGACTCCTCTAAAGGAAAATATGTTTATTTTGATTGTAAAGTATTTTACTAAAATCATTTCCTGTGTTATTGAAATAGTATATCGATGATTATATGTTTGGTATGGTATGTTGTATATTGGGGGTCATTTAAAGGTTAAAAATTTAAAATTAACTTTTTAAAAAAGAAAATCACAACCAAAGACTGCAGGAAAATGACAAGCATAATTAATTAATCGCAATCAATCTCTTTATCTCAAAGAGCAGAAAAAAATCAAATTATAAATCATTTTGATCATTTTGTTCGATTATTTTACAAATTAATTTTTTTAGAAGCAACTTTTAAGTCAAAAGCACTTTCATAACATATTCTATATTTTTATACCATTCACATGTGTTGGCAAGAATATGTACATATATCTGTGCCAAAAAGAAAAACCTGCTTAAGTCGAGATAAGCTAAAATTGAGATAATCACATCATTGCAATCTCGGAATTCAAAAGTACTCTCTGGTAAATTCTAAACTATTTTGGACAGCTCTACAGAAAGTTATAGCGTAAAAACTTTATATTTTTTATAAACAATATCACTTGGAATAATAACTAATTTAAAATTTAACTTTATTTTACGAAAACCGATATGCCCTTGAAATTATATAGCGCGGAATTCATAAAATAGTATTTATTTTAAAGGCAAACAATTTACAAAAATCAACTCAAAAATTTTAAAGTGCTTTCCTGAAAAACTATATAAACTGACATAAGCAGTTTTTCCTTATTGCCACAGATATAAGGCTTTATCATTCCGTTTGCAATTTCTAAAGTATAAATTTCTTATCCCATAAAATACATATTTTTATAATGCTTATGAATCGGGAAGTCAATTAGTTACTGCCCATCTGTCCATGTTTTATTTAAAATATACTTTTAGAAGTCCCAAAACATATTCCACAGACCTTTATGTGGAATCAACTTGTCGACTGCCTGTTTTTTTTTGTCATATTTTTACTATACAAATTAAAAATGTTCAGCCTTAAAATAATTTATGGAGTCTTTTGTTTCTATTTATATATGCATATGGATGGATATATCAGTCACTAATCGGCAAAGTTATAGACAAAAATTATTCGGAAAGATATTTATTTCTTTCAATACATCAAATTTCTTAAGTTTCTAAAATGTTTTTGGACACGCTAGTGACACTTAATTACTATAGAGTCGTAAGTCAACCTGAGAAAAGCTAAGAAATCGGTTTGATATTGAGATATAAGCATAAAAATAAAACTATTTTGATGGGTTAACAAACAAAAATCAATTTTTTTGCAGCTTATATGCAATCGAAATAGTCAATATGAGTATCAGATCAAGGGGCTTAAACAAAATATAAGTACTAAAAAAGCTTTTAAGTCCACGATGGCCGCCACTACAAAATGAGATATAAAAATATTATTTATGGGTAAAATTAAGTCAAAATTCATAAATAATATTAATTTAAAATTCATCTTCATAATATTTCTATCAAAGGGCTTGATTAGTAAAATAAAGTAAATTATGAAAAAGTGGAAAATCAAGATGGCGTCGTAAGCAAAATAGCGGATTTTTTTTAACCCCTTCAAATGGATATTTTTTTTTTTTTGACTCTAAGATCGATTGGCAGAGGTACTTAACCAAATCGCCAGAGTATTCCACGTTGGTTCCGGCTTCGTAAATCGATCTATACCTCTGTATAGGAAGTCGGAGACACTTGAACGATAATTAAAGCTGAGTTTTATGGTTCTCCTCCAGTTAAAAAAAAAAACGTTGGTTCAGTCACTGCAAGTCGACCTTTACCATTGTATAGGAAGTCGGAGACATCCGAACAAATAATTAAACTGAGTTTTATGGAATTCCTCCAGTTAGCATTGAGTTTAATTGGTACTCCTCTAGTTAAGAAAATGAGTTCAGTTGGTACCCCTCTAGTTGTAAATTTTGAGTTTAGTTGGTACTCCTCCAATTAATCCAAATAAAATACATGCACGTGGTTAATTGTAGAATAGTCTGGAAATTGTATCCAAAGCACAATTACGCGACGCCACACAATTAACCACGCGAAGGTGAGACGCAAAACTCTCGAAGTTATATAAAAAGTGACGGCCTGATTGTCTTTATTCGACAACAATAACGACAATGACGCGCGCGAGCTCTTGACCTGACCAGAGCTGAATTACGACTGTATGGATATTTTTGCTTATATCTCTGCTGATTATATACCATTTAATACCGATTTGTAATACCGATTTTCTTCGAAATATTTCCAAAAGTTTGATACTACAAACAGGTATGTCCAACATATGGTGACTTCTAATTCTATCAACACATGGAAAGATGGGCAAAAAAAAAAAAAAGGTTTTTCAAAACATATACAAAAACGGTATGAAGCTGTAATACCCTTGCACTAGAGGTGAAGGATATAGAATTATTTCATTTGTTGAGAATTATTTGACTCTACCTAATGCAACTATATATGAAGTTTCTCCATTTAATTTAAAATTGTTTTATTTAGTTTAGAAGATAACACACCCTGAAACAGTCTTATACAACGCTTTTCTCATGGTAACTTAAAGATTGTTTTACGACTATTAAGCTGGGTCTCCACGTAGCAATTTTCATTGCTAAGCATAAGCAAAAATTATTTTAATTTTTGGTTGTTTCTGCAAAGAAAAATAAAAAATTCAAAGAAAATTAAACGATTTTGACAGCCAATTGCGGCAATAATTGCTCAAGCAATCATCAGAGCAATGATTGCGCAATAATTTGCTACATAAAGCGGTCTACACGTCGCAATCTACATGGACGCAATCAAATTTGACAATTGCGGTTATAAATATTGCTACGTGGAGACCCCGGGTTAGAGAGAAGTGAATGTGACTTTGCAAAGTTTTTTAACTAACAAAGTACCGTATACTTAATTGTCGTATTTATTGAAATTATTTTTATTATTATTTAAAATAAGCTTTTTTGAAAAAAGTACCCTTCCATAATCATAAAATTGTTGTTTAATTTATTTGCAGAAAACATGATGCGGTATTCCAATATATGTTTTTACTACTTGATAAATGAACTGTTTTTTTGTTCTGGCGATCTCTTAAAAATGCATTCTATAGATTATTTCTTTTCATGGGATTAAAAAAAAATCATATTTTGTAGTCTTCAAAGTTCTATAAAAAATATAAATTGTTAGTTTTGATCTGTCGGATTTTTCATGTACAAAAAATGCTGTTACACCGTGTAACTTTATTAGAGCAGTCTAGTATGAATGAATACTTTAACTAAATGGTTATAAATTGTTTAATTCTTTTTTTAAATTTTTGTTATATGATTGCCTGCTGGTTTAGTTTATAGTTAGGAAAATCCCAAAACTGAATTAAAATGTCACAACATTTCAACAATAAATAATTGTTTGATCTATATCATGGCTTCGATAAAAATAAAAACTATTTAATAGTATTTTCATGATATTTCGTTTCTATGTCATTACATTCAATTCGTTTTTTTAAACACTCCCAGCGAAGTAGGCGTTTAATTTGGGTTTGTGTGTATATTTTTTCACAAAATATTTGTATGATTTAATTGAAACTGTGTGCTTTGAATTTTCATTTTACAAAAATAATTTTTATGTATTAAATTATACTAAAAATATTATAAAAATGTTTGCCAAAATGTTTATTTTTTTTTTAATTTCCTAAAGTTCCTAAAGTCATAAATAATAAATAAAAATGAGTGCAAAAATAAATACAATCAGAGTGATCAATTTTGTTTAAATACCTGTATGCATTGAAATAATACGTCTGGATTATTAAAAATATAATTAATAGATTTATGTAAGTGGTTTTAATAAAACAAACCAAAAAAGTCATATTTAATTTAATCATTTTAGAAGTGAAAAACACTGGTCATCAGAAGTCTCGTCTTAAGCTAAAAACTTAAATTATTTTTTTATTTTATTTTGTATTTCGTGTGAAAAAGAAGGCACTTCCTACTTAGATTCTGAAAAGTCCTAAAAAAATATTTAAAAACAAAAACTGGTATGCCGCAAGCAAGGCGAATTCAATAAGGTGAACTTATTAGATCAGCTGATCATCAGCTGTTCACTATTTCTAGGGACCACTTGTCAAATTTTTGTGTTTGTGTGTGTTTTTCTATTGCTGACATTTGTGAGCGGTGTTTTATTTAAAATTGCAAAAATTTTAAAAAATTGTGAAAAACTGTAAAAAATCGTAAAGAATTTGCAAGCAAATAGTGAAAAAAGTTGTAAAAAAGATTAAAAAAATTGTGAGCAAATTGTGTTGTTAACTTTTTAATTGTTAAAAATTTGTAAACAAACGTTGTTTTTCTTTATAAGTATTTGTGAATTTTTCAACAACTTTTTGACATATCGTTTTGTTTTACACAAAATACACGTTGTATTTTTTCACTTTGTAGTTGTTTTAGCGACGAGTTCACCTTATTGAATTCGCCTTGGCCGCAAGTAAAAATTTAAAATACAAATTAGAATTCATATTGAAGTCCGGTTAAGCCTGATCGTCTTACCCTACACCACACTAAATATTAAAATCATTACATTGTTAAAATTCAGACGGCCAAAGCTGTTAATAAATTTGTATGAACATTAAGTAAATTTTCGGTAGTGGGCTTTATATGGAAGCTAGAATCAATTATCGATCGAGTAAATAGAAATACTTAAATTGTTTGCATACGAAATCACAATATTATATCAGAAGTAAAAAACGAAGAAGTTTATTTTCACAGGATGGCACACAAGTTTTGTCAAGATTGTGGCAATTTTCGAAAATAGCACCAACGGTAACCGTGCTTTGTCATTAATGATGTAGATTAGGATAAACTTCAAATTAATCAGACGTATCATACCATAATGCCATAGCCATTACCATAACCTTAAAAGTACCTATTAGTGCTGCCATAATCGTAAGCAGCTGTTTACGGTTACGGAGAAGTGATTTCTATGATACCCTTAATTGGCCAGCTGATCGATTTTTCTTTATACTATCAATGTATAAATCTATAAAAAAAAATATAAATTCGCCTCTTGAAGTTTGGCATTGATAAGGGACAGCGAATTCAGTCAAATTCGCCGATGCATATACATTCGTTGTTAAATGTACCGAGGTTATGGTTAA
The DNA here is from genome assembly GCA_941918925.1 of Phyto melanocephala. Classification (NCBI taxonomy): domain Eukaryota; kingdom Metazoa; phylum Arthropoda; class Insecta; order Diptera; family Rhinophoridae; genus Phyto; species Phyto melanocephala. The sequence goes on from OW799235.1 coordinate 128,330,856, forward strand.
GGCTATGGTGCACCAATAGCAACCAACACCATGTTGTTATGCCGAGTCACCTTAAATCAAATATAATTTTGTCCATAAGTTATGTTCGAACAGCTGTTTGGTATGATTATTAAATGTTTAATTGAACCTTTAATATGGTACACGTATCGGCACATACAAGAAATATTTTAAATCAAATTAATATAACATTGATAATAGAAATCAAAAACGATCAGCTGATTAGTTACGGGATTCTTGTTAATGTACCCTGACTAATAAGGTATATACAGTCATGGTGTAATTACAAAAGGTGATAGCGTAAAGGAGACAATTTTTGTCTCTCTTTTTTTATGTATGAAATTTGACAATTCTTGGCACTGAAATCTCGTTTTATATATAGAGTTCGACAAGCATTCGCATACAAAAAATAATCAGCTGGACTTGCACCGCCACCTGTATGCAGTGACGAGTTCGACTAAATTTATGTGCTCTTCGTTTAAAAAATATTTAAAGGCGAATTCGTATTTTTTATGAACGCTTAAGTGATCAGCTGTTCTGTTAAGCTTACCTGGTTAAATGTACTTTAATGAATATATAAATATTAGTTGCCATCAAGCCATAAAGCTGATCTCGCCAGGATACACATATACATGTCGTAGTGCCAGCCCAGACGAAACATATATCAAATATATATCAAATCTAAATTTTTGAAATATTGTTCAATAATGAAGACACGTTGTTCAAATCGTGTGACGCTCCATTTATGCTAACCCTAAGCTATCGAATAGATTTTCTTTTGGGTTGCCAACACTTTATTGCAGAAATTTCGAAAAATTCAATTTATTAATTTATTTTGGGTTACCCTTTGTAAAAAGAGATTTTTGTTCCAAGAGTTGTCAAACTATTTCTATAAAAAACAGAGACTAAAAATTCTATCTGCGCTATGGCATTTGATGCCATCTGCAAAACTGGAAAATTATGACATTACTTTTGTGTTATCCTGTATATTTCATTCTTGCTACTATTTTATAGAGCAGTGTATGAGGCAAACGCTTCATCCTGCTAATCTAAGAGGCGAATAAGCGCTTGTTATCTGCAAAAAAGAAACTAAAGAAGTGGAACATCACATATAAATCACTTCCACATGCGCTTTCAGGTAATTACTAGATAAGTAATTAAAAAATGTGCTATATGTTACATCGTGTAGTTCAAAGGATCAAAGGGACATAAAAGCGCTTATACATTGAAAAGCCGATACACCAAAAACGAGTCACTGGAGCGGATTTCGGTCCAGAGGCATAATTGGGCCATTTTTCTTTGAAAATGAGCAAGGAGTGGCCGTGTCAATGGTGCTCGTTATCGAGCCATGTTGAACGAATTTTTGTTCACAAAAATTGAAGAGGAGGATATTGGCAACATTTGGTTTAAACAGGACGGCGCTACGTGTCACACAGCCGAAGCTACACTCGATGTTTTGGGCCCTGTTTTTGAAGATCGCATTATCAGCCGCAGCCGCTCATGTCGTTTGGCTACCTCGGAGCTGCGATTTGAGACCGTTGGACTATTATTTGTGGCGTGCCGTCAAAGATAAGTGTTACGCCAACAAGCCACAGACAATTGACGCTTTAAAGGATAATATTCGTGACGCCATTGGTGAAATACAGCTGCACACAATCGATAATGTTCTTAAAAATTGGACTGATAGTGTAGGCTACTGCATGGCCAGCCGAGGCAGCCATTTAAATGAAATTATTTTCCATTATTAACCGGAAGGATTGTACTTTCAAATAAAAGAAGAAATTTGAGAAAATATTCAGTAGTTTTTTTTATAGCATTTTCAAAAAAAAAAAAGAAGTTATTTGACGGACCCTTTACTTTGTTCAGTACTTGCGAATATCACCAATGGTGCTGTAGGGTATAGAAAATAGAACAAAACAGTATAATAACACATTTAGAACGTAAAAATCAAACTGATTGTATATGTTTTTGTTTCTTCTCATTTTTCTAACTTTTTACTTATAAAAATATAAACAATAACTATTTTTTTGTTAAATAAAATATTTAATATGCATGCGATAGAGTCAACAGGTTTTCTTGTTGTTTTTCTTGTAATTCCTTTCTTAACTAAACTTTTGTTGCTGTGATCGAAACAATTGAAAATTTGTAAGTAAACGTTGCCACCTTATCGACTCTGGCGACATGCATATTTAATTTGTAAAACTTATTCTAAATATCTTTTTAATATAAATATATTCTTTTCTTCACCTTAATTTTCTTTTTGTTCCTTATATTTGTTCTAGTGTTTAATTTTGATGAATTTTATTCCGAAAGGCATTTTTTGTTGTTTTGTTTTTTAGTTTGTTTTTATTTGATTTTTGTTTTTTTTTTTTGAATTTGTAATTTTCTAAAAAATAATTTTGATTTCCTAAAAGTTTTGTTTTCTATCCAAAAAGAGTTTTTCAGTTTTGTACATTTTTTTGTTTCAAATTTTTTTTTTTCAATTTTAATTTAATAAAAATCATACAAAAATTATTTATACTTAAATAAAAAAAAAATACATTAACACGAGTGAGTATAATTTTGGGCACACATTTCATAAATTCATTTCTGTTGATTCGTGTTGGTAATCGTGGTAGTTCACTACGCGCGAACTGTCAAGTGGAGTCTGTCAAGACACCGTTTTGACCAAGGCATATTTATTCATCAGGTAATTGCAGTTCGGAGAGAATTTTTTGTTTATATTTTTTATATATGAAGTATAACATTTGAAATAAATTAGAAAAGAGAGAAAATTGTTTTTTATTTATGCATTTTGACAGCTGAAATTTAAAACAAGTGTTGAAAACAAAAATCAGCTGACGAATCAAGAGTACCTGATGAATAAATATGCCTTGGTTTTGACATTGATTCGTGTAGTTATTTGTTTTTTTTTTAATAATTAATGTTCTTAATCTAAATTAAATTGGAATGATTAAAAAATAAAAATTATAATCATGTTTTGTTTTTACAATAATTAATTAATACATTTGTAGAGATCTTTTTAAGTTTATTTTAAAATAATACATATTTTTATTTTATTTTATTTATTTATTTGTTGAGTTCTAAATTAAATTACCTTAATGTATCTATTTTTGCACATACATACATATATTGCTAATATATTTACATAAATATGTGTCTGTGAGTGTATTTATTTGTATGCATGTATGTATGTAGGAACTTAAATTGATCAGAGAAAAATTGTATAAAATTACAAACAATCAGCAATAGCAATAGTGTTGTAAAAACCCGTTTAGTTATAAATTTTTCGTCAGTTGTGTTTAGTTGTTAACGAAGATCAAGAGGACCAATTTTGATAGCCAATGGCTTGTGGTAGTAGGAAAAAATAAGGCGTCTTCAGTCTTCATTAGGACAGTTCGTTTACTTTTCCAATAAATTCTAATAACTGAGTAATTCAAAAGAACTTACTCTTTAAAAAAAATTATTTGGAGCAAAGAATACGTAATTTTACACATCAAATACCCTTAAAAATTTATAGAACTGGGCACCCAAACACTCATCTTTTGTACAACTCAAAACCAAATGTATATACATACACATGTAGGGGGAATATCGAAGCAGACCACTACTATCACGGGTCCCTTTTCGACCTCCTTCGCTCCTCAGTGATTTCGTGTCCACCGATCAGTATACCTTCAATCACTGAGTCCTGCGCCACAACCGGCGTTTGCTCTGGACTAGGAAAACGATTTCACACTGCCGACTGGTGATTGTCGACAATTCTCATCGCACAGTCCATACGAGCACCATACGAGCCTGTCTACACGTGGTTCCCTCCATCCACCTTCGCAAGTTCATAGAGTTCACCCATTGAAAGATCTTCGCCCGCACTAACCCATTGCCCAGAGCAGTTCTGGGTTCCGGTCCGCAGAGTGCAGCTTCAGACCCCTTCTTCGCAAGTTCGTCAGCAGCGTCATTCCCAGCTATGCCCACGTGTCCCTTAACCCACATCAGCGTTACCTCATTTGTAGAGGCACACCTATTTAGCTTTAGAACACACTCCAGCACCAAAGAGGAGTTCACATCTATCCGCTGCATACGTTTTATAACCGACTGGTTGTCAAGTGCAATAAGAATTCTCTTCCCATACATTCGACATTCCAACAGGTGGTCCAACGCGTGCAGCAAACCAAGCATTCCGCTTGATAGACTGACACATACTCCCCCCAAAAAAAAAAATGTAATTAAATACCCGATTTATAGATTTTTTCACACCTTTAAATTGCACATATACATACATACATACATACATACATACATACATACATACATACATACATACATACATACATACATACATACATACATACATACATACATACAAATCCTTATTGATGTGAGTATAAAATACTGGAACGATGATTATTACTATATAGTTAATTCTGTTTAAATAATAATAATAATAAAAAAGAAATATACATAAACATAAATACATACGTATTACATAAGTAGTACATACACAAATGCATATGTATAAGTATAGTATCAACTTAATCGCTACTTGTTGTAATAGGTTCGAGTTTTATGCCCGTGGAACTTATGTTGCTTGTTGTGGCTGCTGTACTATCAATGGCTCCGGCTCCAGCTGTTGCTGCCGCCGATGCTTGAGATGTTACTGTAGCGGATGGCTCTAAGGAAGTTGCTCTGGCTGTATTAATACTGCTAGTGGTAGTTATCGTTGCTGTAGTTACGGCGGCTATTGACGACGACGGATAAGACGTTGAGGGTGAGCGTAAGGGAGAGGCTGCAACACCAACAATGTCGGAAATATCATCGGCAAATAGACGGGAGGGTGAAAAAGGGCGAGATGGTTTAAAACTCATTTCAAGTCCAAGTTCCGTTAGGGGGGAATGTAAAGGCGTTAGACTGTGAGGACTGTGGCGTCTGGACGGCGAAGCTGATGTAGAAGAGGGTGGTTTTGTTGTGGATGCCGTCGTGGTTTTCTGTAGAGATGGATGTACGATCGTGTGTGAGGGTGCGCCGGCAATAGCTGAGTGGCTAAGTGAGGAGGTGTGTGGACCAAATGACATTTGGTGTTGCTGTTGTTGTTTTTGTTGTTGCTGGTGTAGAGCATGTTGCTGCTGTAAGTGCAAATGTTGTAGTTGATGCTGCTGTTGTTGACTTAAAACAGCAGATGGATCACACCGACCGCCAGGACCACTGCCTGCCATGTGTAGAGCTACGGCCATACCAGGCGGAAGTTGAGGCATTCCAGGCAGTGAGGGTCCACATGGGGAAGGAACATGTCGTGGTCCCATCATGGCGGAAATGCCGGCAGTATTTGATGACGAGCTTAAAGCTGGAGATATACTTGCTTTGGGTAAAGGCACACCGCCCGAACCAGGCGGACCAGCCAAAGGTCCACCGCTAGCCATATGAGGCGGAAGATTAAAAAGATTAGGTGCACCATGGCCTTCACCTAGTTGCTGCTGTTGTTGAGCAGCTGCTGCCATCTGCATTTGTTGACGTATATTATGAGCTACTGCCGCCACTGCTGCAGCTGTGGCTTCTTGCGACATTTGGTCGCCAGCAGCACCTGGCATACCATTGGGACATTGTCCGCCAATTCCAGGATAACTCATGGGTCCCTCCTGAAATGGAAAAACAGGCTAAAAACAATAACAAGAGTTAGCATGCAATGTCTGCTCTTAGTGGTTTGTCTCTTCAACATCACCTACCGAATGCCGTCCGTAGGGCATGTGCACCAGACCCTCGTCCTTCAGATCTTTGGCATCGCGGAAGACAACAGTTTTGATGACACCCTTTATATGTTCGTCTGGCCAAATCCCCAACAGAATACGTTGTGGCCGCCCTCTGCCTTTCGGTCGCAAATCTGGTCCACCATCAATAGATGGCCCCAGCATATTGTGGACCCTATTGGCGTACAAAACAAATGTAGGATATGGAATGTCATACTTTCGTGCTGCCTGCGAAAGTGATAAACCCTCTTTGAGTACGCTAAAAATAGCTTCTGCCATCGTTTCGGGACGCCATGACTTTAACGGGCCACGTTCGCGAAATCGCAAGTGATGCATTAAACTTTGATTTGTATTCCAACATTTTTGCCACATCGATTGCAGCTGATACTGATAACTGTCTGCTAATGAAAAGAAAATCGAAAAACATATTTACACATCAATCACTTTCTACAACAGCACTTGCTCTTGTTACTAATTTTATACACAATTCATATTAAAATACAAACCTGCAATTGATGTACCAGATGCTCCCATCCATGCATGCGAATTTTCCAACATTTTGGCCTAAAAATAAATAAATGAAATTGTTATTATTCAACAACATATAGCAGTAATCTAGATATGCATTCGTACATCGCAACTAGTTTTTATAAAAACATATTTCGTTAACCAACATACAATAAATTCAAACCCAATTAGTCTGGTATTAACTTAAACATTTCACTCTACATCGATGAGTATTAACTCAAAAACATCAATAACAACTGTTCAACATATTGACTTGCTAATGTGACCTGTATTTATAAGGAAGTATTCTACATATATATAGACATACACACACACACACACTCACCCATAAACTGAACACATACATACGAATGAATTTAAGAGTACTTCTTATGTTTGTCATATTGGTTTGATGTATTACAAATGTATGTCTAACTGCCATATCCCAGCAAAAAAGAAGTTAATGGAAATATTGCTTCCACAATAGTGGAAGAATAATATTTTTATAAGAAAAGAAGATTTCGTGATTAATATTTCGGTTGCAACAAACAAAAGGATACTCACTAAGAAACAGTATTTTTTTGATGATAAATAGTGGTTTATTGTTTATAAAGAGTGGACCAATCATAATGTACGATGTTAATTGTGAATCACACTGTAACGTCAAGTTTTTTGCCCAACTTAATTTAACATTTCTTTGTTTTACTGTTTGACAAATTAAGCCACAACTAAGCAGAGCAAAAATGGCCGTTCAAATCAAAATGCATTTCGTGCACTTCATGTTTTTTTTTTGTCAGCATAATCGACTAAATGTGTCCACAATTGAGAGAATTGTAAGTAGATTTAAAAAAACCGTTCTGTATGAAATGTGAAAACACCTGTGCATGGCTGCTCAATTCGTTCTGCGGAAAACATTACTGTTGTTCGCTATAGTTTGGCAGAAGAACCGTCAAACTCCACTCGTCGTCGATCCCAACAATTGAACTTCTCACAAACATCACTGACAAGGTTCAATTGAATCAAAAGTAGAAGCCCACTGCCACATTTCAAGTGTCGTCAATACGCCGAATGGTTGATTGAATAGATAGAAGTGAATGTTGACTTTACAAAGGAAATCATCTTAAGCGATGAGGAACACATCAATTCTGATGTATCAACAAAGAGTTACTGTTTGGTGTGGTTTATGGGCTGGCGTCGTAATCGAGCCGTACTTCTTCAAAAATGAGGTCGGTCTAGCAGTTACTGTGAATAATGTTCGATATCGCGAGATGATAACGGAATGGCCAGAAATTGAGAGATTGACCTGGAAGATATGTGGTTCCAAACAGCCAACGATACAAATCTGGGTTTATTTAAAATTAAAATCGTAGACCACCTTGTATTAAAGAGAGTTTTTTTTTTCATTTAAAGCATATTAGAATCAGTAGTGGTATGGAATGTGATGTAAATCCAATAAACTGCAGGTTTAAAATAGCTACTACAGACAAGTTGTCTACAGTTAAATAAAAGTTTTGCTGGGTTACGCATGCTAAATGCAGTTGTTTTTACTTCTAAATCTCTTTAATATTAATTTTTTATATTTTTTTTTCTAAATTAAAGGCAAAACAATTTTAATTTTACAATGTTCTGTAAATTACACACATTAATCGCTTTTCTCCTCAGAACGCCAAATATTTGTTTCGACTTTTTTGCGTTATAGTTTGTCAGTGGTGCTTGGCGCAGTCTGAATTTAAATGTAGAGAGCTTGGTTGTCAAACACCAACTGGGCAAACATTATGGCGTTTAGTTGCTCGCCTAGAAGAGTATGGAGCAACAAGAAATGCTACAGGTTTTTGGGGGTCCGTACTAGTCATTCTGAAGATATCGCAAGTAACTCAAAGTATTGACTAAACAAGGTATTACTCAAATGGATATCAACCCATGGTCTTTGTAAAGACGTCTTTTGACGAAAAACTTGAAGATATTCTTTACAAAGCACATACTGTGTACCACCAAGCGCATGCAATATAACCCTAAGCCAATTTCAATCACGATGATGACAACATTTCATCGAAAACCATAATTAGCGACGAGGTAAATTTTTATCTATCTATATCTCTGGGACACCGAAAATCTGCGAAGAGATTTTATCCCTTTAAAGTTACTGTATGGTAAAGGTATACTGCAAAGGTCGAGTGCTATAAAGCCATGATAAACGACTTTCTTTTAGCTCAACTGGACGAAATTGGAGTAAAGAGTACATATGTGGTTCTAACAGGGAGCAATAACTAGCTCATCTAACACGACCTACAACCAACATTCTGAAGGCTGCATTTCCAGGTCGCCTAATCTCTGTTTTTGGTTATATGAACTGGCCGGTATGATCTCCAGATTTTACAGATTTGGATTTCTTTTTATAGGGTTTCTTGAATAGCGATGGAAAATTCCATAAATCGGATTCGCATTATCATTTATTATAGCCGCAGCTACTTGGCCGATATAATTTATTTTACTTAATGAAAAAAGTTCGGACATCAAATAAACACAATCCATAAGAAAAACTAAAGTTTTACATTTATTAAAAAAAAAAAAAAAAATACAATCGAATAACATCGGGTGACAGCGATAGGGCCACCTTGTAGCTACACGATAGGGTGCAATAGTAGTCTTTCTGCAGAATTCTGTGTAGATCAGTACTTAATACGTTGTAGCTCCAATATAAGGTCTACATTCGGAAATCATCTCATCGCTGATAAAGTATAAATATGGAACCGCAATAAACAGTAGACTCGCGGTAACAAAAACACACCCTTACCTGAACACCGGATAAGATGAATATCATTTTTTTTTACACTGACTACTCTGTAGCGTGAGCACAGTCAGAAAGCCTTATAACGTTAGCAAATTTGTCGGTTATGCAAATCGTTTTCATAAAAAGGGGTATCCCCGTAAGTGATTGTACAGGTTTAGTTTAGTGCGTGCTGCTGATAAAGCATGACCTTATCTAAAGTTTTTCGTGAAAAATGTTACAAATTCCACCAAAATTCTAAAGTTAAATTTCTTGTGATTGGAAAGGCAAAAAATCCTCGCTCTTTAAGAAATTTTGAATCTTCTGTGGACTACAATTGCTCCAAATCGTAATGGATTACAGCTGAAATTTTTGAAGCTTGGTTTAACTAATAATGGACGCTATTGGCTATTTAAATTCAACTTGGAAACGTCTTGAAAAGAAAACAATAGCAAAATGCTGCCTGAACATTTTTAGTTCTTTACTTCACGCCTAAACGAGTCATCGATTTGTACAGACTAGAACAAAACGTCGGCAGAGCAACTGTCAAAAAATTATTCATGTTCTTTGATATTGTTAAAACTTATAGAGTGTATTTTGTTGCAACTTTTATGTGTCGTCTCTTTCTTTCATATTCAAAATGCCTTTTAATATCAGACATCGTTGTTCGAACAAATGTTCTGACAACGCTGTTTGAACAAGAACAAAAAAAGGTAACACATTTTTAAAATTAATTTTCAAATACTTTTTATACCCTTCACACAGTGAAAAAGGGTATAAGTATATAGAGGTTTGTCATTCCGTGTGAAATTTCTACAATTTTGATTTCCGACCCCATAAAGTATATATTTTCTGAAAGCTTATGAATAGGGGAGTCGATTAAGCCCTGTCAGTCTGTCAGTCTGTCCGACTGTCCGTCTGACCGTCTGTCCGTGTGTATGTTGAAATCAACTTTTTGAAGCCCCCCGACATCGCTTGGACTCGGGTGAGGTATTGAAAATCAGAAACATCGGTACATAAACAACTGAGATATGAGCAAAAACCCACGACCACCTCGATTTTTTTTTCACAAAAACAACATTACAACAACAACATACATACATACAAACGTGTATACTGGTTAGAGAAAACGTGGCATCGAATCCCAGCTGAGGCAAAAAAAAATTTTTTTAATTTTTTTTTTAATTTTTTTTTTTATTTTTTATTTATTTTTTATTTAATATATTATTTATATTTTTATTATTTTTTTTTTAATTTTTTTTTTAATATTTTTTTTTGTTTTATAATTATTTTATATATTTTAATTATTTTTAAAAAAATTTTTTTTAATTTTTTTTTAAATTTTTTTTTAAAATTTTTTTTTTAATTTTTTTTTTTAATTTTTTTTTAAACATACATACGTAAATTTATAATTTTACAATGGGATGTTTTTATATATGTATGTTTTTTATATGTATGTACGTATTTCATATGGGATGGTGATACAAACTACTGTTATTGCATGACTACACGTTGTGAAGGGTATATAAGATTCGGCACTGCCGAATATAGCGCTTTTACTTGTTTTTCTTACAAACCATATGTACCTATACATAACAATCCAAAATACAAAAAATATATGAATTTGAGTTAAATCACTTGGAAATCATTTGGAAATTTTAAAGAGTCACACCTCCGTCAACATGAACAACTTCGCAAACGTGAACACGCTCGGTTTTTAATAGTTCACGTTACCGCGAGCCTACTGTATTTATTTCCGTGAATTTTCTTGCCATAATATTATTGTTAATTTAATGCATTGAATGTATGTATGTATGTATTTATATGTAGTAAAACTTATTTATTTACTGTCAATAATTGTGTGAACGTATGTACTGGTATGGTTTGTAAATACTTATGCGTATTGAAGGTGCTATTTTCAACTAAGATGCGCTTGGACTGTTCGAATCGGGAATACATATGTACATACTTAAGTACATATTATAAATATATTTCAAATAATTCTATACATAAACTTATAGTATGTATGGATATGACAGTTTGCGTATTTGCGTATTTGTACTCGTATTTGTTGTGTGTTTAAACCAATGCGTAGGAAATTTGTACAATAATGTAGTGGATATGTTGCGTTGTATTGGCGAAGTTAAGTTAAGTTAAGTAAAGTATAATATAATATAATTAAATTTTCTACGGATTATAACATTTGAAATATTAATGCATGTCTGTTCTTGTTGTGATATACGAATAAATCAAATGTTACAGAGTTGAGTGGCCCTTTATGGAATTAGATTTGTATTCTATTCCCTTGCATTTAAATACATATTTGACAGTCAGAATGTTTCTCTTTTGTGTCCATTAGAGAAAAGTATTTCACTAATTATCGAAATTATGCACACGATGCACACATACTCACACACACAGACTTTAAACGTACATACATATAAGTATATGTATTGTGTATGTATGTTTTTTGCGTATAAAACGCACCTCTATAGACCATGATTGCACCTCCATATTCAAATAATGTCACATAAATGGCGTATACAAATACACCATTATATTTATTAGACATACAGATTCATAAATGCATGTACATATTTCTAACATACTCTTAAGCAGATACACATACACAACAACAATAATAAGCAGGCATTTACATTTTTACGTACAAAGACATGGTGTGTAAGCTAAATTATACTAGAGAATACACGTCGTAGTCTACACAGCCCCATACACACTTGTACATTTATCTCAATCATACCCATTGCATACAGGCAGGCGACAAATCGGCTGGACTAATAACAGTAATGCATGTGGGCCGCTGGGCTGTTTTAGCGTGTTGTTTTTTTAAGTAGACTGTTAAGGACCAAATTTGCTGTCAAGCAAGATTTTAAAGATTTACTGCCTTATTGATAAAAATTATTAAAGGGCTTATAAAACTGATTTTCTATGGAAATTTGTTTTGCAAAATATAATACACTAGCCAAACCGGCGCGCGTTGCTACGCCCCTTAATGAATCAAAATGCATTCTGAATTTTTATTGAATATCAACTGCAGAAGCCTAAAAATTAGAATTTTTTTTATGGGCGTGGCCCTGCCCACTTTTATAATCACGAAATTCTAAAGTCATAACAGTTCAATATGTGTGCAAAGTTTCAAAATAATCGGTTCAGTGCAAGTACCTCAAAATGATACCTTTTTTTTATGGGCGTGGCACTGCCCACTTTTCTAATCACAAAATTATTAAGTCATGACAGCTCGATATGTGTGAACAGTTTCAGAAAAATCGGTCTAGTGAAAAAACCCCAAAATTATAACTTTTTTTTATGGGCGTGGCCCTGCCCACTTTTTAATCACGAAATTATAAAATCAGAAAAGCTCAATATGTGTGCAAAGTTTCAGAAAAATCGGTCCAGTGCAAGTACCTCAAAATTAAAACTTTTTTAGGGGCGTGGCTCCGCCCACTTTTCTTATCACGAAATTATTTAGTCATGACAGCTCGATATGTGTGCAAAGTTTCAGAAAAATCGGTCAAGTGCAAGTAGCTAAAACTGATAACTAATTTTTTATAGGCGTGGCCCCGACCACTTTTTTTCACCCATAAACACTCCCTGGTATGTGTACAACAACTTACCAAAGTTTGAGCCCTATCGGTTTAACAGTTTCGGAGTCTATAGCTAACACACACACACACACACACACACACAGAGTTTCACTTTTATATATATAGATTATAAAAAAAAAACATTTTAAAATCAATGATGGCACCCACAACAAAATGGCGTACAATAACTTTATGTAAAGGTCAAATGTAGTAATTAAACATGTACTTTTTACAACCCGCTTAGTATTGGTATGAATTACCAAAAATAACTTGACTAGTAAACTTTAAAATAGTAAAAAAATTATGGTGTCGAAATAAAATGGCGGGTATATGGCTCAAATATAGTAATTACTGCCTTGCTTCCTTTAATCCTCACATTATTCGTATCAAATACAAGAACTTAAGCAGATGATGTCCTAAATAAAATGGCGAATAATTTTTTTCTTAACTCCATCAATATGGATATCAAATAAAAGGGCTTGACTAGCAGAATACAACTATGTAAAAATTCCAAATCAAAGATGGAGTCGAAAAAAAAGCAAAATGGCATTTAACATTAAATCTGAAATCTAGACTAAGCTACGTCACTACACAGGTGGCAAGGGTGTATACATATAGCTGTATTATTCCATTTACAATATCTACAATATTTCACTTTTTATTTTGTGAAAAATTTGACATTACAGTAGACTCGCGGAAACGTGAACTATTAAAAACCGAGCGTGTTCTCGTTTGCGAAGTTGTTCATGTTGACGAAGGTGTAACTCTTTAAAATTTCCAAATAAATTAGACATGTGATTTAAGTCAAATTCATATATTTTTTTGTATTTCGGATTGTTATGTACATATGTTTTGTTAAGAAAAAAAAAGTACGTTAAAGTTAATTAAAAAAAATTGTTACCTTTTTTTTTTAGATTATCTTTTAATTTTTAAATTTTAATTGCTGAACAAATTCTTTCTCTCAAAAAAGCTAACGGGATATCATCTTCACAGTCTTCTTCATCTCCTAAAGAGCTAAAAATGTTCAGCCAGCATTTTGCTATTGTTTTCTTTTAAAACGTTGCCAAGTTGAATTTAAATAGCCAATAGCGTCCATTACTGGTTTAACTAAATTTTAAGAATGGCAGCTATCATCCATTACGATTTGGAGCAATTGTAGTCCACAGGAGATTCAAAATTTCTAAAAGAGCGAGGATTTTTTTTTTATTTCCAATCACAAGAAGTTTAGCTTTAGAATATTGGTAGTTTTTTGTGACATTTTTCACGAAAAACTTTAGATTAGATCATGCTAAATCAGCAGCGCGCACTAAACTAAACCTGTGCAATCATTTACGGGGATACCCCTTTTTATGAAAACGATTTGGATAACCGACAAATTTGTTCACGTTATAAGGCTTTCTCACTGTGTTGACGCTACAGAGTAGTCAGTGGTGGAAAAAAACATTACGTTCATCTTATCCGGTGTTCACGTAAGGCAGTGTTTTTGTTACCGCGAGTCACCTGTATTTTGCATTTTTTTATTAAATATTAATTTTATAGAATTTAAAAACAAATTTATTTTTTTAATAAATTTCTGTTTTAAAAAGTTTTGGATGCATGTTATGTTTAAACTTTATTTTCAAACTGTTTTATTACAAATAATAAAAAAAAAAATCTTTTGAAGTTTGGGGAATTTCTGATTAATTCTTGACTAAAACAGATTTTGTATTACTTAGAGATCTATTCTCTTTTATATTAAATTAACTAAGTTGTCAAAATATACCTGCTGTAATCTACATAAAATTGCATGTAGAATTTAAAAAAAAAAATTGCAACAATATTTTGTTTTTCTCCTGTTTACCGTTTTCTAAATTTTTAACGATTTCCAGATAATAAAAAGCATATGTCTGGGTGTAAAAATGTAAACCTTCTTTTACAAATAAGTTTTATTTCAAGATAAGATGTTAGCGATAATGGAACCAGGAAATGGGAGTTTTATGGTTAAAATGTGATCATTTAATCAAAAGTGCAATTGAAACTTTTTGTCAATACAGCCCATAAATAACAACAACAACAACAAGTGAACAAAAGCCAAACGTAAATGCTATTTAAACGCGCAATAAAAACGGTTTCTCAAATTTGTTTATTTACTTCAATTTTTTTTGTGGAAGTAATAATAATCGTATCTATTATAGGATACTCCCACATAAACATACTTCATTTATTTGTAAGCTTGTTTGTAGGCACATACATATATCTTTAAGCAATCAACCATACTTATCTGTATATATGTATGTTTGTGGTGTGTGTAGGCTTGTTTGTATGTCTGTCTGCCTATATCTACCCTAGTGACTGTTGTGTGAAGCTTCAATATTTACGCATTTATTGAGGCGTGAAACCAGCAATTGAGTGTAAAAAATCAGTGTGCTTTTTTTTTAATAGATTGATGTATGTTTGTTAGTATGTATGACTGCCATACTTAATAATTTTTCGTCTTTTTCGCTTGACTTTGCGGTAATATTAAAGTGCACTTGATTGTGGTGACTGTTGAAGTTGTTCGTTCGGTTGTATATTTTTAACCAAATCTGCTTGTTGATTTTTATTTATTTTTTTACACAACATCCCAAAAAAAAAAAATTGCCTGACAGGGTGCCTTAGGTAGTATAAATTTTCTATATGTATGACAGTAGAAGATGAAAAACACAAAAAAACAACATCGAGCTATAGAAATAAAAGGGGTTTATTCCTTTTAGTCTGATGGCAAATAAAATTTTATTAATTCTCAGCAGGAAGCAACAATTTAAACGCCTGTATAAATGTTTGTGGCTGTGTGTGTGTGAGTGTATTAACTTTTACTGACGGAATATTTGTTAGTTATTGCTGGCGAAAAAAAAACAGCAGCAACAGCAACAACAGCACAAAATATTTATAAATAATAATGTTATTTCTCGTAATATTTTAAAGAAAATTATCAAGGAAATTATCAAGTGGTGGTTTTTCAAATTATAATGAACATTTTGTATTTACAAGTCAAATCTCTGAATTAATTAGCGTAAAAATTTTACAATATACAGAAACGTAGTTATTGCTAAATTATACACAAACACGTATGAGTATGTTGATATGTATGTGGATACGTATGTATGTATGTGAGCATGTATATCATGTGTGTGTTTTAAACACCACATTTAATGGATAACAATTTCCTTCGGATATGACTAGAAAATGTCGAATTCTATATACTTTCGCACTTTAGTAACACTTGTACATACGTATTTACATACATACGTATATACACACACAAATTGGTTATAGACATTTAAGCATATGCACATACAAACTTCCTTATGTGCATGTTAAGTGTATGTATGTACACATATAATATAATAATATAAAATCAATACCACTATGATTGCACATACAAACACATGCACTTATGGCAAACGTACATACAGCGAACTTATGTATGTGTATTAATAAGTGTTCGCAAGTACCCAATGACTATAAATTTGGGCTGAAATTATATTTTATTCACTTATAAATTAAACGTTCTTAAATTTAACCTCTTGATGTTGTATTTTAAAGTGTAAAAATTGAGTTGACCGAAGTTCTTAGGGCTTCAAAAACTTCATATCAACATACACACGGGAAAAGGGGTAAATCTTCTCTATAAGAATTACAAATATTTATTTTCTTTCTGCGGTCACAAATGAATATTGTACTAATTTTAAAGTAGGTGAGAAACTTATTTATTTTTGTCGTTAATAGTGTGTAGTATGAAAATGTTACGACAACAAAGTTAATATTTGGTATTCGAACTTTCTTTTCTCTCTTTCGCTACAACGTTATTTCCGGCGTTTGAATGATATCGACAGAACCCCTACTTAACTAAGTTTCACGCATACACAAGCTGTCTCAAGCGTAGCTGCTAAGACTTGCCCTGGACTGGCTGCTTGTAAGACCTCTTCGGAGATCACATAGTGACTGTGGTTTATACCTTAGGTAAAAAAGACCGATGGTAAAATGGCTAATGCTCGTGCTAGTAGCAGACTTTCGTTGCCTTTTAACAAAGATGCTTAGTGGTTATATGGCTGTTGGTTGGTTAACGTGGTAGTTTACTGCACGCAAACAGTCAAGTGGAGTCTGTATGACACCGTTTTGACAAGACCACATCACTCGTCAGTTCAAATGTATCTCAGAATAAGCCCAAGAGTGAGGTATCTCAGTAGATACTTAATTCAGTCCAACTTGAAATATCGCAGAGAGACCATCCAGTACATGTTCGCCCAGAATTCTGTGTCTCTTAGCCGACAGTACAGGACATTCGCAAAGAAGGTGGAAAACCGATTTCTTCTTCTTCCTATCCAGACAGCTGCAACAATGGCCATTCGATGGAAGTCCGAGTTGATTTGCATGTTTGCCTAACATCCAGTGACCTGTCAATACCGCCAGCAACCTTGATATGTCCCTCCGACTTCGAATTGTAAGTTGTTCTCGGCCTTCTAGAGAAAGTGTCTGTAGATTCTGGACGGGATATGGCATCCATCTAATAATAGGTTTTTACCGGCAACCAGTTTCGGTTATTTCGCCAACTAACCGCATACCTTGCAATAAAGAAATATATAGCAAAATCTCTCAATCAATATGCTTGTACATAAACGGTCAGAATCATTTATGAAAATTTACCACCTATAAAATTCAACACGTAAGACCTAAAATTCACTCCGTGGTAAAACCACAATCGTATAAGCTTAACGATTCATTTGCTGATGTTAACTTTCTAGTTAATCTGACAAGTGATTATTAGCCTTCCTTACCATCAGCGAGTTTTGTAATCTCTAGAATTCGTATTAGACTAACGTCGCCCATAGTATTCACACTTAGTCAAATGTCATAGTGCGAGCTTAAAGCGAAGCTATAATATGCTTTTATCATCAATCCCATTTAAAGGGGATTACGCTTTATGGCGTATGTTCACTTTAGGCGAGCACTCTGATGCCAGCCATTGTTAAGTTGATGCCAGCCATTATTGTGTTAATGCCAGCCATTGCTGGTAATTCACAAGTAATATTCCCTGCAGTCTACGTATCGTATATAAAGTGTCCATGTACTGTCATCAATACTGTCAGTCACCTAAGGGTGACTCCGATTGATTCCAAGTACGTTTACTGTTCTGCTGATCTGGAGCTTTTTGTATATACATATGTGGTTGTCTTGTTTCACTTTCTCGATTTCATAGAGCCCTTCCATTGTTTGAACTGCTATATATAGATATAGATTCTCAAAATCTTCTTGATAGCGTAATGGATCTATGCTATCCATTTTAACTATGTAGATATGAATGGAATGTAATACTAAAATTTATGTATGTATGTAACAGTAAGCATTTTGAAGTAATCAGTACTTAAATGGCATGATTAACGTAACCCTTGCATTCTATACATAATTGGTGGATAAACAAGATATGGTTCTCTCGCCCGAGTTAACATATTGTTGTAAGTTGTAAGAACTGTTTTGAAATGGTTTGAATTTTTTACAATAAACAATATTATAAACAATTTTTTAATTTTATAAATTTTTGACATATAACAATACAATGTCATAACATGCTATGTGCATCCATCAAATATTGCACAAGATCTTTTATATTCTTCTTGTCTCAGGTCGTTATTTTAAAGCTGGATTCACCCATAAAATTTTAGTTCAGAACAAATTTTTTTTATATTGAGTTTGATGTTTTACTTTTGAGAGAGAGAGAGATTATTTTGTTCAGAAAGATTTTTCTTGAATTGGTTTAATTTTAATTCTTGTTCAGAAGAAACTGAATTGGGATGCCACTATTTTTCAATATTTACATGAAAATTGAATTTGGTTGCCACATCACACAGTGTCAGTACATTTATTATACAAAAATTGTTTTTGCCGAAAATTAACAATTAAAATGGAATTTAATGAAAATATTGCTCAAAAATTAATAGAAGAATTAAAAAACCAGGAAGAAAATGTTTGTATGACATGAGCAATAGTGCATACAAAAATAATTATTTAAAACAGGGTTTATGGAATGAAATAGGAGCGACTCTTTTTATTTTCGATTTTTTTTTTATAAATTTCTTTTGCAAACAAATTGACTTTATGCACTTCAATTAAAAATAATAATTTTAGTTTTCTTCTATCCGACATTTTCTTCACATATATTTTAATGAAATAATTTACGTTTGTATTTATTTAAATAGTTTGCTAGCGGTGCTTCCACTTTGTACAACTGTTTGCATTTTATATTATATGGCAGCTTTGTTTTTTCGGACAAATTTTCTTAAATGGGTGAATCGTTCTGCAGAAAACTCTCAGTAAAAAATGTTATTCTCCGGAAAAAATTTTGTTCAGAACAAATGGGTGAATTCACCTTAAGGCTCTCAATTAAAAGTTTTTAAAAAGTGTTTACGACTAAAAAAACTTTCATAATATTTATTCAAAAAATAAAATTTAATGCAACTTCATGTGTTGCTTTTAAAATTCGAATGATTGTTATGAGTGAAAATTTTAAATACAGTCGAACTTCTCTATAGTGAATCTTCACGGGGACAGATAATTATTTCACTGTATAGAAACTTCATTATACAGAAATATTTTATTTTTATACCCGCCACCAAAAAAATGGTGGGGGTATATTCATTTTGTCATTCCGTTTGTAACACATCGAAATATCCATTTTAGACCCCATAAAGTATATATATTCTGAATCGGGGTTTGATTTGATGACGATCTAGCTATGTCCGTCCGTCTGTCAGTCTGTCCGTCTGTTGAAAGCACGATAGAGGTCGCACCGAAAAAGCTAAAGGGCTCAAATTTTGCCAGAATCTTTCTAATAGACAAGGTTTGTTTGGTATTGAAAATGGGCTAAATCGGAATATTAGAAAGAGAGTTATAGCTCGTAAAGCAAGAATAGGTCGAAAAAACCGTGTCCTTCAAACATCGAAAAAAAGGAATTGTATCCAAACGCATAAACGTAGAGTCATGAAACTTCGAATATATATTTCTCGAGTCAAAAGAATATTTCTCCCCAAAAATTGCTTAAATCTGTGCATTAGAAAAGGAGTTATAGGTCAAAATGTACGAAAATTTATACCGCTCAGTGTATATTTGAAGTTTAAAACGTAATAAAACTGACAAAACTATATGTACGGTTCTGAAATTTTGCAAACATGGTTTTTTGGTCAAAGTCTTCGTTATAACGGAAAATAAATGTGCCACGCCCACTTTTTTTTAAATTTTTATAAAAATATATTAGTCATATTCATTAGCATTTATTCATTGCAGATGGCGACATCTGTTGAAGGCGCCACTACATTTTGCAAACACTGAGGATGATGTCTTTGCTAAACATCACGTAGAACACTAGATGACTCTAGTAACATTTTTTTGCACAAACTACAAAGGAATTTTATAGGGGTTTGTGAAAACGAAAATGACCGAAGTTTGTTGACAAAAATTAACTAGAGTAATGATTTGTGCCCAACTTTACATATAGTTGTACACACAGTCTTATGAGGTTTAAGATTTAAAAATATTAAAAAAAATGTGCATCAGTAGATTTAAAATAAGTATTTGAATATTTAAAATACATATTTTAACAATTTTTTTTTTATCTATCTATTTTTTTGTAAAGGGAGGTTAAATTTTAAGGGCCACAGGGTGATTCAAAATAGACATGCTCAGCATTTTGCTAAAACAGGAAATTTATTAGTAAGATTTTGATTTTTAAAGTTCTATAACATTTTACTTTTAGAAGATTTTCAAACGAAATAAGTTTTGTATAATTTTAAAATTTGTTAGCCATTAATACATGAAAATAAATTGTTTATAATGTTTAGAAATAATTTTTTTTTTTATCTTTAGGTATAAATTTTCCTAAATTCCTTTTTTTTAATACACCATAACTTCTAGAAAACATTAGATAACAAAAAGAAATTAGCACCATTTAGTAGATAAAACTCTCCTCTATACCCCTATACCCCATTTTATACCCGTTACGATCCGACCGTGATCAGCAGACCAATTTTTGTGACACAAGGTCAAATATTTTTTGCAAAATTTTAGTAAAAGAGCTAAACAAATTTTTTTGTAATGTGTTTTTTTGAAGTATTTGAGTTTTTATATCCGCCACCAAAAAAATGGTATGTATATTCTTAATCGGGGTTTTATTTGATGACGATCTAGCTATGTCCGTCCGTCTGTCCGTCTGTTAAAAGCACGATAGAGGTCCCATCGAAAAAGCTAGTGGGTTCAAATTTTGCCAGAATATGTCTTATACACAAGGTTTGTTTGGAATAGAAAATTGGCTACGGAAATCCTTCTAGTCAATGTTATTGTTATGCCAGAAAATTTAGGTGACACGCCCACTCTTACGCCCACATCCTATATAATGCTTTATTTCAAATTCATATAATTTCTCAATGAATAAATATTTTGGAAGAATTACGGACTATATTGAAATATCTAAGTTGTATTTATTAGCAGAAATTTTATTGACACGCTTACTTTAACGCCCATTTTCACTGAAACACTTAATTTACGAAAACATTTTACCAGCATATCCAAGTTATAAAGGGTGGTTAAATTTTAAGGGCCGATGTTGATTTTGAAAAAAACACAAATTATTTAGGAAATTATTATCATTTCTTTTTTAATGATAATATTTGTATGGTTCAATTATGTATGGAACAAAATATCGGCCAAATGGCCCCGCGACCTCAACGGCACACCTCGATCCGATAGTCCAAATTTTAAATAACATTGCTGATGCTCAATTGTTTGGCACGATGATGAGTCGAAGTTGACTTTTTTTTTGCCACACTATCGCGATAAACAGCAATGCTTCTCATTTAACGAATTTAGAAGGCATTCATAGATGTTCTAACATTTTATACAGACCTGGGGCCGAATTACGGCATCCGATATCGATCAAAATTTTACTCAAACGATCGAGTATGCTTTAAGTATATAGATTCTAATAAGAGTTTTCAAATTTCGATCACGTTCGAGTGCCGTAATTCGGCCTCTGTTTTAAATTTAAAATTTAACCACCCTCTACAAAGAAAAAGATGTATATTTTATTATAAAGAGATTATTCCAAGCGATTAACAAAATAATAATTATTGTGCTTTAAATGTACACAAAATTGGTGGTGGGTATAAAAGATTCGGCACAGCCGAATATAGTGCTCTTACTTGTTTTTAATTATTTTTGTTTGAACTACAATTTTACATTTTTCTTTATCAATAAAAGCTTCAATTACATTAAGACATTTAAATACATTTGTCGGAACGTTGCTCGCCATCTCCAAAAATGTTTGTAGTGAAGGGGAAACGTGTTCTAATGTAGGTGGCATTTTATCATCATTTGCCATTACTTCACCATCCAGTTTCTCTTCATCGTCATCTGATGTAATCTTCTGTAATCCACGACTTTCCAAAACACTGCTTAGAATATCTTTATCGGACGGAATGCCCATGGTTTGCACATCAATATCTACTCTTACATAGTACTCAAATGATGCATCGATATTAGCTACTTTTCTAAATGAAGCCTGTAAAACAGCTAAATCTGATAGTAGAAGAAGTTTTTCTTGAATCCAATTACTATTTTGAATCTGTATGTCATTTTTGTTCTGTTTTCCATTGCTTCGCCAATGTCTTCAAAAGGACAAGTTCGAAGTCTCTTACGCTTAATGCTTAAATGCTCGTCTTCTACATTCTTTTGACTGACTGGTTATTTTAAATGTTTGATAATGTGCTGGGAAGAATTCCAAACTCTTAAGATATATTTTTTGTTTGTTCTTTGATGTCCCTTCTTCAATTTTATTAATAATAATACCTTTTTTTTGGAGAAATACTACTCCGGTGCATCATTTTCGTTCACTGAACTCGGTTAACTGCTGTTAGAAGGCAAATCATTAACTTTTTTGTTTTTATTTTTATATTTTGGGAATCCCAAGAATATTACTTATTTTCTTTATAAAAAAATGCAAAATAAAGCTGCTAAAAATAGTTCATTATATGGAGAAAAAACACACGTAAAATGTATTTTTGTTTCCAAAATTTTGTTCATAGTAAAGCAAGATTCACTGTAAGGAAATTCATCATACGGAGATCGAAATACATTGAAAGTGGAACGAAAAAGCTGTTTTCTTGATTTTAGTTCCTAATAAGGAGAACTTCATTATATACAGGTTCACTATAAGGAAGCTCGACTGTATATCAAATCAAACGCTTAGATTATAAAATTAGCACATTAATGAATGCGCTAACAGTCCCCAACTATTTTGCTGTAAGTAGGTTAAATCAGTTTAGTAATTAGTAAAACCTAGAACTTAAACATTTAAATCGATTGGGATAATTAAATTATGAAGGAGCTCAAGTAGATTTAATAAAAGAAATAAACTATAATTGCTCTAAAGTTACATTTTGTCTCTAGAATTGTTTTTAAAAATTGGTGAATGAAAGTTTTCTTTTATTACTGTACACCAGCGGTCATCAACTACTTTCATTTGGGGTCCGTTTTAACTAAACCACGACCATCGCGGTCCGGAAGGTAATAAACTGAACTATTTAAATAATATGTATGTTTGATACGGTATCAATGGACAGATAAAACGAATGGGGTTCGGTGCATTATTTTATTAAATTATAAACAAATGCTTTGAATATAAAGATGTAAGTACTAAGGGTTTTTACAATATTGATGAGAAAAATTACTTCTTTTGTCTTAAACTATTAAGGTTATTCTCATTAAATCTCAGAGATGTTCATCGGTAAGTCTGTTCCGGAACTGATTTTTAATGAACAACACAAAGATATGTTGACCCAATCAAAGTGAGAAGTTTCAAGGGTAGTTTTTTTATTTCTTGGTATTTATCCAAAACTCTTGACGAGAAACTTCTTGTTTTTCGTGTTTTAAAATTGTATTTTATTGGAAACTAGAAAAGCCCGGCGCGCGTTGCTACGCCCCTTAATGAATAAAAATGCATTCTGAATTTTAATTGAATATCAAGTGCAAATAGCTAAATATTATAACTTTTTAAATGGGCGTGGTACTGCCATAATCACGAAACTAAATATTCATGCAGCTCAATATGTGTTCAAAATTCAGAAAAATCGGTCCAGTGCAAGTAGCTGAATATGATAATTCTTTTTATGGGCGTGACACCGCCCACTTTTCTAATCAAGAAATTGTAAAGTCATGACAGCTCAATATGTGTGCATAGTTTCAGAAAAATCGGTCCAGTGCAAGTATGTACCTCAAAATTTTAACTTTTTTATGGGCGTGGTCCCGCCCACTTTTCTAATCATGAAATTAAATAGTCCTGACAGCGTAATATGTGTGTGCAAAGTTTCAGAAAAATCGATCTAGTGCAAGTAGCTAAAAATGATAACTTATTTCTTATGGGCGTGGCACTGCCTACTTTTTTCCACCCATAAACACTCCCTGGAATGTGTACAACAACTTGCCAGAGTTTGAGTCCGATCGGTTTTACAGTTTCGGAGTCTATAGCTAACACACACACACACACACACAGGCAGACAGAGTTTCACTTTTATATATATAGATCGATCATTTCCATCTGGAGAGAAGCTTTTATTACTCAACACAGCCTGTTCGACGAGTTTATGTTTGAGATTTTGATGCATCACATTGATGATATGGATATCACTAATGAAATTAATTGTGTTGTCGCTCCCGAATTATCTTTTTTTTTTTCATAGGTTTCCCTATTATTTGTTAGTTAACGGATCATCACCAAAGGCTGATGTCGAGACGTATTGTATTGTTAACACAATGTCCGCATAAAATAGGTATACCGCCCGCCAGTTGGTGACCCGTGCTGTACACTATTCTTAAATATATGTATGTATGTGTAGTTAAAGCGATTGCAAACTTGATACCTATAAACGCAATATTTATACACAAATATGCAAATGTGTATGTATTTATGTTTGTACATATTTATATACTAGTACGTGTTTGTGTGTGTATTTCGATTTTCCAATTTATTTGTAACTATGATCGACTAAACATTTTTATCAGTTTAATCATGTGTGTTTTAATTTAAACAAAATCCCAGTAAAAAGTTAAGCTTTCTTTTTCTTCTTCTCCTTTTTCTCTTTTCACCAACTTTTTGGTACGATGTAGGCGATTTTTTTTGCTCTCTAAATAGACGCAATAATAATAATGTACAAATCAAGCGAATAAAATTTAGAACAACAAGTCAGATTTATACAACTTTTGACTCTTAACTGCTGCAATCAAATTACGTAAATTATTATAGTTTTTTGTTTTTTAATAGTTGTTTTGTTTTGTGTAATTTACAGAACAGAAACAAAAAGAAAAAAGTTTAAAAACTAATACAATTCCATAGATTTATTGTAAACGCTCACACATACATACATATGTTCCTACAAATGTAATCACATAAAATTCAATCCATACAATATGACTACGTAAATAGTATGTTTATCATCATGAAAATGAAAAAAAAATATAGCCATTTATGTTACGTACTTATGTATGTTTGTGAATGAATTTCATCATTTTTAAATTAGAACTAAATCACAACAAATGCGTTTACATTTCCTACACTCATTCATTCCAGTAATAAAAAAAAAAAGAAAAACTTTCACACATGTTTAAAAGTGCAGCAGAACACAACAGTACAGTATTACAGTGTCAGTTAAAATTAATCGTTTAGGGTATTGCAAGACTTGCAAAGTTATAATGAATGAGTGCCCAAAAGTTGTTCAAAAGCGTAACAGTTCTGATCGTTACCACTAACAATTTGTTCGGCACTCTCCGAAATAATGTAGAGTGTGATGCATTAACATCTTGTAAAACTTGTGGAATCAGGGTGGATAAGTCTGTTTTCGTAAAACTGTGAAAGGTTCTTGCATATGATACATATATCGTATCACTACACTTTTGAGAAAGAAAATTGACCCCCGTAACTTGCTTAGCAACAGTCTGATGGCGTTTCGTTAGAGTGAAGCATGTTTCACTTTCCCTTTGACATCAGTGAAGAAAAGGGCTGGATTTTTATTGCGATTAACCAGAGACGGTACTTTACGATTTGTTTTAGGAGAAATCCCTTTAGCTGAGTTGAAGATTCGTTTACGGGTGCTGTGTAAGTGGCCATTCTTCTTACTACGCTATTGCAAAATTTTCTTAAGCACAAAACACTACGGAGTCCAATTTAATGCTCTCAACACACAAACTCAGGTAGTGTGTAATTATTAGGGAAATGGAAGCATTTGATATTGAAGTAATGAATATTTAGAACGATGACCGCTGGACAGAATATAATATTCTTGTATAAAAAAAACATTTAAATGAGACAGGTTCTGAAGACATTGTAAAAAATGTTTTACTCCAACGATTAATATGTCTACCTGCAATTGGTTGATGACGACATACAATTGCTCTAATAGAAAGTCTATTTCAGAGTTACTCCACAGCTTTCAGAATAGAACAAAAATGCTTATTGCTGGCAGTAGTGTATCGATGCCCTGAAATACAATAGCAGTTAGTTATTTGTTCCAATAAAATTAGGGAACAAGTTCAAGACAACCGATACTTTGCGCACCACATACGGTTTTACAGAACAGTACAAATAATTTTAGTGATCTGGCCAGAAGTAAGAGATATGTGAGAGAAAATTTAGTTTTCAGTTGAACTGGTTGTATAATTCGATTATCCTACCACTTACAATGCAAACATTATTTTGATAACATTTCCACCAGGATGTTATAGCATTCCAAAATAGAGAGAGTTTATGAATACTTCAGGCTGCACGGAGGCAAACTTTGGATTAATTTTCGGTCGTGGCTGACTATGGGAATCCGTAGCATCCAAATCTGGTTGAACTGGTTTTCGTTAAGGGACCACATGGAGGAGGTGGTTTAAGTCTAATCGGGGGAATGCGTATATAATGACTGGCTTTGAAAAATCAAACACAACCAAATTTCTTGGTGGTAGTTGGACTTCTGTCGTATAATAGGCTCCATCATTAGCCGTTAAAATCCAGTGATTGCTCTGATTCTAAACTACTAGTGTTGAGGGGTTGGATAGGCAAAGCTTTCGAGCAAGATACTTGAGTATGATTTGATTTCATTTAATATGTGTATGATTCCTAGGGACAATAATTTGCTTTTTGTGTGCTGCATTATATTCAAAGACGATACGCTCTCATAATTGTATGTATAAATCAGTGTTAAGGCTGTTGTTATTAATGTTTTTTTTTAAAGCAAATGTCTTTAAAAATGTGTTGTCTCTTATAATAAGTTTTTTTTTGTTATGAAGTACTTTTATTAGTTTAATAACTATCATTTGGAATATTGGATTTATTGATCCTTTGAGTTGTGAAATTGTCTGTGAAATTTTTTGAGTTTTTTTTTTCAAACGGTCTCAAAACTCTAATTGCCACGTCAGTCAAAAAGGACCCACATGTAACGAGACACAGCAGCGACTTTGAAATTATTAAAATGTTAACAGCAACCGCAATGATATTTTATGGTTGCACTCATTTTATGGTAATAAAATTCGTTTGTGTTATTAGTTTGGTGGATGTAAGACCTTCGATCAGTTCCAGCTTCAAAATTTTTCTTGGTTTGTCTATAATGACCGTCAGATTCTTAAATGTATGAAAATACAGTAGACGCTCACAAATGAGAGCTTTCAGTAATTCTAACGTCCAGAAACTAGAATCAGTGTTTGTAATGCATTAAACGCTCTGAATTTCGAATTTAAAATTCTAATTTCTGAGCGTGCTCTTTTGTTATTTGAACACAAGAAATCCCCAATTTATTTTTATTCTGTTTGAACAAAGTAAAACTTGAAAGGGAAATCACCAAATCATATATGTTTTTCCCCAGTTTATTTGTAAAATTTGATATGGGTGTACATATTTTGGCAGTCTTTATTAAAAAGTGAAAGCGTATCATTATAAATGTCGAATAAACGTAAAAAAACACTTTATCATTTTAAACTTAAGTCAAAATATTAGAACAGTTTGACAAAGGCGTTCAAGGTAACCGGTTAGCCCTAGATTTGAATGTAACAACATCTTCAATCAGCTACATCAAATCAAATAGAACAGCAATACTAAATGCTGTTTCTAACACATTCAGGTGGCAAAAAAAAAAGCGTCCAGAAATAAGAATAATATAGAAATTAGAATTGCCTTAAAAACAAAGCGGTTACTGTATGTCTACGGTTACGGGCGTCTACTGTATGTTATAAAGGTGTCTAACGAGGCAATTTTTGAATAGTTTATCTTTGACTGACAGAAAACTATTCAAAAAAGATTTAAAAATTTCATGGCTGTTCTTAAAAACGTCTGCTGATAATGAAATACTACGTATTAACTGCTGATGTTATTTTAACCTCTCTTTTGCCCAACACTGTATATACTGTTCATGCAAACAATATGCAATACACGCACATACCACTCCCTCTCTTCCTCACCCACACCCACAAGTAATTATTCTCACACATACGGATATAAAAGTACATGCATTAAAGTACGTAATTGCCAAAGTGAAGACTTTGAGAATAAGTAATAAATATGTTTGTATGTAAGTGTGTACATATGGGCACATGTGCCCCTTACCACCTGCGATTAGGACTTGCAACTGAAAACAACTAATTTGAATTCGCAACTTTCACAGCGCGCTTTAATACATGTGTTTATTTACAAACTTTTAACTAATTTAACATGAAATTACAAAATAGTTAAAACAAAAACATAGAAAAAGTAAATAAAAAAAATAAAAAATTAAAAGATATGAATTGTTTGTAAACAATAAATACTATATGATTAGTAAGTACCAGAGTACATATTAACTAGAAACTGCAATAAACTAAATAAAACAGCGATAATTTCAATAAGTTTTGTGAGGTGGAAATTTGTTATTGGAAAAAATAAAAAATAAACTTTTAACTAAACAACTTAATATACTAATTGCATTTAATTATGTGATTTATTGCGGTTGCTGAAAGTGACTCAAGTTTTAATTGTTGAAAAAAGTTTGAAAACCGTATAAATAAAAGTAGAGGCAAACAATTCGTTACAAGTCGGATCAGTTTTTTGTACAAATTTAAAATCTAGGGATTGTTTTAAATAATTTTAAGATTTTAATTTTTTTTTAAATATTAACTAAACTCTATTATCTCGTATTTATTATAACAAAAGTAAATAATCTTACACTTAAATGCAGGGACCGCAATTAATGGTTATTTTGCAAATTTCAAACCAAAAAAAATCATAATGAAAGAGAAATGCTACAAGAAAAAGAAGTACATCAATATAATCTTTGTTACACGGACTACCTCTGCCAGAACTAATTTTTATTTTTTAATGTTTAAAGCTCAAACCCATGACCGGTATACACTTATACCCAGTTGGTATGTTGTGCGCTGCATATTGAAAACGGAATTCCCAAAACAAAAACTATAATTACAATTCCCCATAAGTAACGGACTAGTCCAAGAACCCAGTTCCCTCAATGTAATTCCTTATGGATCTCCAGTTCGAGTTCCCCAGGTATTCCAAGTTCGGCATAGTATCCAATGTTAAATTTTCGCGTCTAATATGCCCAAACGCAGGACAATGACAGAGGTAGTGTACCAGAGTCTCATCCTCTTCCTCGCAAGCTCTACATGTCGTTTCCTTAGACAATTTTATGCGAGCTAAATGGGTTCTCAACTCCGTATGACCCGTAATTACACCGGTTAGTCTCCTTAGTGTTGGTCTACATAGTCTCAGAATCTCCTTTGATTTCCCAAGATTTGGGTCACCCCATAGTGTTTTTGTCACTTTACCGACATCAGTGCTTTGACATTTTCTTACATAGCCCAACATTTAAGTTCGTCCTTGAATCGTTTAAAGGGTTTAGCATTTTCCAAAGTTATAGTACTCAGAAGAGCTCCCTTTTTGAATAATTTGTCAGCTTTATCGTTTTCGATCAGCCCGTGATGGCTTGGTATCCATATTATCTCCAGATGTTCACAATTTGCATATGAATTTATCTTGCTCTTTAGAATATTCAAATTAGAATGCAGAACGTTTCGAGATTCAACTTTCTTTTTTCTTAATGTCTTAATCACTGATTGGCTATCCGCTCAGATACGAATCGGTGCTTCGATATTCATTTCCTTTATCCATTTAATTCCTTCCGTAATCGCCATGATCTTAGCCTGGAATAGCCTGGAATGTAGTATTGTGATCTAGTAGACGGAAGTATTTGCTTCTGTTTCGGCTTATGTCATATAAGCTCATTCCAGTTTGGTCACCAATCCTTGAACCGTCTGTATAAAGATCGATTTCATGGGTGTTTTATTAAAAAACTTAATATTAAAAATTCTTTTCCGAGCTTTATTTTTTGATAGGAAAGACCAATTACTTTTCAAGTTTTATTTTCTGCTTAGAAAATAAAACTACTCTTGTTTTATATTTGTGCCAATATGGGGTAGCAGAAGCAAATTTTAGAGTTTAAGTAACTTATTTTTATTTATTTTTTGTGTAATTTGTAAAATTTTTACTGTTTTTTTGAGATCTTCTGGCTGGATAAAATTGATGAAACGAAGAAGGCGAAGAGTGAAATCGATAACTACAACCCCAAGCCCATTGACGTAAATACGGTTTTAATGAAATATAATGAGGAACAAAAATATACGTATTCGTATTTATATAGGTACTAGCCAAACCCGGCGCGCGTTGCTACGCCTATTAATGAATCGAAATGCATTCTGAATTTTAATTAAATATCAAGTTCAAAACCCTAAATATTATAATTTTTTTTATAGGCGTGGCTTTGCCCACTTTTCTAATCACGAAATTGTAAAGTCATAACAGCTCAATATGTGTGAAAAGTTTCAGAAGAATCGGACCAGTGCAAGTACCTCAAAATTATAATTGTTTTTATGGGCGTGGCCCTGCCCACTTTTCTAATCACGAAATTGTAAAGTCATAACAGCTCAATATGTGTGCAAAGTTTCAGAATAATCGGTCCAGTGCCAGTACCTCAAAATGATACCTTTTTTCTATGGGCGTGGCACTGCCCACTTTTCTAATCACGAAATTATTTAGTCATGACAGCTCGATATGTGTGCAAAGTTTCAGAAAAAACGGTCTGGTGCAAGTACCTCAAAATTATAACCTTTTTTTATGGGCGTGGCCCTGCCCACTTTTCTAATCACAAAATTATATGTTTATGACAGCTTAGTATGTGTGCAAAGTTTCAGAAAAATCAGTAGGGCAAGTACCTCAAAATTAAAATTTTTTTAGGGGCGTGGCCCCGCCCACTTTTCTTATCACAAAATTATTTAGTAATGACAGCACAATATGTGTGCAAAGTTTCAAAAAAATCGGTCAAGTGCAAGTATCTAAAACTGATAACTAATTTTTATGGGCGTGGCCCGCCCACTTTTTTCCACCCATAAACACTCCCTGGTATGTGTACAACAACTTACCAAAGTTTGAGCCCGATCGGTTTTACAGTTTCGGAGTCTATAGCTAACACACACACACACACACAGAGTTTCACTTTTATATATATAGATACTAGCCAATCCCGGCGCGCGTTGCTACGCCCCTTCATGAATTTTAATCGCATTCTAAATTTTAATAGAATATCAAGTGCAAGGCTAAAAACTTTTTCTTTATGAGCGTGGCACTGCCCACTTTTCTAATTACGAAACTGTATAGTCATGACAGCTCAATAAGTGTGCAAAGTTGCAGAAAAATCGGTCCAGTGTAAGTACCTCAAAATGATACATTTTTTTATGGGCGTGGCACTGCCCACTTTTCTAAATACGAAACTGTATAGTCATGACAACTCAATATGTGTGCAAAGTTTCAAAAAAATCGGTCCAGTGAAAGTACCTCAAAATGATACCTTTTTTTTAATGGGCGTGGCACTGCCCACTTTTCTAATGACGAAAGTGTAAAGTCATGACAGCTCAGTATGTTTGCAAAGTTTCAGAAAATTCGGTCCAGTGCAAGTAGCTAAATCTGATAACTAATTTTTTATGGGCGTGGTCCCGCCCACTTTTTCAATCACGAAATTATAAAGTCATGACAGCTCAATATGTGTGCAAAGTTTCAGAAAAATCGGTCCAGTGCAAGTACCTCAAAATGAAAACTTTTTTAGGGGCGAGGCCCCGCCCACTTTTCTTATCACGAAATTATTTAGTCATGACAGCTCGATATGTGTGCAAAGTTTCAGAAAAATCGGTCAAGTGCAAGTAGCTAAAACTGATAACTAATTTTTATGGGCGTGGCTCCGCCCACTTTTTTTCACCCATAAACACTCCCTGGTATGTGTACAACAACTTACCAAAGTTTGAGCCCGATCGGTTTTACAGTTTCGGAGTCTATAGCTAACACACACACACACACACACACACACACACACACACACACACACACACACAGAGTTTCACTTTTATATATATAGATAGATGTAGATTGGCGCAAGTTTTGCATAGCGTGCCAACAACACAAGTTACTGTCGAAAGAGCATTTTCCGCCATAAAGCTAATACTGACTGATTTAAGGCCCAATTTATCTCCAGACTCCGTGCATAAACTCCTTTTTGTGAAATTAAATTAATTTTTATTTTCTTAACAAAAAATAAAACTTGATAAGTAATCAATTGTAACTCATAAAAATATTTAGTTACAAAAAGAAAACAAAAAACCTGGTTTAAAAATTGCTAGTTATATAAAATCTTTGATAAGTTTAAAGGGCCGTATTCATGAAAAATATTTTAGGTTTATTGAAGGCTTATTTGACAGATGTTGTAGAGAAATTTGTCAAATAAGCCTTCAATAAACCTAAAATTTTTTTTATGAATACGGCCCTAAGTTTTTTAATTTGTATAGAGTATTTTATGTAACTAGTAGTTGAACCCGGGCCGCATTGCTCATCATAACATAAATATTAAATAAAAAAATTAAAAATTAAATTAATGACATTTTTTACATACATGCACATATGTACATGAAAAAAATTCGACTACAGTACCACCTATAGGGACCAAAATTAAAGGTTTTCTTCTTTGATATCAGAGCTACCTATGTTGTAAATATGAGTCGTTTTGTTTCATGAATTAAAATTTTTTTTTAGTAATTCTGCTATAGCGACATCTTTTTTCAAATTCTTTTTTCTACCCCATTTTCCTTTCGTGGAGTTTTGTTACAAATACTGTGACACGAGAATTTTATATATTACATTTATAATATTCTTCTTATACTTAAATTATTATTTTGTATTTTAAATTAGTCAGCTACAAAACACATTAGGAATGAGTTATTAATTAATAGATAATGAGTTATGCAAATATTAGACAATTGAGCTACAAAATAATGCATTACATGCATTATGTTTAAATTGTAAGTAAAGTTTTTGCTGGGTATCTTTTATTTATTTACCACACAAAAAATACAAATTTAAAAATTATCATTAATAAGCCATTTTTTTAATAAAAATTATAACCGTTACGGTCCCTGCTTAAATGACTTCTATTATATAAACTAAAATCTTAAGTGAAATTTAACATTAATATAACATTAAGTTAATTATTATTCGGTAGATCGCTTTCTTTTATACGTGTTATTTGATGTTTCACGATTGACTTCCGAGCAGAAATCAGCTAACATTTTTGGGGACCATTTTTTTCCATGTGCGCAATATATTGTTGAAATCTTTTACGATGCTAATCAAACACCTCACCAAGATTTTCTGGGAAAAATAAATACGTATGTTCTAATTAATCTGGTCCGAAGAATTTGCGCAATATATGTATATTGTGGCTTTGTATGTCAACCGCAAAATGCAAGTTTGTTGCGCATAAATGTGTTACATTATGTTTGTCAAAGTAGGTAATCGCACTTAATTGTGAATAAAATCAACATTTGTCGATTTTCATCATTTATGACTTATTTTATTTCCTGTGTACTAAGCTTTCCGAATAGCGACAAAAATGTAAAAAAATTGCCGCCTTAAGTTTTTTATGAGTTCTTGAAGATAAAAAAAATAATTTTTTCATTAAAAATTTATTTTTTGTCATCAATTTCTGAATAACTACGAAACAGTCCAACTGTTCAAAAATATGTAAAATTGACTTAAAGGTAATTTTATCTTGCATTGTTGTGTGTTTCAACTATTAAAATCGAACAAGCCGTTAAAGAGTTTTTTGAAATGAGTAAGCGTGGTCGCCTTGTTTAGGGGAAAATATTATTATTAAATATTATTATTATTAAAAAAAAATATGTACGTGATATGCGAAAACTTAAAGCAGATTTGAATTAAACGAATTGTGATCACTATATTCCACATATTTATGTTCAGGGACCAATTTTTTTGCAGACCAGTGTAATCAATGAAATCTTTTTTCATATATATAAGATATTGTATATCATGTCCAATGTTTACTTAAACAAGTAAGA
This sequence comes from Phyto melanocephala, assembly GCA_941918925.1. Taxonomy (NCBI): domain Eukaryota; kingdom Metazoa; phylum Arthropoda; class Insecta; order Diptera; family Rhinophoridae; genus Phyto; species Phyto melanocephala. The sequence goes on from OW799235.1 coordinate 128,364,953, forward strand.
GCACTGTATTCGGCTGTGACGAATCTTTGATACCCACCACCAATTTTGTTAACTTTTATAGCACAAAATGTATTCTTTTGTTATTAACAGTAATCGCTATGGAATAATCAATCTCTTTATACTGAAATATGTATCACTTTAGTAAAAAGTTTTTGTAAATTTATTCTTTCAATGAAAGTGGGCGTTAAAGTAGGCGTGTCAATAAATTTTCTGCTAATAAATACAACTTAGATATTTCAATACACTTAGTACTTTATTCTTCCAAAATCTTTATACATAGAAAAATTATATCAATTTGAGATAAAGTGTTATATGGGAGGTAGGCGTTAAAGTGGGCGTGTCACCTAAATTTTCCGGCATAACAATAACATTGACTAGACTATGTAGTAAATTTGATCATCATACCTCTAATTTTGTCGGTTTTATGAGCTTTTAAATTTCATTAACAGTGGATAACGTGAAAAGTGGGCGTAATAGTAGGCGTGTCGAAATTATTTTTAATAATGAATGCAACTTAGATGTTTCAATATAGTCCTTTATTATTCTAAAATATTTATTCGTAGAGAAATTATATGAATTTACGGAAGGTGGGCGTAAAAGTGGGCATGTCACATTTATTTTCTATTAGTACAAAGCCTTTGACTAAAAAGCAATGGTTGCAAAATTTCAGAATCGTACATCTAATTTTAATTAGGTTTTAAATATACCGAAAAATACACTGTGCGGTATAAATTTTCGTACATTTTGATTTCTGACTCCTTTTCTAACTCTTATATTTAAGCAATCAGGGAAATAATTTTTTACTCAGGAAATATACATTCGAAATTTCATGACTCTACGTTAATGTGTTTGGAAACAATTACATTTTATTCGATGTTGGAAGGACATGAATTTTTTGACCTACTCTTGCATTACGAGTTACTACTCTCTTCCTAATATTCCGATTTAGCCCACCTTGAGTATAAGAAATATTCTGGCAAAATTTGAACTCCCTAGCTTTTTCGGTCCGACCTCTATTGTGCTTGTGTGGACGCACAAATGGACAAACGGATGGGCATAGCCAGATCGTCATAAAATAAAACCCTGAATCAGAATATATATACTTTATCTGGTATAAAATAGATATTTCGATGTGTTGCAAACGGAATGACAAAATAAATAAACCCCCCATTGTTTTGGTGGCGGCAATAATTAAGTTTGACGTATTTGAAATATTTTTGGTTGGTGGAAGGTTTCTAGAATTTGCTCATACTTAAATTTATAAAAAAAAATTTTAACGTCACAAAGTCTTTCACACGCAAAGAAAAGATATGGTTGTGGTAAGCATAATCTAAGAGCAACATACTATGATTGAATTGTATGATTATCGTTAAAACATATAATGGTTGCCAATCATTATTATTATGTTGAAGTAAAGTATCATGCATTAAACATATAAACATAGTTGAAATATATGACTATAGTTGAAATCGACAATCTTTGCTTTTTTACGGCAAGTTATTGCATTTTGCTTTAAGTTAGATAAACTATTTAATTGTATTTATTATTTTAATTGCAATTTTTATACTTATATTTTTTTATATTTTCTCGTTTATTTTTAAATTTCCTTAATTTTTTTTTTAATTTTTGTTAATTTTTTTAGATAAACTATTTAATTGTATTTATTATTTTAATTGCAATTTTTATACTTATATTTTTTTATATTTTCTCGTTTATTTTTAAATTTCCTTAATTTTTTTTTAATTTTTGTTAATTTTTTTGACATCTCAAACTTTTAAAATAATAAAAATTTATTCAGCAAGAAGAAGAACAGTTGAAATCAAATTATTATTAAAAAATATCATTGCTTGATTAATCTGTAATCATACTATTGTCTCACCTACTATTTAATGATTATTTGTAATTTTAAATGCTTTTGAATATAATGGTATTTTTGTCATAACAATCTTTTTAAATCATACTTTTCATAATTCATATTTTTATGTGACAACTATTTTGAAATTGAAATTGGATGAAATAAAATAAATTAAACTATTACTTGTTTTCGACAACCAAATATTGTTATAGAGAATATAATATGACCGTCGTGATCATGTCGTAACCATGGTTTTTCTTTGTGTGTATGTGCAATAAATTAAAAAAATAAAAATAATTTTTGCTAAATAATCAATAAAGCATATTACAAAAATATATAAATGTGATTTACATACAATACAGACATACATACGAACATACACACATAAATTCTGTACATGAAAAAAATCATATACTTTTTTAGAATTTATTTTGACTACCAAAACACAATAAGTGTTACACTATAATAAACACTTTTATTTAAAGAAATAATGTAATAAAATATAATAAAAAACAATTGCAATAAGTGCTACTTTTACTCTTTTTGTATAACTTTAACTGTTGTTTCTTGTACTCACTCACTTTCTTGCTTGTCAAGAATCGTTTCTATTTCTTTTTAACATTTTTCAACTTGAGGCCAACAACGTGCTCTAGACCAACACAATGTTGCATTTAAAATTATTATTCTCCAACACTCTGATATAATACAAATCAAGGAAGCAAACAACGTCATTAAGGGGACTCAGTACTTTGAGTCAATGAAGTTTTAATAGGATTTTTTTTTGCACATTATTATATTTACATTTAAACACTTTAGACATACATATATTAAAATTAACTAAATAAGTATGTACATATATGCGAGGCTAGAACGTTGAATTATCAGTAATTTATGTATATCAAGTCTCATTATAAAGGCTTAAATAAACCGCACAAGCGGCTTGGCAAAACGATACAAACAAAAATCGTATCAGCTAGACGAATTTATAAAAGATGGAAGTGTCTTGAAAGTTAAACTTCATATAAAACAAATGTTATAATAAGTTTTAAATAAGTTTGTTGTGTAGCCTACTACGTGCAATCCTTCTATAAATGCAGTTTAAAATCCACTTGCATATTTGTATTGAAAATAAACCTTTTTAAATAAAAAGAATTATATTTTTTATTTCCATAAAAACATTAAGCAATTTGACAAAATACAATACAACACACAAAACTACGCACAACTCCCCGACGCGACGTCCACTATCTACTCATGATGGCTGGAAAAGTATGAAAAAACGCCGTTGTTTTTATATTAATATTTTTGAATTTCTACAAGTTAGCAACAAGCGGCTTGTCAAACACGAAAACGCACTCACACCCCTACACAACACTCTTCTACAAACGGACAATGTGATCAAGTTTGATAAGCCGCTTGTGTGGTTTATCTGGGTCTTAACTTACGATACTTTATTTATTTATTTATTTATTTAATTCAATAGATTAGAAGTCTATAGGCCTAATTAATCAAGAAATAACATGGCTTTTAAACAATTTAAAAATAATTAGTTTTATAATACTATGTTACTATGTTACACTTATATAAAATACATTATTAAAAACAACCCCCCTTTTCTTTGCACTGACACTAAAGTCAGAAATATGTATATATATACTATTTTATTATATATCTTGTTAAAGTACTTTTTACGTAACAGCATCAGTTTTATTTACAAAAATCTTCTGGAAATATTTCTAAAAGCCGAAACTGACTTATTAAAATTTCGTTCATTATACGGAATATAGTGATTCCAAATTCGAGCTACTCTTACAACGAATGATCTAGTCATATATAGAGAAGAATGTTTTGGACAAATAATAGTATTTGCTCTTGAAGATTTTCCAATGTTAAATTTATCTACAAGATAAGGAGGTTTACCATACTTCATAATTTTGAAGAATTGCAATAAAAGACGTTGATTAATAAAGCTGTGAAAATCTAAACCTAATATTCCAATAACATGTTCAGAAACATGTTAATTATATTTAATATTGAAAATATATCGAACAACGCGGTTAAAAGCTAATCGCAACTTAATCATTTACTGTTGGAACGTACCAGAAAATATCTCAATCCCATACAGAAACACAGGCAAACACAGAGACAACGCTACCCGTTTTTTAACATTGAATGGCAGAAAAGAACCAAGACAGTATAGACGTTTTAATATAAATGAAATTCTAGATATTATGTTGTTTATATGGAAACTGAAATCCAATTTTGTATCAATGTATATTCCTTACGACTTGTAGTAAGATATAAACTCAATGGTTTCAACCATTATCGATACATTAGGCAAAAGTTCATCATTAGAAAAATACATAGCTTTAGACTTTGAGAGATTCAAACTCATATAATTCGATTTACACCACTCTGCAACACGTTCCAAATCATTGTTCACATTATTTTCCAGAAAAGTTACGCCAAAACCAGAATCATCCGCTAAAAGTTAAATATCGTCTGCATACGCATAGCATTTGCAGTATGTTATTTCTCGATACAAATCGTTTATGTAAATTATAAACAAGAGTGGGCTTTAGTGTGTTTAAAAAACACTTTATTCATTAATAAAATTAATTTAAAAAAATTGGTTTACTTGTTGTTGTTATTTCATGACGGCCATATATTTTTTTGGCAGAGTCTTATAAATCTCCTATATGCAACATTACTAAGTTTCTGATGTTAAATCATCATGGCAAGTTAAACAATATTAGCAACACGTGCTAAAATTTTTCTGGAAGGATTGTATGAGGTCACAGATCTATGACAATAGCAGACCGCTAATTTTTCTTGAAATAACAATACGTATAATGTTCATACAATTTTATATTATATCTAATATTTTCGTTTTTTATTTAAAACAAGTCAAAAAAATAAATAATAAATAAAATAATGGGGAATATTTTAAATAAGGTAGTTAAATTTTAAGAGATATGTCACAATCCTTATATGTGTTAGATGATGAATGTCAAGAAAAAAAGAGAGCATGAAATTACTTTATATTTTATTGTTAAAAAAAAAAACAATAAATTGTAAGTGTGTTTACTAATTTGAATAATGCCCTTCTCTGGTAGGAACGTGTATGTAACATATTTATATTTATGATAAATATCGATCATACGCAGCAGTGGCCAACACACCGTGCTGTTATTATACTTATGCATGTGTTATGGAAATGTAACTGAGCAATAATAATATGAATACGTTATATTAATAGTAGTAGTAGTAGTGGTAGTAGTGTGGTTATGGTATTAACAGAAATCGTAGTAATGTTAATGTTGTTGTTAACAAGTAAATACAGCTGAAATCAATACAACAACAAAAAATGTATATATTTTCGCTTTTTTTTCGTCTTGCCTGTCATGACATGTTATTCATTTGATTGGTCGTTGTTCAATAATAATTTTTAAATGTGAAACATTTGTGGTTGTCAATTAAACAGTTGCAACTCAAGTGCATTGAGCAAAAAAGAAGCTGAAACAAATAAAAAAAATTACAAGCCGGCATTTATGCCAGTGTCAAAGTAAGTAGATCAGGTGTTAAACATTCAATTTAAAAGTAACGCGGATTAATAATTTATTTATAAAAAAAAGATGGAAATGAATACAGCGAGAGGACTAATTGATAAGTAAAAAAAATATTTAATAAAGTTTTTAATACAAGTGTATAACAATATGTTAACATATGTATGTATACCAACCACTACTTCTACTACAGTCTTATTGTCCTGTATATAAATAGCCAGGTGTTAATAAATGCAAATAAAGGACTTTTATTTCTTAGGCTAAGATAATAATGGCAGACTAAAGAAAACATTAAGCAATATCTTATATTGAGAAAAAAATAAAAAAATTAGTTGAAGAACAAATTAACTTAAACTTATTTTTATTTATTTAGACTAAAATTTTTATTTTCCTGAGTAAGTCTCAAGGCTAAATTATTCCTCAGGCAGTTTAAATTCGTCAATGGATTATATTTTAAGCTGCCAAAGTCAATAGATAATAAAATAATTTTCTGTTTTGTAGTACACGCTTGACTTTATATTTTTATTTAAAAAAAAACACAAACAAAAAATTTCTCCTAACTGCAATTACCTGATGAATAAATGTAACTTGGTAAGACCGTAATTGAGAGTTTCTTTTAAAAATATTAAGTACAAATAAATTTGTATGACGATGAATACATTTGATATTTGTAAATTTTTTATATTTTTATTAAAAGTTCGTCCAAGATTTGTACTTTTTTTCTTTTGGCCAATAAAGGCAAACAAAAAAGCGAGTATTAAAAAAAAAACACAAAAAAAAGACAAAACGAATTTATGAAAAACATAAAGACATACATGCATATGGACATACATGTGCAGTGTAGAGTATAGTCTTGACTGCGTAAACGATAAGTGTCAGCATGAAAATTCATAACGAACCATAAATGAAATTATTGAATTATTTAAATGACACAAATAATATCATTATGATATGATGCCAGACATATTTACATACTTCCATACAATACACAAATAACTACAAATATTGATGCATATTTATAAACACTAGGGAGGTTGCAAATAAAAGCGAACACCAAAAAATATATTTTAGCTTGAAACATTAAAAAAAAAAATTCTAAAAACAAATCAACATTTAAAATTAATTGCAGTTTTGCTGTGAATCATTTAGTTCGAAGATAAAATTATGCAACTTCAAACAATTTGGGCAACTTTACAGGAAGTTAAAGCCTAAAAACTTTTTGCCTATATATTTTCAATAAACAATATTATTTGGAAAAATAACTTGTTATCATTTCTAATTTAACTTAATATACGAAAACCGATATGGCTACAAAGCTAGTCACCTCAAGTATACAATTTTGTAAAAAATCGCCAAAAATTAATTTTTCATGGAAACTTAAAAATATTTTCACATTAAGTTTACACTATAAAATGTATTGAAAAAATATTTTTACATGTGTAGTTTAGCTCCTATAAATAAAAAAATATTTAGCTTAAAACTTTATCTAACACCAACCAATCTATTATAAACATCTGAATGGCGAATAAATTCTATAGAAATCATAAGCAAACTTGATGCAGATATCTGATCTAAATCAGGAACATGTAAAAATGCTTTGATACAGTCAACTCGCGCTAACGTAAATTAATTAAAACCAAAGTAGTTCATGTTAGCGAAAGTGTTCACGTTAGCGATTGTCGAGTTTAATGAGAAAAATATACATTTTTACAATATTAACCTGTCTTTTACACGCTTGAACGTAAAATTATTTTACTATTTGTACTATTAAAATATAAAACTAAAATTATTATTTATAATTCATTAAAAGATTACGAGATTCATTTTTGCAAGCAATCTATAAAGATTGCCTTTTCTTTTAACTACAAACATTAAGAATTTTTAACACTCATGGTGACTGATTCACCGCTTCGCATAAGAAGATTTCAAATTTACATGCGATATATATAAAAAAGTTTAGGGGAATCCCCAAATTTTAAATATTGAAATGAAAATATTTCAAAAATGTCTACATTCTTTTTAATAGTTTGTTCTTAGTTTGTAAACAGTAGTCAACGTAAATAAAAGCTAGTTCACGTTACCGAGAGTGCACTGTATTTTACTTCATTAAGAAAAAAACATAATTATAATTTTATTTAGATTTTACGAAAAAATTATTTCAGATTATAATTGTTTTTTTTCTTCATAATTTTCAAAAGCAACCTAAGTAAAAATGCATGTAAAATAAAACAAGTAACAGTGCTATATTCGGCCGTGCCGAATCTTATATACCCTTCACAACGTGTAGTTATGCAATAACAATTGTTGGTATCACCATTCATCTAATATAAAATACGTACATACATGTAAAAAACATACAAAAAAAAATATATTAAAAAAAAAAAAAATTACAAAAAAAAATTTAAAAAAAACATTTAAAAATTTTTTTTTAAAAAATAAAAAAAAATTAAAAAAAATTAAAAAAAAATACTAAAAAAAATAATAAAACATAAATAATATATGAAATAAAATAAAATAAAATTTTTTTGGCTCAGCTGGAATTCGATGCCACGTTTACTTTAACCAGTATGTATGTAGGTTGTTGTTGTAATTGTGAAAAAAACGAGGTGGTCGTGGTTTCTTGCTCATATCTCAGAAAGTTATGGGGCAATTGTGCTGAATTTCAATAGCGATTCATTCCTGTATATTTTCAAGAGATTGATACCATATACAGATCTGAGGAACATATAGTTGCTTCTAAAAGTTTATTTCAACCAACACACGGACAGACGGTCAGACGGACAGGCGGTAAGGGCTTAATCGACTCCTCTTTAAGCTTTCAGAAAATATATACTTTATGGGGTCGGAAATGAAAATTGTAGAAATTACAAACGGAATGACAAAGCTATATATACCCTTGTGCACCACAGGTGAAGGGTATAAAAAGGGTTACCCACCAGCCCTAACTAAACTTGGCCAAATTTTAAGAAAAGGTGCAGAATTGTTAAAAATTTTTTAAAAACGTAAAGCTTTGTTTACAAAAAATGTGGCATAATTGTGAGACCGTATAAGTCTTTGAAGAAAAAAAAAAAATAGAAGTGTTTTGAATATCATATAGTAAATATAGTCAGGGTTGCCACTTTTCAAAAAAAAAAACTAAATTTTGGAACTAACTCTTCGCTATTTAGGAATTTCAGTAGTCAGAATAGAAAATATAAGGATTGGAATATTGTGGTTGAATAAGATAGTTATTTATGAATCAATAAATTATTTAACAGTTTTTTAAAAATAAAAAAATTATAGATTTTTGTTAATTTATTCAAAATATATAATTAAATATTTTTACTTAGTATATTTTTGATAAAATATTTATTGAACCGTAAAATCAGAAAGAACAAATAATTCTCTATTTCACAGAAATTACAAATTTATAAAAATTTTTCAATTTATCTAAAATTTTCCAAATATATAAAAATCACTTGCAATCACCTTAATATCCATAAGTATGCATGTTTATGTATTTGTATTATCACATGCATGTTTATTTCTTTGTGTGCAGGCTTGTTTATTTGTTCGTTGGTGTGTGTTCGTGTAAACATTCGTTCAATCATGCATATCCTTACATATGATTTTTTATTTCACGCATAATCGAGATGGTGTGAAAAATCGCACTTTATTGTTGTTGCTGCCGGTATTGTTTTTGTTGTTGTTGTTGTTATTGTCGTTGCTGTTATTTTTGCCAATTCACATACACAACTACATACAACAATGTTGTATAAACAAATAATTGTATAATACAAAAAAAGTATGTCATGGAACAGAACCTTAGAGTGTTGTATCATACTCAGATGCTTAATACGAGTTTAGAAAGAAAGATAAACCCTAAATGATGTAGAATGTGATAAGAAGTAAATTTAAGGACTATTGAGGCAGTTAGCTGCCAATGGTACATTTTAGAAAATTTTAATTTATTCTGTAAAGATTTTTGTATGAACCAACTGAAACCAATATTTTTATGCGGATCACTCAGAGGAAAAGAAGTAAATAAAATGGTGAGGCTATTATTTATAAACTTATTTTGATTTTGAAAATCTAAGAGTTTGGGGCATTGGGCATTTGCAAAATTAAGCAGGAGCCTTACAGAAAACTGTTTCTAAGGGCGGGTGAATAAAAGTCATCTTAATCTATTACAGCTATTAAAAAAAAATAACTTTATAAATTGTAGAATATTAAAAACATAAATAAATTGTATAAAATTTTAGATTTTCTACGACGTTTAGGCCCTTTAAAGTTCTGCAAAATATGTAGGGTATAAAAAAAGCCGCCATTCTATACATGCAAACATAAATACATACAAACACACTAACAAGAGTTTATACGTTCGAGTACATTGCTGATGTGGCATTATTAATATTCACTTGTTTATTTTTTAATTTCGTTAATATCACCAGTATCGGGCAATGAAAGTGTCAAAATATGCAACAAACACTTTCGCATTTTATTTATTTATTTATTTACATTTACTGCGTTTTATCCCCCCTCACAAGCTATTATAATTATAAAAGTGTTTGTATGTGTGAGCTTTTGAGTTTTTTTTTTCTTTTCAAACAATCATCAGATTTTGTTTGGCATTTTTTATACGCTTTTTTAAACTGTTCAATGCAGTTATGTATCAAGTTCCCGTGTGCGTGTGCCTGTGTGTGAGTTTTTTTTTTATTTGGGATTTTATTTTTGCTTTTTACGAATCCCCTGTTCAAATGCATCATCGTCATCCTGATCATCAGTTTCAGAAGTACCAGTGGCAGTGTAGTTGTAGCGGCACAAGTTAATATGTTGTTGCATGATACTCATCCTGTGTTTGGTTGAATTGTTTTAATGGTTGGTTTATGTGTGTGTGGTTTTGAAAAGAAGAGTGAAAAAGGAAAAAGCCAGAAAAAAAAAACAAAAATAATAATGAATTTCAGAAATATTAATAACCAATCATATTGTACACATACCAATAAACAGGCATATAACATTTGCATTATGCACACACACACATACACACACACTACTTAACGTTTACAGTAGTATGAAACTGGCACCATGTAGAAGCAAACATTTCGCAAATATTGAACAGTGAAGAAAATTCAATTAAAATACTTAAACAATTTTAATAACATTAATGCAGAATTAATATAAATCATGAAATGCAATAAAGTTTAAATTAAAAAATAAAACAAAAAAATAAAAGTTATGCCTTTAATAAGAAAAAGTGTTGTTGCATCTGGAAAAACTAAAAAAAAATTCGTTGTTTATAAAAAATAAATATATTTTGCAAAATCTAGTTTCACCTGAGCAAAAATTTTTAAAAATTTGCAACTTTAATGGAATGTCTCACACTGTCGCTTTGCTTTTATACGAGTAACGAACTGTTTGTGTGTGAGTTTCGATATTTGTGTGCCGGTACATAAAATATGCAATGATAATTATTATGAATACAATATTTCTTTTATTAATGACAACAGCAGCAATAACAAGAGCCAACAACAATAATAACAAAATATGAGTTTTTAATACGATACAAAACTCATAAAATTCAAATAAACGATTATTTGCGTGTATATCAATAGATCTGTATGTACTTATTAAACTGCAATCATTTCAATGTAAAGGGTTTAACAATAAAAGCAAAACAACGTTGACAGTCTATGAGCGGCCTTTTTTTTTAGCGGTATCTAATAAATCTGGGGGCAAATTACGGTATTCGAACGCGATCGAAATTTGAAAATTCTTATTAGAATGAATCTTTATACCTAGAGCATAGCGAACTCGATCGTTCGAGTAAAATTTCGATCGTGATCGAATGCCATAATTTGGCCTCTGTTGTTTATTATTCAAGAACAAATGTCAAATAGTTATAACCAGTAACATAATTTAAATGATGCAATTTTTTTTTATTTAAATGCGTGTTTGTTAGTGAAAGTGTTGTGCACGTTGCACGCATTGAGGTCCTTTAAAGTCTTTTTTATGATACTTATAGCTGCAATTCGATATGCCTTTAATTAAAACCCTTTTTTAATCGTTTGTTGTTTACAAAAGTAAACTGTGTTCGTCAGTGCAAACATAAGTGCCATTGCGTTTTATTTACGGAAGACACAATTTAACGTCAAGTCTGTAAAATTTGGTTTATGAATTTGAGTTGAACGATTCGTTAAACAATTTTTAAACGCTTGTAGGTCCAATAATACAAATTACCACTGTTCACGAAAGTACAAATTCGTTCATTTCCTTGCAGTACTAAAAAAAGGATCAGATTTTAAGCTTGGTAATTTTCAGTATCAGACTCAGTTGCTTAAAGCAAATAGCCACCCAGAATATGTTTTCAGGGTCAAGTTTGACTTTTGCTTGAATATCTAAAGAGTCCGCCAAATAACTTTTTTTTTTTTTTGAAAAACCTATAAATAAAAGTGTAGCTTCGGCTGTGTGGCACGTAGCGCCGTCTTGTTGAAACAAAATGTTGCCAATATCCTCCTCTTCAATTTTTGTGAACAAAAATTCGTTCAACATGGCCTGATAACGATCGCCATTGACTATGGCCACTCCTTGCTCATTTTCGAAGAAAAATGGCCCAATTATGCCTCTGGACCAAAATCCGCAACAGTGACTCGTTTTGGGTGTATCGGCTTTTCAATGTATGTGTGCGGGTTTTCTGTTCCCAAATGCGACAATTGTGCTTGTTTGCATACCCGCCAAGATCAAAATGAGCTTCATCTGAAAAGATGATTTTTTTTTTTGGCAAAATCGGCCATATGTCGCATTATTTCCAAGCGTTGCTCAAGCGTATACACAACCATATTCGCTCAGCGAAAGGATAAAACTAATTATCTGTCAAATCAGACATGAGCTAAGTGTTACCATTGATCTGCGTTTGACGGTATAAACTTCAACGATGTATAATTCGAGCAAAACGGTGCCATATGCTTTAAAGCAATAGACATAATGGGCATCTTGCATGGCCGAGTGAAAATGCGTTGAGTTGATTAGTAATATAATGAAATTTGACACTGCTTGATTTTTATACCCTTCACCTGTGGTGCACAAGGGTATATATAGCTTTGTCATTCCGTTTGTAATTTCTACAATTTTCATTTCCGACCCCATAAAGTATATATTTTCTGAAAGCTTATGAATAGAGGAGTCGATTAAGCCCTGACCGTCTGTCCGTCTATCCGTCTGTCCGTCTGCCCGTCTGTCCGTGTGTTGGTTGAAATCAACTTTTAGAAGCAACTATATGTTCCTCAGATCTCTATATGGTATCAATCTCTTGGAAATATTCAGGAATGAATCGCTATTGAAATTCAGCACAATCGCCCAATAACTTTCTGAGATATGACCAAAAAACCACGACCACCTCGTTTTTTTACACAATTACAACAACAACATACATACATAAATATATGTAAAAACCATACAAAAAAAGAAAAAATTACAAAAAGAATAAATATTAAAAATAAAAAAAAAATAATAAAAAAATACAAAAAAAAAATTTTAAAATAATTTAAAAAAAATTTTTTCAAAAAAATTTTTTAAAAAAATTAAAAAAAAAAATATAATAAAAAATAATAACAAAATATAAATAATATATTATATAAAATAAAATTTTTTTGGCTCAGCTGGGATTTGATGCCACATATATTCTAACCAGTATATACATATGCACGTATTTGATATGAGATGAATGGTGATACAAACAATTGTTATTGCATGACTACACGTTGTGAAGGGTATATAAGATTCGGCACGGCCGAATATAGCACTGTTACTTGTTTATTGTAGAATTCTTAAAAATTTTCAATAAAGCCGTAATCTAACCTGGACAAATATTTTTTTATGTAATAACGTTTTTACCATGGCAGAGCAAAATGATTTTGTTTGAAACGCTCTTTGTTGGAATTGATTTAATTTTTGTTTGAACTTAATAGAACTGGTTGCCATAACATAAGGTAAAATTATAAGAATTAACTGCCGTATTCAGGAAAAATACTTAAGGTTTATTAAAGGCTTATTCGACAAATTTCTGTACAACATCTATCAAATAAGCCCTTAGTAAAGTCAAGATATTTTTTTTAATGAGGTAATAACACATACACATGTCATTCATACAGCAAATTTAATTTATCGGACAAATATTTAAAATTTAATCAAAAAACATTGTCCAAATAAAAATTTCGTTCGAAACAAATGTGTAGTAGTTAGAGACTCTGAAAATTGGACCTTTCAAATTCATGTGTGCGTTATAATCGCAAAAATTTTCTATAAAAAATTGTTGATAATTTTATATTTTTAATACATTTTTTAAAACTCAAAATTTTTTTATCGAAATAAAAATCTAAGTTTTTGCATAAATTAAAATTTATATTTAAGGAAATCGCAAATACATTAATAAAATGAAATTTGTAAATAAATAAATAAATAAATACGCAATAAATTATACATATAAAATTTGTTTTTTAAACAAAAATTTTTTTATAATGCGAAATAATTAAAGAATGATTTAAGAACTTTCTATAAAACGAGAATGCATTTATGAAAAGTTGTCTATAATTTTTTACATAAATATTTTATCCGCGCGAATGACGATGACTTATTATTGTATTATGCAAGTTTGGCGTTATTTAGCATAAGTCGTATTTTTTCATTCTAAATATTTAAAATAATGTGACATTGTAATGTCGAAAGTTTTTTTCTGAAAATAGGTTTTTTCTTAAATTCTCAAACATTCTGCCAACCATTTTAAACTTTCTTTACTTATTCGCAACACTGATAAATAAATACATTCGTTCATATGTGCATATTACACACACACACATTAACTCTTACAGGGAAACTTTGATTTGTTTGTTTATGTGTGTTTAGAGATATTTTGATATAGACAACTAAATGAATGAATGTGTTACGTGTGTGGTTGTGTGTTTAAATATTTATGCATTTTTTTATTTTAAATATATCCTTTGACATTTTTGTTGGTGTTTTTCCTTCTTCTTCTTCTTTAACGTTTTTGTTCTTGAGGTGCCATATATTTGCAACAAAATAACAATACAATTCATGCACTTTCACATTTATACAAGAGTTTTTTAATAAAAGTATCACCATTCCTCTCTCTCTCTCTTTTTCTCTTTCCAACACAAACCGACAACCATCTTATTGTATGGCAAATCTCACCTAAGTTAACTGAAAGACACAGGTGTTTTTGTTGTATTTGTATAGAATAAAAAAATACACCGGATATGTACGTACTCGTATTACTTGTTGTTTTTATTTTGAGCTTTGTTTTGTTCCTTAGTTGTAAACTCTTAACACCACACACACACAAGCACTCACGTACGCGATTATTTTTTTCCCGATGTATTAGATGAGAATGAATACGGTGTTTTTGTTTTGTTTTGTTTTGTTTGTTGTTATTTTTGTTATAAATAAAAAGTATAAAATTTTGTAAATATAAATATGCATGTGCAAGGTAGTTTGTATTGCACCTTTATATATGTTTGTGGGTGGATGCGTGCGCAATAGGATGGTACCGATTAAAGCATTTGAATTAAATAAAATTTGTTTCTCTATTCATTTAAACGTTTTGATCAACATTTTTAAGAATTATAGAATATTTTTATGAGCTTACATAGTTTATAGAGAAAATTACACCTGGACCAAAAATTTAAAGCAACAAAATAAAATTTTATAATTAAACAAATAATTTCAAAATTAAAAATAAAAAAATCACAGTTAAGGCAATTACAATGAAAAAAAGAAACTGCACCGGATAAAAGTTCGCCGTACACCTTTGTTTATATTAACAATTTTGTAAGACAATTTCGAGTCCTTTTTGCGGTGCATAGTAGCCTTTAAATTTTTGTTTGATTTTTAATATTTATAAAAGTATAAAAGTAATATTTATCTTTGTTTTGTCTCTGAAATAAAATTTTTTTGTACAAAAATTATTTTTGTTTTTGGCGGAATCAATACACGAATTTTAAGGCTCAAAATAATAAATTTTGGTTTGTTATTTCAAATTTATTATTTTTTCACACAAAAAATTTGTACAAAAAAAAAACAAATATTTCCTGAAGATGCTACACAATGGAGTAGCGAAATATTGGAAGAATTAATAATAATAAATATTAAAGATATTATTTGAATTATAAAAAGACCTTGAGCTTGAATAATTTTAGTTAATATTTAAAATAAAAACGGTCAAAAAACTAAATAATTATTAAAAACTAATAATTTCTGTACTTTTTTGAGAAATTAAAAAAAAAAAAATTTAAATTTTGGCAGCACGACCCTAAGTTTTTAAATACAAACATATATTATTTAAATGCATACAAACATATTTATATCCTACAATCATATTTTATATGAGGATATTTCCAATGCATTCAACATATAAACATAAAGATTTCAAGTTTCATTAAAAATGTATCATAGATGAATGCATGTTGCCGAAAGTTATAAAATATTCATAATCTACACGTTTGTGTGCAAGTGTATAAGTATGCATTGATGTTTATGTAAACGTGTGCGCTTGTGTTCTCCATATGTTAAAGAATGGGTTTGGATGGGATAATTTTGCATTTCTTTTTATTGTTTATGTTTTCTTTATTAATATTTTTCTTCTGTTTTTTTATTTTTTGATTTTTTTGTGTGACATCTACAGATATTCTTATAAAAAAGATTTTTAATTTAACGCATAAAAGTAAATGCATTTCAAGAACACAAAATCAACAACATCATCTGTATTGAAGATTAAAGACGGTGCAACAAATTAATATTCATAAAATTTTACACAAAAGTTAGAAAAAAAAACACACACACACAGAAAATGTATAAAGGCTTAGAAATTCCTTAAAAAAAGTTTTGTTTTTCCTTAGATATTTTTATATTAAAAAATTTTAATTAAAATTTTACTAAAGATAAGTTACATGCTCGAAAGATTTAAAAGTCTAAAATGAATTTTAAGGATTATGTGTAATATGTAAAATATTGAAAACGAAGCATTTAAACTTTAAGCCTTTGCTTCGACATTTAAAGGTTTATATTATTATTGAGAAAATGTTTTTCATACATGACCGCAATTGAATGAGTGATTTTTAATTTGAAACAAATTCTGTTTTTTTTTTGTAGCATGAGTATTTGAGCTACATGAGCAACATATGTTTTACAGATTTTTACTGTGGCCTGGTGTTAAATGGTCAAAGCAACATATGTTGCCATGTAGAAAATTAGCATGAAAAAGTTTGTGAATGACCATAATAATATACACACAAACACAAACTCCCTTCCATTTACCTGCCCACACACAAACACAATTGATGTGTGTGCATGTTTATTTGGGTTAAAAATATTTTAAAACAAAAAGGTCCTAAATCTAGTAACAAATACTTTTTTGTGGCAACAACAGACACCATAAGAAATTGACAACGAACTGTTTGGTCACTATATAAAGTCATTAATTTGCCATACATACAAGAATGGTTGGTCTTTGACCTAAGACCTAATTGTATATTCAGAATGTTTGAAGAAATAAGCATAAAATACTACAGTCAAATCTCGATATTTTGAAATTCAAGGGACCAGAGAAAAAGTTCAAATTATCAAGTTTTCATATTAACAAGATTTCAAATTATCCAGAGGGAGATAGAAAAAAATTCAAATTAACAAAGAACGAATTAAATCTGTCTTTGTCCAATGAATTTTCAATTGTAAATAGAGCTGAAAAGAAATCATCACTTGTGTTCGTTCTGAGAGCGTAGGAGCGTAATGTTAGACTTGTCATTGCTTCACTTAATGAAACTGTTGTTTGTGGCTGCTCATCTTCGTCTGCTTCATCTTCTTCACCCAAAAAATTCAAATTCAATAGTTCAGCGTCGGTTAGGGCACCGTAGACACTGATATTATCGTCTACTTGAACATAGTCTTCAAAATTCACCTCTTTAGGGTAAGGCAGAAGATGCCATCCTGGATGACGTAACTTCCGGTGAATATGGTAATTGAGCTGAAGACTTTTGCGTAAAACCTCACTTCCTGAAGCAGTTATAAATGGTAGCAGAATGTTTTGGTCTCTGCACTGAGGAATCCATTCTATCAAGCATTTCTCAAGATAAGGAAATTGAGCCGTACGTGACCGTTTTCTACCTCCACTTAAGGTTGATTCGGTGATGCGATTTCAGTTTTTCAAAATCATGGTTAATGTTGAAGGCAAAATCCCGAATTTTTGAGCAACATATTTAACTGTCCATTATCTGCAGCCTCAATCACAAGTTGTTTTTCTTTAATGGAAAGGCGCTTGTTCTCATTTAATTAAAACCACAAACGTTTGAAAAAAAGGCACAAGACTACTTACTGATATCCAGTACGCGAAATACTGGCTACACAATTCGTAAAAAAAAACAAAAAAAAAAGAAATAAATAACTGTTACATTTGAAAAAAAAATTTTTTTCTAAGTAGATGTTGACATTGTGGTATAGAAACAAAATCAATTTTATTTTTGTTTATTTCAAAAAAAGAAACAAATTTAAAATATAGAGCGTAGAAAAATCAAACTTCAAATTATAAAACGTCGATAGACAAGACAAAATTTTTAAAGAGCAACGCATATGTATGTATAAACTAAAATAAATGATTTTTATTTTCTTTTTTTTACATGCATATGTATGCTGTATAATACACAGCATTTTAAAATAATTCAAATTATAGAGCATAGAGCCAAAAAGTTCAAGTTATAGCGCGTCGGCGATAAATATGCCATTTAAATAATTTCATATTATCGAGGGGACTAAAATACATAGGTTTTCTTCAATTTATTGAATGTTTTTTAAGGGACCTGGAAAACAGTTCAAATAATTGCGAGATTCAAATTAACGAGTTTCAAATTACCAAGAGTCGACTGTATTTACATTTCATGTGAGACACTACTGAAGTACAGTGCTGTTTAATTTGTTTTACTTAAAAGAGGTTTGTTGATAAGAAACATCCTTTTAAGTGGTCACTTTTATTTCAAAATATGTTAACAATGACTTAATTGTGATTAGTTTTTTTTTTTAGCTCTGTGGCAAACAATTGCCCAGAACTTTATAATCATGCTATTGTAAGTGTATACCATTTTTACATAAATTTTTATATGTACACATTTGTATATTAATGTTTGTGGGTTTTTTTCTTCCTGAAAAACATAAAAATTGAAGTAAACATTTAACACATTCATGCACAATGAATTTTACTATACAAACTCACACATACACTCGCCTATTTAAATGTCCGTATGTGTTATGACCAACATCAAACTCGGAACAAAATTCGAATACAACAAGTGGTTCACTATGAACAGATACAAATATACTATAAATATAATTACATGTATGCAACTACATATGCAGCATTGGTTTATTAAAAAAGTAAGAGAAGAGTAAATAAATTCTAGGAATGTACTTTATTAGATGCTAACAAACATGTAAACTTTTCTTCTGATTTGGTAATCAAACACATTTAATTAACAACACCCTTCTAATCTTGCAAATATGCAAAAACACATTTTAAAAAAATTTCAAAATATTCCAATTTAGAGATGAATTTCGATAGGATTATTATACCCTTCACACAGTGAAAAAGGGTATATATAGGTTTGTCATTCCGTGTGAAATTTCTACAACTTTCATTCTCGACTCCATAAAGTATTTATTTTCTGAAAGCGTATGAATAGGGGAGTCGACTAAGCTCTGTCCGTCTGTCCATCTGTCCGTCTGACCGTCTGTCCGTCTGTCCGTGTGTATGTTGAAATCAACTTTTTGAAGCCCCCCGAAATCGCTTGGACCCAGGTGGGGTATTAAAATATCATAAATATTCCGGAGTAGATCCGTATTGAAAATCAGAGACATCAGTACATAAACAACTGAGATATGAGCAAAAACCCACGACCACCTCGATTTTTTTTCACAAAAACAACATTACAACAACAACATACATACAAACTTGTATATTGGTTAGAGTAAACGTGGGATCGAAACCCAGCTGAGCCAAACAATTTTATATTATATATATTTTATTTTTTTTATTTTTATTTTAATAAATTATTTATGTACTTATTTTTTTTTTTTTAATTTTTTGTTGTTGTATATTTATTATTTATATTTTAATTATTTTTTTTAAAATATTTTTTTTTAATTTTTTTTTTAATTTTTTTTTTATTCGGCACGGCCGAATATAGCACTCTTACTTGTTATTTATATAAATTTTAAAGAGAAAAGTGTTTTTATTCTTTAATTTTCTTAATATTATTTTTGTGTTTGATTTTTGTATTATACCGGTTGTTTTATAAATTTTTAAGTTGGCAATACTTTTTTAACTGGCGGCCATTTTGCCAGCAGTCTAGTGATTCTTGGTTTGGAATTTCAGCAAAAATAAACTGACGCATGAATAGCAAGGCTTAGATTCGGTCCATAACAATATTGCCTTTTATTCCGATTTTTATAAGCATATTTTGTTTAGCGATGAAGCTTCTTTTTGTTTGAATGGATGCGTCACGAAACAAAACTGCCGTATTTAAAGTGATGATAATCCTCATGTGTATGTTGAGACATCGTTAAATCCAGTAAAACTGACGGTTTGGTGTGCTTTATGGACTGGTTGCATTATTAATCCATTGAGAATGTCAAAGAATGTTTGACAGTTGTTGGCAAATCATCATGATCAAAACGCCAAAACAACGCTTCTAAATGTAACAATTTACTTTGAAAAAAAAAAAAAACAAAATAAGTCTGTTTGCAAAGTGCATAGAAAATTTTATTTATTGTACGCATTAAGTCATGAGGGTCATTTATGGTTAAATTGCTACGTCAAAAATCAAATTGTTGTATTAAATTCCATAAAATTTACTGTTTACTGGGGCTTAAACGCTGGCCCTTATTTGATCCAAAATGAGCAAGAAGCTGCCGTTATGGTGTGAACACACAGAAAACAGTATCGGTTGTGAGTACTGCAATTGTTGCCAAACGCATAGTTTAGTTGTGATAGTAAAATTTTACGGTTATATCTACAGAATTTTGTTTCGAAATATAAATATGTAGTCAGCACTAATAAATTATGATTCTTGCAATAGAAATTTTATAATCAAAAATGAAAAGTTCGATTGCTGGAACTGAACCAGTCGATTGGCAATGAATGTGATTTTCTGTTTTCTGGGTGTAGCGAGTTCTAATGAGTTATTTAGCTGAATTTTTGTTTCTCAAAATTAATCAGATAAACATTAACGACATTTGGTCCTAACAAAATGGCTCAACCTGCCATGTAGCACAGTAAGCAATTGATATATTATTAACTAAATTTAGTGAAAACTTTATTTAAGCTAGTGGTCTTGTTAACTGGCACCCTCGTTGGTACGATTGTACGGCAGGACTAGTTTTTATAAGGCTATGTAAAGTCATTGGCTTATGCAGACAAACCAGCTACTCTTTTAGTATTGAAAGTCAACATTCAAGCCATCATTGATATCATACGTTCAGATTTATTGTAAAAAGTAGTCGAAAATTTAACTGATCGAATGGATCATGTAATTCGTAGTCGCGGCAAACTTATGCCGGAACTTATATTTAAAAAGTAAATGCCATAAATTTATCTACCAGATTAAAAAAAAAATTTAATTTCAACAATATTTCTGAATTTTACAATCATTTTATGTTCTCATGCCACTTAAACAAACACCCTAGATAATAAATTTATATATAAACTTTAGAGGAGTTTTGTGGTAAATTCTTAATTTTTAAAATTTTTTTATAAAATATGCTACATTTTCCTCTTGAAAATTTAAGCAAAATAAATAATTCATGAAATTGATTTAATTGATTGTCGTAAAATTTAGAAGTTTCTTATTTTTATTAAAATGAAATTTACCAGCTTTGTTAACTCTTCATTAATTCATGAAATATTTTCTCTTTCGTTCGCCATAACTTTCAGATAAATTTATATCTCTACAAACAGCAAACACATGTTTCTTTGTTTGGTTACAATTATCCTCTTCAGACCAGAATACGAACCAATTGCTTTTGCATATTTTTATAAACTTTGTATAACTTCAAAATGAAAACGATGTCATCTATTAAAGCTAAATATCACGTAGAACTTAAAAAAAATACGACTACTAACCCCAAGATGACACTATTTGTTTAAAATAAGAATAACTTCAGATGCACATATGGGTGCCCACTAGGGTGATCGATTATTTGACATTTTTAAGAAACCGGTTTTCAAATAGTTTGAAATTTAGAATTACAGAAAAAACCGGTTGCTTTTTTAATATTTAGAAAAAACCGGTTAACCGGTCGAATACATAAAATATAATTCTTTCTTATAACCATGACAGAGATACATATATAGGTATAAACTAGTTTCTTCTATGGTTTAATTGCATTTTAAGTTGACACACATTCAATGGCATTATTATAAAATGCCGTTATTTGAAATAAAAAAAATCTTTGTTACAAGGAGGTTGTAATAATGAAAAATATTAAAAAGTCACTTCACTGCTCACGGTAGTCAAATTTACTTTTTACTAACATTAATTTTGTAGGCAAGTTGTAATAATGACCCTTTGTGTGCCAAACTATTTTAGTATACAAGTCATATGTTATCAAAGATATAAGTAAAGCTAGTCTTTAGTACAAGTCGCTAGATTTCGTAGAAGAAAAATATTATAAAATTCGAAAATGAGATCAAAAGGTATTGCAAAGTAAAATTTTTTGAGTAATAAATATTGTATGGTACGTTTGATTACAAAGATAAATGAACATAAAACTAAAAATGAAAAAAACCGGCATCTGTGAGTAAAAAAACCGGTGTATTCGACATTCGAAAAATTAACATTTGGAAAAAACCGCCAGCTGAAACAGTAAAAAACCGGGTTTTCAACCGGTTTTAAAACCGAGTCGATCACCCTAGTACCAACGGTCTCAAGAGGTTAAATATATGATTTGAGTATCCAATTATAGTTCTGCGAACATCTGCTTTTTAATACCTCCTAAATGGTGTATTTTTTTTTTGCGAAAATCACTCAACAAATAGAAGAAAAAAGTATACCGAAGGGTTTCATCCTTGCCTGTTTATATATCGATATTTAATAAATTCTTGAATTTCTTTACTTAAACAATATCTCTAGCTATGCCCTAAAATAATTAAAATTTATTTCCTTTTTTTTAATGACTTAAATTCATATTGATATTTTGACTAATTTCCCATCACACATTTCAGACACACATACCATAGATGAAAATGCATTTCCGTCGTGTCTGTTGTATTGTCGTTTGCCGTTCTAAATTCACTAAGTAATTAATTTTAATAAGCCATCAAAGTACAAGCTATATGAACTATAAGTTTATTGTTGTAGTATTCGTATGTATGTATGTGTTGTATGTAGTACAAAGTGGATAAATTAAATAAAAGTATGAATGTAGTTTCTAGCTACATATTTACAAGTGGAGGGATTTTTTTGTTATTGTTCGAATTGCTCAAATTATAGAATAAAAAATAATAAATAAATAAATTAACAAATAAACATATATTTGTACGTTATAGTGAACTAGTTGTAACGAAGAAATAGCATTTGGCAAAATGAAATAGATGTATTTTACTAAGTTCATGTTGTTGTACATAGTACGAGTCTATAGAACAGTGTTTTGAATTGGGCAAGAAGGCAATAAAATATTTGTATATTAATAAACTCATGTTAATACGAACAAATTAAAAAAATACTGCAATATTGTGGAAAATTTCTGCTGCCTCTGCTGCAAAGGCTATAAGTTTATAATTCCAATTCTCATGTATTCCTTATGTGATGGCATCCATTGAACCGCCTACACTATTTATTTATTTATTTGAGTCTATGGATTCTAGATCCTTACAGACTATAAAGCAGTACATACAAATTGTTTAATAATAGTTATTCAAAAACAAAATTATTTTACATTTCACAATTTTAACATTTAAGTAAATGTCTAAAAAGTATATGTATAGGTTTTATATGTCACATAGAAGACAATAATTTACAAAGTTTATTGAACTCGGTACAAATCTTTAAAAACGGATCGAAGTTGGCATAATTCGTTCTAATAACTTTAACTGATAGCGGACAAAAATGACGTGTAGATCGAGATGGTACATTAAAAAAGATATACGCTATTAGGACAGCATATTTCTGTGGTTTTCATGGACAACCACGTATGTCTTTAAATCAAATTTTTCAGGAGAGCTACAAAACCGTGTTAGTGCTGAACAATTTTTGAATATATATAGAAGTTACGTTGTTATGCAACTAAAAAAAAAACGGAATGGGTCCATTTTATTTGAGAAATTTTTAAAACCAAGTAAAGGCCGTTAAAAAGCAAGCATTATGACATAATTAATTCAAAATCGTATAAAATGAACATACGTGGTTGCCCATGAAAACCACAGATTTATCCTTTTATTAAATTCAGAACAAACGTAACATTTAGCATTGTTCTTCGACTTTTTAAAGTTGGCAGCTTCACAAGTGCAAGTCTTCTAGTATAAGGCGGCAGGTTTCACGAATTTCACTGTAAGCTACGAAGACAAAATAACAGGAACTTTTTTTGCACAGATTCAATGCTTATAATGTAAACATTGTAAGTTGGATCCCAAATTATTGAAACATATTCAACAATAGGCCTGACAAGGGAAATATACAATTGTATTGTTATATATGGATCTGTAAATTCTTTCGCCCAACGTTTTATGAATCCAAGTTCAGCACGTGTTTTATTAACAGTTAGAGAGATATGCTGAATAAAACCAAGTTTAGCATATAATAAGATTCCATGATCGGAGACGGATTCCAGTCTATTTAACGTATAACTATTTAAAACATAATTTACTTTAATATAACATCTACAAAAGAAACACATACATATATTTGCATTTTTCAGGGTTCAGCTTCATTAAGTTTACTGCCGTATTCATGAAAAATATTTTAGGTTTATTGGCGGCTTATTTGACAAATTTCTGTGCAACATCTGTCAAATAAGCCTTTCACAGACCTAAAATATTTTTTATGAATGCGGCACTTAGTCTACACCAACAAATTAAAGGCTTCTATATCCTTTTGTAAGAGGGTGTGATCGGCGTAATTATTATAAGTAACCTAGGAATATTTTTACGTCGTCAGCACACATTATAACATTTGAGAATTTAATAGTATTGGGTAGATCATTAATAAATAAGAAAAACAGCAATGGGCATAGATAGCCTTTTTTAAACTTTTACCTTAAATTTTTAAAATACACATTACATTTCGTTACACGGTGCCTTGTGTATACATATATTCGTTTGTTTGTTTGTTTGTTTGTTAGGTTAGCATGACGATTAATTGCACGTTTTCAATTCAACATACATAATTATAATACAAAAAAAAAAAAAAATAAAAAAAATAAAAATAAAATAACAAAATAAAATTACAATGCAAACAAAAACAACAACACAAACTCGTACCAACTGAAAATAATAATTACACTACAATAAAAGAAAAAATTATTTAAATATATTGCAGGAATAATAAAAAAAAACAAAAAGAAAAAAATCATAAAAAATTTATATTAAAATCAGAAAAATAATAAAAAAAAGGAAAGAAAAATAAATACATGCAACAAAAACAACAACGACAACAAATTGTGGTGAACCTTATAAATTAAACAAAGTATGTATGTATGTTGTTGTTGTAGTAGTAATAGTAATATAGTTGTTGTTGTTGCTGTAGTTGTTTGTAAACAAAATCTACATTGACAGGCCAAATGTGTTTATTGGATGAGTGAATAACAAGGTGAGAGTAACTTAAGGAAAATTTAAAAAAAAACCAAAAGAGGGTGATAGTGAAAAGAAAGAGGGATAATAACCCAGCAAGTAAGGGACTAATGGGAATATAAAGCATATTAAGGGTGCCCCGGTGGTCAGTAGTTACACTATGATAACTCTATCATCCGAAATTCTGTCGAAAGGTTAGCATGCCAGGAGGCAACGGATCAGACTCATTGTCCTAATCAACCATTATTTCAAATACCAAAACCGTAACTGTTATATTATTGTCAGAATAAGAAGATATTATTTATGAGTATGCACATATAAGTAGATACAATGGATGGTCTAATGATCATGCTGTATTTGCAAGGCAATTTCTAGATCTAAGGGCTATTGATCCAAAGTTATCGCCTTACTTTCTTAGCAAAAATTTTATTATTTTTAAAGACCTTTGATATTCTGATCATAAGGTTGTACATTAGGGTTGACAAAACTGAAATTTGATCGGTAATAATTATAAGTGATATGGATAGAGACTTCTTAAATTATGGAGCTTAGGACAATCCTGGACCTCGTATTGCAAAAAGTTAGGGAGACTGAAATCGCGGTAGACTTAGAATCACATTTACATTAAGTGTGAATGCTATGTAGGTTCTCAGTATAATGAAGACGCTGGCGAAGGACTGTGCGATTAAGAATGTGTATTTATTTTCTAGTCAAAAGAAAACTGACTGAAGTGGCGCGTGAGTCAGTGGAGAGGGTCGAAAAGGGACCCGAAATGGTAGTGGTGCGATTCGATATTTCCCAACACATATATATGTGACCTTCTCCGAGAAACGGGACCTAGTGTGTCGAAAAACAGGTTTGGACTTAAGAGTGGATTCTGGTACCTAGAAGGGTGTAGAATAAGATGAAATGAGTTAGATTTCTGATAAAAATTTATTTACCCCACTGGTTGCAGCTTAAGAATCAAGTATCGAGATCATAACAAACAGAGTAGCAACAATAGCCAAGGAACTGTCACACTAAATGTAAAAAAATACGTCACCGCATAGGCATGACGTCACCAAAGTCGACACCCAATCATACCAAATCGCATCTTCCAACTGAAGATGTGTTCACAGTGATAATGCGTTATGAAACTTTAAATGCGTTTATCTCAAAACTTTTTTTTCACACACGCTAGGTCCCTTTTCTCGGAGAAGGTCACATATATAAAAATTTTTTGATGATTTTTGTATTAATTACTAATAGAGCTTTTATTTATGAAAAGCTTTTCATTAATTCGGGTTTTATAAAAAGTTGTCGGTTATTGAAAATTGTTCACTGGGTTAAATATTTAATAGACACATACATATGCATTATTTTATAAATATTTACACTGCATAAAGCAAATAACTTATTTCTTTTAAATAATGATTTTCTTGGGTTAAATATACGTTCGAACATATAAAACTAATAATTATACTCTATGGATTTATACAAAACAGTGCAACGCAACCAAATTAAACCAACAACATAATTATTATTTTAAGCGTTTTTATACAAAATAGTTTCCTAATCCCTTAATATCGGAACAAAGATAATATTTTTCCACTTTTTTTGTTTTTTTTTTTTGTAAATATTGGCGTATTTTTTACAAAACCAGATCATCATCATCCTAATTATAGTCGTCTTTAATGGGCATCTGTTCGGTTTTAGGTTGCTCTTACTCTCCATGATGTTTATAAACAGCAGAGTGCGCCTTCGCAATTTATGGTAAAATATTGCAGTTTCTTGTTATTGTTTTTGTTGCATAAAAATCATTTAAATCTTCAATTTTAGAATCGGCAACAAAACATAATAAAAAGTAATAATAATACTAGAAGCAAAACAAGATTGTAGAAAATAATGCAAAACAGTAAAAATAAAATAAAAAATAAAATAAAAAAATTAAACGTTCAGCAGGAAACTACTTTGCATTTAATTGTCTGTAATGACGTGCAATATAAAATGTTAAAATGTTCAAAATGTAATGTTAAAATGTACTAAATACATACAGATATACATATGTATGTATGTGCCAACACTAAAATCAAACATTTATGCATATGAACAGTATGCTAATAAAGTCTTTAAACAAAACAAACACATAAAAAATGTTTGTCATGTTGTAATTTTAAAATACAAATTTACTCAAGATTATTATAATAATAGAGAATTAATTCAAATTGGTAGCAAATATTGTTTATAAAACTGAAATATGGTAACATGTTAGTAAAAAATCAAAAAAGTTTATCATATTTTAAAAAAATTTCTTGTAAAATTTTTTATAAATTTTTTTTTTATGAAAAGAAAATTTTTTAAAATATTTATCAAAACGAAATTTATCGACAACGGAAATTTATAAAAATATTTTTCTTAAACAAAATCAACTTTTTAAAATAAATTTCTGATCCACATCGAAAAATTTTTTTTTATTCAAAAGTTTATTAAAAAATGTTTCTTTAAATTCAAAATTATTGACATTTTTATTCATAGTTTATTTATTTTATGAATTTACCACATGTTTAGTATTTACCGCCATGTTTACAGATTGTGAAACAACTTGCCGATCTTTTCTGCCATAGACTTCGAACAGCGAGCAATAGTAGCCAGAGAAATTGTTTTTCTCCGTTTACACAGGGATTCCACGATGCTTTTTCTCTTTGGCTTTGCTTTTGTTTCGTTACACTTTTTTTCATCTACGTAGATTAAGAGTCTACTGCATCCTTTCCCGATGGAAACGGCAACCATTTGTCGTTGCATAGAACGATTTTAATTTTATTTAATTGTGCACAATTGAAGATTGTGTTAAATTATGTAATGTGGGGTCTTTTTGATCTGTAGGTTGTGATGCATGAACGTTCATGTGATGCATGACCTTTCTTTAAGGCCTGCAGTGAGCTCGAACAATAGGATTAAAAAAGCTATTGTCCTTCCTGGATTAAAGGTAGAGTCCTTTTATTTGAAGTTTTGTCCTCTAATCACTACATCACGCTACATAACCTTAGAGATTTATGTTTGGCCACTTCCAGAGACTCTAACGAGCATAAGGTATTAACTCACAGTCCCCTTCTCGCAATGTAGATTTAAATAACAGCCTCCATGTTGTAACCTAAATAGCCACAAATCACAATGGTGCCTATTGGCATGTGTGAGACAAACTGGGCCAATTAAAGTCTTCCTTAAGCCTATGGCATTGCTATAACTTATCTACTTCAGAATGCGATAACATTAAGGTGGGGATTTTACTATGATAATGCATATGTTGTTGGTTGGAAGCACTTGCTAACAATAAGCTTATTCGACTAGAGGGCTTCAGACAACATCCGGATTCTAAGTGTTCGAAGTAGTTGAAATATCAAGATAAGTCTTTGCTTATTTCAACAACCAATATTAATTATTCTTCAGCGCTGATTTTACAAGTTAGGAGCGGTTAGAAGTAGAAGTCGATTTAAAAGCAATGCGCTAGTTATAAAATTATAACTCGTGAAAATTAGAATTTTTATTGCCATCACCAGCTACAGAATCGGATGTTGCAGCCCAATTGGTTACTCATTGTGAATTCAAATTGATAAAATCTTAGGAAATATATTTTAAACTCAACAAGTTTCGCAGTCGTTAAAAGCTTTCTGCTGAATTATGCAAAAATCGTGCAGCAATTGAACCTAGGTCTAGGGTTGCCATTTCTATTTAAAAAAAAAGAGGACGCCAGCATAAAAAATGTAGGACATTTGTCCAAAAAAAGACGACACATTTAAAAAAAATTAAATTTGTTTTTACGAAAAAACTTTATTTATAAAAATACAAACTGAACATATCATTCTGATTTAATGGTTGAAAATAAAAACAAAAAAACCAAAAAAGACAACAAAAATTCATTGCATTCATTAACGGGAATGTACACTTTTAAAAATTTTACATATATTTTCCAACACTTCCAATTTGAGCCAATATATTACCATTGCATCTCTGCAAATATTTGTAAAACTCTAGGCAATCCATATCAAAATTATATACCCTTACTATATTTTTTGTTCAAGACTTTCTTCTATATCTGGAAAACAAACATTATGAAAAACACACAGCTGACAAGCAGACCCCTATGCCGAACTTTTTTAAAATAAAAGACAAGTTAAAATAGGCCACTTCGATAAATAGCGACAATTAAGAATAATAAAACTAATTTTGTACAAAGAGAAGTTTTAAAATTTTACTTTTTCAAAACTAATTGTACGAGCACCTAAATATTTTTTTATACATTTTGTGACCTGTGATTTAAAGTTTAAATGTAAGAAAAAAACTTCAGAGAAGGTGCAAAAAGCCGGACAACCCCGGACATTTGCTAAAAAAGAAGTAGGACTGCCCCGGATGCCCTAAAAAAGAGGACGGTGTCCGGGAAAAAGAGGACGGATGGCAACCCTTCCTAGGTCTAATATATATAAGGCCTCACTATCTAAAATAAAATTTACATAAAATAGTAACTTTTATATAAAAGCAAAGTTCTTTACCAGTTTCAGTTTAAAATTTTGTTTTACCTTTGTCCACATATTTTCTTTACCCACTGTTCTTAATGATGTTTTATGTAGATATCTAATATTTTGTTTGTTGTACATTTAGTATGTTGCATTTGTTTTTTGTTGTTTTTCTATGTATGTATTTCGAACATTTTGTTTGTTATAATATATTCCAGTTGTTCTTTTTTTTGCTTTTTGTTGTTATTGTTATTAATATTGTTTTTTTTCGTTATTTTGTGTATATTCCTTCGCCTAGTTTACTGAATATTTAATTGTATGTAGTTTATTTGAGAGTGAATGTGATTGGGTTTTTGAGGGAGGCATGAGGGTTGAGGGCTATAGTGTGAGTAGTCGTAGTAGGTACCGTTCTATTTGTATGCCTGTAAGTAGGTTTTTAACAGTAGTTACGTACTTAACTAAACCTAAAATAGAAGCCAGAGGAACCAACGACCGACTAAACGATAGACAGAACTGGTATCATTTAAATATGAAACAAAAAAAAAAAAATAAATAAAAATCATTTGTAACTACAATGTGAATATTAAAACATTAACAAAATGTTTGTGGGCTTTTGTGCGAATGTGTGTGATTGCATTCGTGTCTCTGTATTAGTTTGAGTAAATCTCTAGTGGCATAAGTATTTAAATAGAGATTTTACGTATAAAATAAAAATATTGCACTTACGAACGATGCTGCATGAATATCTATATTACAAACATAAGTACGACTTGTGTACTTTTATGTTTTAATGATTATTTTGTTAAATACTTTTACACATATTCATTAGGAAGTGTTTTTTAAGCTGTTGTTGTGATCATAATCACCATCATCGCTATCATGGTTGTTTGAATATGTTTGCATTTCCTTTTGCTGCACTCTAAAGGAATATAAAATTTTTTTTTCTGTTAAGGACAGGATTTATTATACATTTTCTGTCTTAGAAAGGTTTTAATGAATTTTCAATTTTTTTTTTTGTTGACAAAAATATATTTTTTTTTTTAATTTTCGATGTATTTTCTATAGGGAAGTTATCACTATATTTTTAAAGAATTTTCGATAAAGTGAAATTCTTTTTAATAAGTTCTTGATAACTAGAAGTTTTCTTGAGTATTTTTATTTTCTATATTAAATTTTGATATATAAAAATTTTTTGCAAAATTTTTTTAGAAAAATGTTTATTTTAAATAGTTTTTATTGAATTTTATTTTGGCGTAGAATACGTCTTACCTTACGGTATAGGGGGTCATGTCAGATTGTTATTGTTGTAATCTTTATTTCACTGATTATGAGGAAACGGCGAGATAACTTTTTTTAACAATTTTTTTTGTAGGTAAATGAAGATGTTATCTTTCGTTTGATATACATTTCATATTGGTTGATATCTTCGTAATATTTAAATTTCTCAAATGAAAATTTTTTAAACACATACACTCAAACATATGTGTGGTGTTTGGTTGAGTGTTTAAGTTTGTAGCGTGAACACAAACTATGCTGCTGTTTCAGTGTGGACACAAACCTTCGGCTGTTGTTTTGATTGTTGAAATATTGAAATTTCGTATATTTACTTAAGTATTTAAGTGAAACAAAATGTTAAATGTGAATTTGAATTTAACATGGATATAAAATTATAAAAAATATATGAAAAAATTAATTCATACATTTTTATGTTAAATGAAAGTGCTGCCAAGTAAGCAAAATAACAATGCTGCTTGATGCTGTTTGACAGCAGCTGACAGTTGACGTTTAGTATTCTACGTTAAACTTAATGGCCGTGTCTCTGACACAGCCTGCAGGGACAGTCCGTGGTCGAAGGATTTATATAAAAATATATGTAAAAATTTCTTTGTATAAAATATGTAACAAAATAAATTTTCAATGAATTTTTAAAACGTAGAAAACCTTCATACATTTATATATTTCGTATAAAAAATTTTCCAAAAATTCAAAATTTATTTTAAGTTTTTAGAAAATTTTTATGTTTTTTTTTTACAAAATTTGCTTTTGACTTATCTAATGTAATATAATTTATTAAAAAATGATTGTAAAATTTTTTATGAAAAATTTTCAATTAAATTTTAATTAATAAAAATTTTTCGTTTTACCTTTAAAAAATATTTATTTTTTATTGTACGTTTTTAAAGATGAAAACTCAATCAAATATTAAATCATTTAAAAATTTCTTGATGAATTATCGGTTTGTTAATTAACAGTCCTGCAGTTATTGCCTTTAATATGCTTAGAGTGGCGTGGGCTGAGCACGTGGAAAGTGGCACGGCTTACATGACCCTCTTTTGATGCACGGCGTACATTGCAACTTACTAGTCGAAGTCGGATGGACATATCAAGGTTGCTGGCGGTATTGACGGGTCACTGGATGTTAGGAAAACATGCAAGTCGGCTCGGACTCCCATCAAACGACCATTGTCGCAGTTGTCTGGATAGAGAGAAGGAGAAATCGGTTTTCCACTTTCTCTGCGAATGTCCTGCACTGGCGGCTAAGAGACACAGATTTCTGGGCGAACATATACTAGATGGCCTCTCTGCGATATCTAAAGTTGGACTGAATTATCTACTGAGGTACCTCAGGGCCACGGAGTACCTAGTACCCTTACTCTTGGATTTATTCTGAGATACATTAAAGCTGACGAGTGATGTGGTCCTGTCAAAACGGAGTCATATAGACCAACAAACCAAATGCTTAGAGTTAAAGACCATTTAAAGTGCAGTGTTGTTTGAAGGCGAGTAAGAAATGTTAAATCTAAAAAAGCATTCGACCAGGTCGAATCTTAAAATACTCTTCAGCATCATGTACATACATTTGATGTGGTAATTACATCGTAGCATAGCCTAGATCTAAGATATAATATTATACGCCATTTTGATTTATTATTAATGATGCTATCTTTGATTTTGAGTTATTACATAGTTAGCCTTTTATTAATGGGGTTGAGAAAAAATATCATCCGCCATTTTATTTAGAGCATCATTTTGAATTTTAAAATTTTTAGTAGTTTAGTGTTCTCTACTCATCAATACCTTTTATTTGATACTAATGTTGTGAAAGTTAAAGGGGTTGCAGGAATCATTTTAAGGAGGTTATATGCGTATTTTGTGTTTTAAGTGTGTCCAAAAATTATTAAAGGCTGTAATACACGGCATGTTTTTTACATCTGACTTTAAAATTTGTGAGACATATGTAAATCTACATGTCTGTCAAAATTATACTTTTACGCTGACTGCTTTGCAGCAGCAGAGATTTCTGCCAACGACTGATGTCACATATTTTGACAGAAGAAAATAGAGCGCACTCTAATTAAAATTTTGTCAGATGTCTCAACACATGTTTTTTTACAGAAGTAATGTTTGTATTAGCAGTGGAGAATTTGACA
Organism: Phyto melanocephala; assembly: GCA_941918925.1. NCBI lineage: Eukaryota > Metazoa > Arthropoda > Insecta > Diptera > Rhinophoridae > Phyto > Phyto melanocephala. Next base: position 128,398,111 of record OW799235.1, read on the forward strand.
AGTCAGATGTAAAAAACATGCCGTGTATTAGCTCCTTAAGTAGATTGAAAAACTTAAAATGTACTTAAAAAATATTTTTTTTTCTTCAAACAATTTATGCGTATAACTTTGGCGGTAAGTTACCGATTTATCAAAATTTTTAACGAATATCCCTAGAAGCATGAAGACAGACAGACAGACAGATATTGCTCAATTGATTATCCTAGTCATAAGCTTTTACAAAATATGTACTTTATCTGGTCGGAAATAAATATTGTTGAAATTATGAATGGAATTACACAGCTTGGAACCACAGGTGAAGGGTATAAAAAGTGGAACAGTGTAGAGCCAATAAAATAGTTTTTATAGAAAATATTTTTACAATTTTATTTGTCTGTTTGTTTAGAATTTTTTAAAGGAAAAACAAATTTTAGACATAAAAAAAATAAAAATTAATTCTAAGTTTGCATTGACTTGAGTTGCTTTTTTATGTTGAATGATCATTCTCTATCCATGTGCATATTTCAATCTTGGTCTTAAGTTTGGTTAGTTTGGTTTATATTTTCTGTGCAATTTTCTTGTCATTATATTTTAAATTCCCTTGTATTTATATTTAAATTATTACATTATATTTTTACAGTTTAAGTAAAAAGCATTGTAAATTTTTTTAGTAGAAGTTTTTAGCCGATTATGGCCTAGAGGCTAAGTTGCTAAACTTTAAATAAAAAAATAATAAAATAATAAGAAATTAAAATAGTAAAAAATCATTTAAACATAAATAATAAATAATATCTCAAGGCTCGAAAATAGGATATCCATGGGATCTATTGTCTATTTATGGTTTTTTTATACCCTTCACCTGTGAGTGTAAGGGTGTATAGGTAGGTAGGTAGGTAGGTAAGGCTGGTGCAAAGTTACCCTCACACCTTCACTCGGAGACCATTACGGTCCATTGTGACGCCTTAATAGAGAGAAGAATAGAATAAGAATAGAAATATTTAGAATAGAAGAGAAAGAGAAGCAGACAATTGCAGAGTCTCCGGCAGGAATCGAACCCGCAACCCCCAAACAACTGACTTGTCATTTTACTGACTAGTCCACAGGGGCACTCAAGGGTATATATATATGTAGCTTTGTCATTCCGTTTGTAATTTCTACAATTTTCATTTCCGACCATAAAGTATATATTTTCTGAAAGCTTATGAATAGAGGAGTCGATTAAGCCTTGACCGTCTGTCCGTCTGTCCGTGTGTTGGTTGAAATCAACTTTTAGAAGCAACTATATGTTCCTCAGATCTGTATATGGTATCAATCTTTTAGAAATATTCAGGAATGAATCGCTATTGAAATTCAGCACAATCGCCCCATAACTTTCTGAGATATGAGCAAAAAACCACGACCACCTCGTTTTTTTCACAATTACATCAACAACATACATACATACTGGTTAATGTAAACGTGGCATCGAATTCCAGCTGAGCCAAAAAAAATTTATTTTATTTTATTTAATATATTATTTATATATTATTATTTTTTTATATTTTTTTTAATTTTTTTAAACAAATTTTTTAAAAAATTTTTAAAATTTTTTTTTAAATTTTCTTTTAATTTTTTTTTGTAATTTTTTTTTTTGGTATGTTTTTTACATGTATGTACGTATTTTATATGAGATGAATGGTGATACAAACAATTGTTATTGCATGACTACACGTTGTGAAGGGTATATAAGATTCGGCACGGCCGAATATAGCACTGTTACTTGTTTTATTTAACAATGTTGAGACAAAATGCTATTGCCAACATTCAAATTAGCCTTCAATTTCACTAGATAATGAAATAAAAGCCTGGGACATGCAATTTTAAGTAGCCAGGGATATTGGAAAATCACCGAAATGACAATATTGCCTTCATTGTGTTTGAATAAATAATTAAAGAGAAAAGGTGAAAGACATGGGCGTTGAGATAAATACTTAGAAAATCAAGAATCAGCAGAAACTAACGTTTTAAGGTAGAGATTGGGATACGAACCCACGGTCAATATATTCATAATGTATTTTATAGAAAAATATTAAATAATTTTTGTCGTTAATAACAACATATTTTTAGAAAGTTGTCCTATTTCTTAAAGCTTGAGATTAGTTTTTTATAAAAATTATTTTTTTTAATCCAATATTTCGCTACCACATTAGGTAGCTTCTTCTGGGAAGGTTTTTATAACGAAATAATTAACGATATAAAAATTATTCAAACCGATTTTTTTAACAAGGCATTAAAAAACAAAATATTGCATGAAATAATTTTTTTTTTAATTTTTATAATAAAAATATTGAAAAGAAAAGATTATGATGATAATATTTTTTGAAAATTTTCAATTTTTTATTTACTTAAAGATTTTTGCCAACTTACGTTTTTGAAAAAATTTCCATAGTTTTTATAAAACGTTTTAAAAAAATTCTGTATTTATTAGAAGCCTTTTTCTTTACTTATTTTATTTATAAACATCATTAGATGTTTTTTTGCCATCCCTGACTTAATTACTGCCTTCATTAAATTATTTTTTTTTTATCCATTTAAACTTTTGGTTTAAGGTAAAATTGTGTTTTGTTTTAATTGATTGTTGTAGTAGGTAAATGTTAACGTTAATTAACGCAACAAATTATAGTAAATTAGTGGTTATTAAAACAAATCCAGCCAACAAATACTTATAATAAGCAATTGTTCGATTTCATCTATTATTTGGTGAAAACCATAAACCTTAAGGAGTTTAGCGCAACTCGTCGACACATCAACACAACATCGATAGCACAACAACACGTTAATCAATCAATACAAGGTTACCAACCAGCCCAAGTGCACTTGTGTAAGAGAATTATTATTTTCATTAAGTAAAGTCAAGTGAAAAAGGCATAAAATTTAAAGGGTTTAAAAGAAGAATTGAAAGAAAAATAGAAAAAAAAAATAAATAAAAATTCAAATTAAAAACATTATTGAACTGAGCAATCAAATCTTAATCAATACAATTTTGTTTATTTATTTTAACAAATTTTGTTTATTTATTTTAACAAATTTTGTTCAACTCCTAGGGAACTAGGGAATGTTTGAAATATGCTGAAATTTTAGAGCTTAATAAGAACATGGAATTATATTGGCATACACAATTGGGCACTGTTTTAAAGAAAAGTTAAGATAAATTACAAACATTTATTTTTAAGATCATGTGTCATCGAAAGCTTAAAATTGGATCCTATATGCGGCGTACCGTACCTCTTCAGAAGTATGGTTGTTTACAAACCCTTAATTGTGAAATTTCTAAAGCAACTATTTTAAAGGCAATGTCGGCGAGAAGCTTAATCAGGTGATTTGCTCTTGGATCATAATAGAAACTGGTCTTCAGGATTATATTCAATGTGGGTAAAATCCATCGGACTATATGGTCACAGAGATCACTTTTGATAGGACCCCCCCTTGTTAATAATCCCTGAAAGGGATTGTTGGCTGGTATCCGACGGACTGTATGAGGGATGTGCAGTTTTAACGGATCTCATAATCCAACACATTGCGAGGGGAAGTGAAGATACTCTTTACGTGGATAGTCAGGCACCTTTGAAGGTCAAACCTATTGTGTTTAGAGAATGTAGTAGAGCTCGTGCTTTAAATATGGGTTTCTTCAACATCAACGTTAGATGCCAGGGCACTTTAGCGTTGCCGGCAAAGAAATTTCTGACGACCTTACGCGAAGTGAATTGGCACTAGTAACTACATTCGAGAAGGTCATAGTAAGGCCACCTATGGGCCAGTATTTGGAGCTAATGAGGGAGTGGATATCGGACGGTACTTAAGGATAGGAACAAAAAAACCGCAGAGTGTTAAACTCTATTGCCCAAGTTAAACTCGACGAACTCTACGATACTCCTGGACCTGAATAGGGTATATCTGAGAGCCACTGTTGTGGTTTTAATGGGACACTGTGCAAATTAGGTGATATCATTAGGTTCATCATGGGAATCAGGTGGTTTGTGGATAGTGAAATAATTCGACTGTACTTAATTTTTCTATCTATATAAGACATTTCTGAGTTGTTGATTTTTTTTCGACAATTTTCGACTTTGTCAAAATTTTTTTACACTCTTTAACAATTTTCGAATATTTTTACCTTTTTCAGTTAATTGAGTTTTCGACTATTTCGAAACAATTCTTACAATTTAAATGTATTGATATAAGTAAAAACCTCTATGAGTTAGCCTAAAATGTGTTAAGTTAGAAACTGCAGTTTTTGTTTAATATCAAACAATATGAGAATTTTTCTGAATTGTTGCCTTAAGAGTTTACGATTTCGATTAGAAGCAGTTGTGCTAGACCTAAGTTACTGATACCAAATAAAGAAGTGAGAAAAAGTGAGTAAAATCCAATTAAAAAATTCAAAATGCAATATTTTGACTTAGGACCTTTTTGCCTAACGTCAAAGAAGAACTAGTGCTAATAAAACTAGAACTCAAAATGCAATATTTTGATTAAGGGCCTTTTTGCCAAATGTCAAAGAAGAACTAGTGCTAATAAAACTGAAACTCAAAATGCAATATTTTGATTTAGGGCCTTTTTGCCAAACGTCAAAGAATAATTAGTGCTTTTAAAACTGCATGTGTTGTGCTGTAATTTAATAGCTATTTCTAATGCATATTAATAGTTACATTCAAATCTAAGCCAGACTCAATTTCAATGGTTTGTTGAATTTTTTTTTATTTGCATTTAATCATTATCATTTTACAAAATTAGATTTAAATTATTTTCTACATATTTTTTTTTTTAATTCACTTTAATCTGATGAGAAAAATCTTTTTCACTTTTTCTAATATACAAAACAATTTGCATAATTTAAAATAATGTGTTTAATATTATGAATTAAAAGTTAGAAAAATAAGTATTTATTTACTTAGTAAACACTAAGAAAAATTAATTTGTTTTGAGAAAGTAATGGCAATTATAATGTGACTTTCAAATGCACAATAAAATAGAAAAATTTGTTCTCTGTAATATTTCTTTTCCTTTCTTTTAATTTTGTATTTTTAATCTATATATGTTTTTAAAAATTTAGTTTGAGGCCACTATGAAAATGCCCATTGGGAACATGTCACAGTCTTTAGAACTTTCTCAATCTAAGTCGACTAACTGCAAAAATTTTAAAATCAAGTTATTTCTTTAAGTGCACATCTAAGTGCATACAAAACTATAAGAAACTAGAGAGAGAAAAAAAACGAAACGAAACGAAACGAAAACAATTATTTATATTACTTATGATTTCCTTTGCATGTAAAATGTGTGGAAATAATATTTGTTATTTTTGCTGTTAGTTTGTTTTGCATTTAATTTATATTTTTTAAAACCTTTTTTTTTTTCATTATGCCGACGCAAAAATATTAAAAATAAAAAAAAATACAGCGAGTGATTAATGGAAAAATCTTAGGCATGCGAAAGATTTTCATTGTTAAACAAAATATCATGAAATAACTTTATATGCAAACATACATACAAATGTATGTAAATATAAGTGAATTGATAAATATTTATTTAATATGTTAAAAAGTTCAGGTACTTTTAAATTGTTGGAAAAGGTGCAAGACAATTTATTATAAATCAAAAATTCATGAATTTTAAATAGAGGAGTTACGAATGAAAGGTTTAATGAAGTAATAATTTATTGCCATATTTTTCAATAAGGTAATTGATAAAAGATTAAAAAGTTTTTCTTAAGAGACAAAAAAATAAAAATTATAAATCTTGTATTTAACATGAAGAATTTTTAAATTTTGTTTCTTGATTTATTTAGAATTCTCATATTGTTTATGAAAATTTTAAATAAAGCTTGTAATAATTTTAAACTTCTTCATAAATTTTGTGGTTTAAAGGTCTACTGATGATCTGGCATAAGCACCAGTGAAATGCATATAGACCAGCTTAAACCCAACAACCAACAAACAAAAATTTTAACAAAAAATTATTAAATTTTTTTAATAAGGTTTAAGTTTGAAATCAAGGAAATTCGATTTAAGATTTTTCGAAATTTCTTAATTTGATTTGCCACCATCACTAGTCGCTTTAATTTAGTTTTTTAAAAAGGTTTTATCTTTAAGCCCTTATGGCTCTTGCTTTTTTCAGTTTTTTCTTAATTTAAGATTGAAGGAGTAAAAAAGGTAATGTTAGAGAGAGAGAAAACTATTTTAAACTTTTATCTAAAAAAAAAACAAAAACAAGTAAGAGTGCTATATTTGGCCCAGCCGAATCTGATAATCATGTACATAGTAGGGTGATCGACTCGGTTTTAAAACCGGAGGAAAAACCGGTTTTTTACACTTTCAGCTGGCGTTTTTTTCTAAATATTGATTTGTCGAATGTCGAATACACCGGTTATTTAACCAACAAAAGCTGTTTTTTTGATTTTTTATGTTTATGTTAAAACATCTTTGTAATAAATCGTACCAAAGTACATTTATTATTTAAAAAATTTCCATAAATCAGAAAACTTATTACATACTTTTCCATAATATTGTAAGAAATTTATTTGTTGTTTCAAAAACAAATGTAAAATAAGAAGAAAAGAAAAAGGTATAACGAAAAAATTTTAAAATGAAATTGTATAAAAAATGAAAACATTTTCTCCCTAGCCTTTAAAATGTATTTTAGATTAAAGAAATTATTTTAATCAAAATATGTGAGTGCATATAAATTTTAAAGACATATCTATCATTTAAAAAATGCACAAGAGGAGATAAAAAAAATAAAAGTCTTTTTTATTTAATTATTTATTTTACTTACATGTAATGAGTACTCTTGCCCTTAAGATAAACTAATTTAAATCTAAGTAAGTCAACTGTTTTCACGTCAGTTATTTCGTTTTGATTTTGGGCAGCCGAACGAATATCAATTTTAAAAAGTCCATATTTAAATATCGTTTATATTATAATTTTTTTACTATAGTTTCAGTTTTTTTATTAAGGAATTATATACTATTGTTCGACCGGTTAACCGGTTTTTTCTTAATTCTCAAAAAAGCAACCGGTTTTTTTCAAATTCTGAATTTTGAACTATTTGAAAACCGGGTTCTTAAAAAAGTCAAATAATCGATCACCCTAGTACATGGGTATAATCCCACATCGATTCGGCACGGCCGAATATAGCACTGTTACTTGTTTTTATATAAAAGAAAAATAAGCGTAAAGATTTTCATTAAAATTTAATGGAAAATAATTTATTATTATTTTACTTGGTAAAATGGAAATTATCAATAAATTTTGCAGTAACTAAACTCTTTTGGTTTTTATACCATCCATGGCGTAATTCCATAAGGTGATAGCGTAAAGGAGAGCAATTTTTGACTCTCTTTTTTTATATGGAGTTTGACAATTCTTGGCACTGACATCTCTTTTTTTTATATAGAGTTTGATAAGCATTGGCTCACAAAAAAATTATCAGCTGGGCTGGCACCGGCACCTGTATAAGTGTACCCTGATACCATCCACAAAGAACACTCTGCAAAAATAATTTGTAACAACATGAAATATTTATTTTTTAATTGTTGTTTTGTTACACACATATGGTTTGTGCATTATTTAGTAGCAACTTTAAGTGCTTATAACTCCTAGAATACTAAATTAATTTTAATAGAACTGAGATCTGTAGGAAAATTCCTTTTAAGTGGTATACTTTTTGTGAAAATCTGTTGTATGATAAGAGCGTGAACTGCTAAACAAGAAATCGACTTGGCTATTAATTTATAAAATACTCTTGCAGCTAATTAAAGTTAAACTAGAAACAACTAGTTTTTTAGTTGTCTTCGTAATTTAACACAATGAACGTAATAACATATGTTTCTATCGACATAAGAAAATCATATCAATAATTATTAAGAACAAACAGTATTTATTTAACTGTGACTTATTATATTAACTTAAAAAATTTTAAACTTTTACCTCAAAAACAAACAAAAAAAAGATCTTCTATGCATTTAGAATAATAATAATAAAGTGCCAGCCTAAACGTATGACCACTTGGCAAGACAACATAGAAAAAGTGCATGAATGAACAAAAATACATGAACAAATAAATGTATGACTAACTCAACTTACAGACGGCCGGACAACAATTATAATAATTTAAATGCAATGAAAATAGTAAAATAGAAATAGAAAAACAAAACAACAAATAAAATTAAATAGATACAATTAAACATCCGCTAAATAATAAATTTAAATTGTAGACAACAACATAGTGCAACATTTATTGTTGTGTGGCTGCAACAACTTAACTATTGCAGTTGTTGTTGTTGACTGCATTACGTTGCTTCGTTGCGCAAAGAGTACAAACAAACAAAAAAACAACAAGTAAAAGCGCTATATTCGGCCGTGCCGAATCTTATATACCCTTCACAACGTGTAGTCATGCAATAACAGTAAATTCACGTATGTATGTTAAAAAAAACAAAAAAAAAAATAAAAAAAAATTTAAAAAAAAAATTTAAAAAAAAAAATTAAAAAAAAAAATTAAAAAAAAAAAAATTATTATATACATATATAATATATATAAAACAAAAAAAAAAAATAAAAAAAAAATTAAAAAAAAAAAAATAAAAAAAAATAATAATAAAAATATATATAATATATTAAATAAAAAATAAAAAAAAAATAAAAAAAAAATTAAAAAAAAAAATTTTAAAAAAATTTAAAAAAAAATTTTTTTGCCTCAGCTGGGATTCGATGCCACGTTTTCTCTAACCAGTATACACGTTTGTATGCATGTATGTTGTTGTTGTAATGTTGTTTTTATGAAAAGAAAATCGAGGTGGTCGTGGGTTTTTGCTCATATCTCAGTTGTTTATGTACCGATGTATCTGATTTTCAATACCGATCTACTCCCGAATATTTCTGATATTTTAATACCTTACCCGGGTCCAACCTATGTCGGGGGGCTTCAAAAAGTTGATTTCAACATACACACGGACAGACGGACAGACGGACAGACGGTCAGGGCTTAATCGACTCCTCTATTCATAAGCTTTCAGAAAATATATACTTTATGGGGTCGGAAATGAAAATTGTAGAAATTTCACACGGAATGACAAACCTATATATACCCTTTTTCACTGTGTGAAGGGTATAAAAAAAGTAAATAAATAATAATAAAATAAAAAGAAAAAACGTTTTGAACTCACACACTTACACAAATGTCTTTAGTAGAACTAAATGGCTTTCGCATGCATACATGCAGTTTGTGTATTTGAATGTGTGGTTATGTTACGAGTGTGTACCGTAGTACACATACTAGACACTCACTCGTCATTCATAAATGGTTTCTTTAATTTTTTTCCTTGTTTCTAATGTTTTACAAACACATTTATTTATAAATGTACACGTGTGTGTCTCTACATTTTATATTAATAAATAATAGTTGTAGTTGTTATTGTTGCTGTTTTTTCTATTATTTTGTACACATTAATTTTTTTTACCCTAATTATGTACAATAATAATAAAGAAAAACGTATGTTTGTACTGAATGTAATATTTCGTCACATTTTGTAATAATCTGAACAAATTGTGAGAAAAATTATTTGTTATTAGATTTGTTAAATATGCATTAGGAAAATTTGCAGATAAAAATTAAAATTAATAAATAGAATTTGTCGGTTACTTATGAAATACAGGGTGGGCCATAAGTCGTCTTGGGGTTTTAAAATTTAAATACTTTTTCGTTTGTATATTTGTTTTTCAGAAAACATAATTAAAAACGGGAGTATAAACAAGTAAGAGTGGTATATTCGGCCATGCCGAATCTTATATACCCTTCACAACGTGTAGTCATGCAATAACAGTAGTTTGTATCACCATTCCCCATATGAAATACGTACATACATACATATAAAAAACATACATATATAAAAACATCCCATTGTAAAATTATAAATTTACGTATGTATGTTAAAAAAAAATAAAAAAATAATAAAAAAAAATTTAAAAAAATAATTAAAAAAAAAAATTAAAAAAAAAAAAATTAAAATATATATAATAAATATAAAACAAAAAAAATAATAATAAAAAAAATTAAAAAAAAAATAATAAAAAAATTAAAAAAAAAAATAATAATAAAAATATATATAATATATTAAATAAAAAATAAAAAAATTTTTAAAAAAATTTTAAAAAAATTAAAAAAAAATTTTTTTTGGCTCAGCTGGGATTCGATGCCACGTTTTCTCTAACCAGTATACACGGTTGTATGTATGTATGTTGTTGTTGTAATGTTGTTTTTGTGAAAAAAAAATCGAGGTGGTCGTGGGTTTTTGCTCATATCTCAGTTGTTTATGTACCGATGTTTCTGATTTTCAATAGCGATGTACTCCCGAATATTTCTGATATTTTAATACCTTACCCGGGTCCAACCTATGTCGGGGGGCTTCAAAAAGTTGATTTCAACATACACACGGACAGACGGTCAGACGGACAGACTGACAGGGCTTAATAGACTCCCCTATTCATAAGCTTTCAGAAAATATATACTTTATGGGGTCGGAAATGAAAATTGTAGAAATTTCACACGGAATGACAAACCTATATATACCCTTTTTCACTGTGTGAAGGGTATAAAAATGAAGAGATTCACAACTGAACAAGGAACCAGAATAACGAAATTTTATTATTTAAAACAGCGACCAATTAATTTAATGCAAAGATATTTTAACGTTGGTTGCTTAAGTAGTTCATCGTCACCACCAATATGGCACCTTAAAATATTTACCTTGAACTGGTAGATCATGTTAATCTGCACTGCACTGTTCAATATTGAACGTTTAACAAAAACAAAACAAAACATCATTGGCAAAATTACGGCATTCGATATCGATCGAAAATTATAGAATTCTTATTAGAATCCAATACCAAATGCAAGGAAAACTTCCAAGTTCGATTGAAATTTAGATCGATATCGAATGCCGTAATTCGGTCCCAGAAACATCTGCCAGAAGGCATTCAGCTCAACTACGATTGGCTCGTACGTTACTACGGTGAAATTAAATAAAAGATTTATTGTAAATGCTATATAAGGTACCGGAATTAAATCCCGCTGATTATCAGCTGTATCTAAATTTTGCAGTTAAATTTTAACAGTTGGCCAGAAATAAAATCAACTTTATGAGTGATTTGAATTCTTTTGTTCATAAGCAGAAGTGTAGGTTCTGGGGTTCTAAAAAATTCTGAAATTTACGTTCTGCTGTTGAGACCTGAGATGTGGTTTCAGTAGGCTGTAGCCAATGCCCGTACTGCCTAAGATACAATGGAACTTTAAATTTGTGAAGAACAAACAATTTTCAGATATTCGAATATTAATTGTTCAACGCGTTCTTCAGATTTTTCATCACCAAAATATTTTCTTTTGAGTTATTAAAAAATCCTTGAACTCAAGGCTAATAACTTTTATAAGTTCGAGAGCTACAGCCACAAATTTTAAAAGATGTTATGGAAAAACGCTGTGCATGCATTATATGCACTTTTTAGAATGAAGTGAAATTTATTAATATATTCATATATGTAAACACATGCTCTCCAATAACACGTTTATGTAAAAATCATGTATGTTTCACCTAAATTGAACCACTTTAAAATGGGTTGAACTCATGCATTCACAATTTCCTTTTTCATGTCTTTTTTTTTGCTGGGTAGTGTAAAAAATATTTCCATTTTATAATCTAGAAAAAAATTATTCGAAAAATTATTGTATTGTTAGGTCCCATAATGACTTTTGGCCCATTCTATATAAATTTTTTAAATTTTTTTTTGCCGTATTTATAAAAATAATTTTAGGTTTATTGGAGGGTTATTTGACAAATTTCTGTGCAACATCTGTCAAATAAGCCTTTCATAAAGCTAAAACGTTTTTAATGAATACGTCACATAGATTTAAAAATTTTTTTTTAATAAAAAACTTTGCCAAATCTAGGCATGTTTATAAAGTCTATGCATCGCGGCAACAAACACAATAATTAAAAAAAAAACATGCATTTAGTTTTTGCATAAATCCCTGCACATGCCACACAATTTTGTTTTATTTTTTTCTTTAATTTCAATAATTTTTAAAAACTTTCTATTCTCGGTTTGTTATTTTTAACGTTTTTAATAAACTAAAACAAACTAAAATGGCAATTTATTTGTTGAAGAATAAAAATAAAAAAATTAAGTTTAACAGAAGCAGACATATTACTGAAAAAAGTTGGCAAGTCTGCTTGTATGTAAAAAAAAAACAATCAGCTGATTGAATACGAATACCTTATTAATCTGTCTTGGTAAAAATTTTATTAAAATAATAAATTTGTCGATAAAAGTATTATCTAATTAATTTTATTATTTAATATAATTACAGTTGGGCCGAATAAAAATATTTTGTAAATAAATATGTGGCTTATAATTAACTAAATTGACTACCAACAAAGCATCCATTATTTTTTAATAGACAGATTTTCTTTTACAGAACAAACAATTTGCAAAATTTTGTTTAAACAAGTTCTAGAAAATTTTTGAAATACAAAATACGACCATAGTTAAATCAGTTTGAAGTTGAAATGTTAAGAAAGGTTAAGAAGTTATAGAATTAATCATTTACTTTTCTGTCCCCGATTCAAATTACTAAGATCGTTTTTCTTTTTGCTTCTCATGGTTTTTTGACAAGCCTTCTGTTTTGAATAGGTGAAAAAGATTCGGTGTGATTCCCTTTATTTTCTATTTAATAAGCAGTAAACACAGGTTGCTTTGTTTTGTTATCTACTTAAGTGGATATATTTTGAGTTTGCGTTCAACAAAATATATTTGTATGGTGAACATTTGTAATTAAATATCTTTTAAATGTTGTTAATTTTATTTAAATCGGTTAGCAAATAGGGAAGAAATACGGACCGAACTGTTTTAACTGGGGCCCATTTATAAAAAGTTTTATAAAATAAATATTTTCTAAATTCTATATTAATTTTAAATTTTTAAAGCAGGTACCTTTAAACAGATAGCATAGGATACCTCGATATGATTTAAATCAAGCATGTAATATCATGTAGCTTTTGAAGCTGCACCATGAGTTGTGACAATCGTGATTATTGTTTGAAGGCATAGAGTAGCTTGCGATGTAAAAAGAATCACGGAATATAATTAAATCCACAATTTGCCAATGTTACTCATAAATTTATCTTTCTTTTGTATTCCTGTCATGTTATATAGGTGTTGTTAATTAAGCATGTTGTTTAACTAAATTTTGCAAAATATAGATCAACCATATTTATGGCTCCACTGCTTCAAAAATATATTAAGCAATAGAAGTATTAACTATTTGAATATCATTAAAAAAACTGATTATAGGTTTTGAATTTATAAAAACTTCAACAATGAAAACATTGTTAATCATCAACATTTCGGTACAATGGTAACACAGTACATCACGAAAAAATCTTAAAAGGTGATCTGTTAATAGATTCTGGTAGAGCAGAAGTTTAGTACGAGTGTCGGCGCTTTTTAGGATCACATCAGAATTTTATTTTAGGGGAGGTTAAAGTGTCAACCCTTTGACCGCTTGGTGCAGCATATCAGAGTATCAAACTTCTGAGATGTGGAGTATGTTTAACTATTAACCCTAAACGGACAATCTTGAGTTAATCTAGTTTTTGTTTTTTTTTTGTTAAGTTTAGGGCTTTGGTGTGTTTTGGCAAAACTTGTGAAACTATGTGTCCACAATTTTTTTACAATATTTTAGGGAGTTAGAGGGTTAATATGTTGCACAAAAATGTTTGACTCAATATTTTCTCTAAAGCTGCTGAACACACCTTACACCTCAGGTGTGAAGAACATACACCGATATGCTGCTAAAACAAGCCAAAGGGTTGAAAAATCAAGAGATTAGAAGGTTCCCATAATGAGCTTATTTAGTGTAAAATAAACGCACCTCTGAATATTAAGCCACACTTAAAATATTTTATGATATATTCGATTTAGAAGGCCAACTCCCCTAATCTCAACGAAAAATGTTTTCAACAAAACATTGCAATTAATTTAATTTAAGCCGTTATTGATTTATAGAATTTAGCCGCAATTATTTATTGGCTCAAGTTATTTTTCTTTGTTTTTAATTTTTTTTTTTTTTTGACAGTTTTTTAAGCATGTATGTTTGTATGTCGATTTACATAAAAATATAAAAATTTATGCTCTAAAGTAATTATGTATTTATTTATATCCGAGGTTTTTTTTTAATAAATTTAATATTTATAACGTCTATACTCAGGTATACAGGAATATATACACACATACATGTACATATGTTCGTTTATACACTGTAGGAAATGTCAGTAGTGAATCTGTACTGACCCACTGTTGACACAGTCACAAGTACTAGTGACTTATTATACCCCCGAAAATGCTTTTTACTATAGACATTTAACATGTGCATGTCATTGGAAATCTACTACTGACACTGCTACTACTGAGTAGGTAGTTCTTTAAGGACCATATGTAGACATTGTCACCAGAGATTCAATAGTGCATTTTAGTAATTCTAGTCTACACTTTTGATACTTTTCTGAAATAGACGTCGTTAATGAAACTTTTGTTAAAATATTATGTTTTATTAAAAAAAATTTAGGAATTCATTAAATATCAAATATTTAAAGTAAATTAGGTACATTTTATTTAATTAGAACTCTTATTTATTGTGTATACATTTTTCTTCTCATCTAAGAAAATGAAAAAAAAATGTAGACACTTTGTTGACAATGTCGCCAAGAAGTCACCACAATAGTCGACAAAACTGGTGACTTGGAGACACGTGCTCCCAGGTTTCCTTCAGGGTATTTATTCACAATATATATTTATACGATTGTGTTATAATATTTATTATATTGTATACATACTTATATTTATATTTGGTATATTGTTTTATATATATTTTTGTTTTTGTTGTAGGTATCATTAAAATAATTTAAGTATAAAATATTAAAGGCAAGAGTGCTTTCTTAACATACATACATACACACATACATAAACAAAATATACAATCTGACCTGTTATTTTTACGGTAGGTGGGCTGCTTTTGTGTGGCTGTATGTGTTGGTGCCACCATTAAATAAAGTTTTATTGCCAACTTTTAATGAAAAATTATAAACGCACTGAACAGCACTGTGCATTCATTTATTCTTCTGTTTCCTGTTTCTTTCGCTGTCTTAACACACTACAGTCATGAATTTTGTAGTACGAAACGTACATATTTTTGGGAAAACTGTTTAGATAAATAATTAAATAATTTTTTAAATACATTTGCTGTTTGTAGACAAATTTCTATTTGAGTAAAATTTTTGATAAGCCAGCGATTTGTACGAAAATGTTTGAATAATAAAAAAAATTTATATTTAAAGCCATTTTTGAATTTTTACATAAATATTGCGAAAATTTCAAATTAAAAAAAATTCGCATTAGTATTAGTAGTATATACGATGTCATGAGAACCACAACAACAATGGCTATTAAGAATATACTTTGAATTTAACCGATTGAGATACAGGTGAAATATAAAGCGGCCTTGCTTGCTAATAGATAAATGGAAATTGGTGAATGGCTGGTGGGCAGCGTTGCCACTGAAAAATTTTTTTCTTAACAAAAACTTTAAAAAATCGACCAAAACCCATTGTAGCCGACCAAAATTTTAAAATAAATCAATATGCACTTTAATGTTTTTATACCCTTCACACAGTGAAAAAGGGTATATATAGGTTTGTCATTCCGTGTGAAATTTCTACAATTTTAATTTCCGACCCCATAAAGTATATATTTTCTGAAAGCTTATGAATAGGGGAGTCGATTAAGCTCTGTCAGTCTGTCCGTCTGTCCGTGTGTATGTTGAAATCAACTTTTTGAAGCCCCTCGACATCGCTTGGACTCGGGTGAGGTATCAAAATATCAGAAACATCGGTACATAAACAACTGAGATATGAGCAAAAACCCACGACCACCTCGATTTTTTTTCACAAAAATAATATTACAACAACAACATACATACAAACGTGTATACTGGTTAGAGAAAACGTGGCATCGAATCCCAGCTGAACCAAAAAAAAATTTTTTTATATTTTTTTTTATTTTTTATTTAATATATTATTTATATATTTATTATTTTTTTTTTTGTAATATGTTTTTTATTTTTTTTGTTTTATATTTATTATATATATTTTAATTATTTTTTAAAATTTTTTTTTTTTAATTTTTTATTTAGAATTTTTTTTTAAATTTTTTTTTTAAAATTTTTTTTTTTAATTTTTTTTTTTAACATACATACGTAAATTTATAATTTTACAATGGGATGTTTTTATATATGTATGTTTTTTATATGTATGTACGTATATCATATGGAATGGTGATACAAACTACTGTTATTGCATGACTACACGTTGTGAAGGGTATATAAGATTCGGCACAGCCGAATATAGCGCTCTTACTTGTTGTAATATTAATTGTTTATTGAATAAACATTTTTCTGGTACTATTTGACAAAAATATAAAAAAAAAATCAGTCATATGATTTGAGATCAATATATCTATTGAGATCAGAAAAAGTATATAAAAAGTATTTGTTTGTATAGCAATGTGTCTTTAATTCTTCATGTCCCGTTTAGCTGACCATACGTAGTGGGGGTTATTATTATTTACAAGTTCTTTGCATAACATAATGCTATTGAGCGTATTCAAGTCCAGTTTGTTTCTAAGCTTACTTTTTATAATAGTAAGTGACGAAAACTTACGTTATGCAGCTGCTGAACTGTGTGGCAGTGAAAGCAAGTTAAAAATGAAATTGGCATTTCACCGTACAATGCCGAGGCATTTGCGCCGTCGAAAGACGTGAATAACATTTGTCTTTCAACATATGGAATATTTACATTTATATGAACCTAAACACAATGACAGACTTTGGCGGTGAAGCTGCAACCACCAACTTATTATTTCAAAAGCACTCAATTAATGATAATTTATACATGTACATATGTATAACAAATATATATGAAACTTAAATAAGTTGATCATTATGTCCCAAATCTACCAAAATCGAATTGGACCGTCCCTCCGACCAAATCTTAAAATTCATAATCTATCCGGCCAAATTTGGTAGAAAAATCCCAAAAACGGCAATACTGCTGGTGGGAGACCATAAAACCAGGGGGACTAATCCGTAATTCGATTCGAAAGTAAAATTTTTCCAATTTGTATGCTTACCACATTGTAATTTGAAAATGTTCTTTTTTCGAAACGAATTACGGAGTAACCCCCCAGATACTAAAGAGTAATCGATATCTTACCGATGGGAAACATCACAGAGGTATCATGTCACAAGATATATGAGAGCGTTAATCATATCACCGTAATACCAAAAATGGATGGGAAAAATTACCCAAATCATTGATCTTGGAAAGTGCTTAACCCATTCAGAGGTTCAAAAATAAACTTACAATTTGTGCTACAGAGGCAAAATACTGCACCCCTATTTTTTAATTTGCTTAGACTAAATATGTATTGCTAGAACACTAAATAATTTATTTAGAGAATATATACTTGCCAAAGATTGATAAATATATTTTTTAGAGCTTCAAGCAACATATGAATGGATGTAATAACGGACAGTTGGACAATATTCAGTCAATTCCCCCAGCCACAAGATATCAGAAAATGTATACTTTATGCGGTCGAAAATGATTATTTTAGAAATTTCAAATGAAATTGTAAAGCTATTTACACCATTGACACCACGGGTGAAGGGTATAAAAATGGATTTTTAAATTTCGCGATGATCCAATTCCAGGTTCCAGGAAAACCCTTGTAAAAAAGTCATTAATCTTATGCAAAGTGTGTGATTGGTATCTTATCTCTAAAACTTATTGAAATTAACAATAATGTGTTTTTACACAAGCATAGTTATTAAATAAAAAAAGATATGCACTCTAAGCTAAAAAGTAATGTAAAAATTTATGACAAATTCAGGAACTAAAAAAAGGTACAGTCACACAGAAAATAGTAAGTACCCCTCATAAATGTTCCGTACTGCTTATATTTAAAAGAAAATAAAAAAAGTTAATAATCTAAGGTTTATATTCTTAAACAAAACAGTTATTTAATTATTTAAAAATTAATTAAGATAACTTAAAATGGTAAAAAAACACAACAATTCAATTTTATAACACAGATAATTATACGTACGTTAAAATAAATTTAATTTAAAGTCATATTTCCATTGTATCTATTATTTAGTTAGTACTTGGTTGGACCACCCTTTCCCTCAACTACCGCCTTTAACCGATTATTCATAGAAAACACAAGTTTTTTTGTAGTTTCAGAACTTATTTGGCTCCATTCGTATTTTAGGCCTTCCTTCAGTTCCTGTTTGTTCCTATCAGATTTTTTGCGAATGCGGCGCTCTAATTCATCCCATAGATGCTCAATCGGGTTAAGGTCTGGCGACTGTGGAGGCGAATGGAGTTGTTTGGGTACGTTATAAAGCAACCACTCCTTCACAAGATACGAAGTGTGCTTAGGGTCGTTGTCTTGTTGAAAATGCCATGCACCATTGAGAGACAAATCGGTTGCTGATTCCTTTAAACTGCTTTTTAGAATGTCGAGGTATACGAAACGATCCATATTTGTTTCCACAAACTGCAGTTTTCCAACTCCATTCGCCGACATGCAGCCCCAAACCATTACCAAAACCGCCATGCTTTACTGTCGGAATGAGGTTTTTCGGCTGTAGCTCTTTATTTGGTTTGCGCCAAATTTTTTGTTTGCCATCGCAGCCGAACAAGTTGTACTTACTTTCGTCGCTAAATAATACATTTGCCCAGAAATCTGTTGGTTTGTCCATATATTTTAGTGCAAAATCCAATCGCTTTTTTCTATTTATTTCACTGATAAATGGTTTTTTTCTGGGCACACGGCTATGGAATCCCTTTTTTCTTAAAACACTTCGAACTGTTTCTGAATGCACATTGATATTGTGGTCATCCTCCAAAGTATTTCTTATTTCTACGGCTGTAGTTTTCGGGTTTTTGTCAACGACACTTTTAATATACCGCGCAACTCTTGAAGAAATTTTAGGTGGACGGCCAGTTTTGGGCTTGCTCGCTAAGGAATTCGACTCAGAAAAATTTTTTAAGATTGTTTAAACTGTTGACTTAGCACGGCCGATAGTTTTTGCGATTGAATTTAAAGAATTTCACTTCTTTTCTGAGGTTAACAATTAGTTCCCGCACTTCAAGGCTAACGTCTTTGGATTTTCGGCTCATTTTTACTAATTATCTACTTTTTTACCTTTTCAAATGAATGCAAATTTCGCCAATCAACGCACAAATTAAATCTGAAGCATTTGTTCTAACAATTTTTTTAATTTCAAAGAAATAAGCCGTTAGTTTGCAATGTCAAAAAGCATTGTACGTATAACAGCTATAAAAAAACAGCTATGTTGTTAACAAAAAGAATAGGTTATTCAATTTTATTATGAGAGCTTTTTCCATTTTTTCATTAGCATCTCTAGTGTATAATAAAGATGTAACAGATAGTTTCGTTCCAGAAATCACCGATTGCCTAATTAAAATTTAATGGTTCTTACTGTGGCTTCGTTTAAACCGAACATTTTGCCAAGAAATGTTGAGCGTTCTCCATTTCTAAGGCGATATAAAATTTCAGTTTTGGTTTCCAAAGTAGCTGTTGTGCAGCTCGCTTGGATCCATTATAATGATACCATTGTGATACCTGAATAGAAAGGTAAGAATAGAATAGAAAATAGAGAAGAGAAGCAGACTAGTAAATAGTCTCTGGCGGGAATCGAACCCGCAACCCCCAAAACTAGCAGACCAGCACACTACTGACTAGTCCACCGAGGCACCCTAAAAGTAATGGCTTTACGTTTTAGTTTTTTTTTGTTGTAGTTTTTGGCATTTTCTTTTAGGGATACATAACAAAATTAAGAAAACAAATAAATAACTGAATGAGTATAAAATATTTTTGGCTTACCTTTTATTTAATTCGTTAAAATTAAATTTAATGTAACGTTGAAAAATCAAATATGCATAAAAAAAATTCCTTTAGCCTGATTGCATGGATAGTTCAGAAAATATTTATTAACACACTCTAGCTGCTGTCAGAAATAAATTTGATTGTATGCACTTAAAGGGAATTGTCCTAGATTTGTGCTATTTACAATTGCTCTGATCAGTAAATTTGCTTGTATACACAGAAAGGGAATTTCCTAAATTTGTAATATGAACATATTTCGTAAAAGTTTAATTTAACGAAAAAAATTTAAGCCCAAAACATTTTGAATCGTGCTAAATTGAAATATAATCGTGTAAAAAAAGTTATATTTGTTTATTTTCGAACCGTGTTAATTAAAGCCGTGTAAAAAAGGACCGTGTAAAAACAGAATTAGGTATATTAGACTTTCTCTTGAAAAGATTAAAACGAAATTAACGATCATAAAAAGTTCACAAAATATTGCAATCAAAATTTATCACAAACAAATGTTAAATCAGTAATGAAATCTCTACTATAATTTTTTAATGATTGGGTGCTAACTGAAGCTCCACTAAAGAAACTAAACTGGTGCAAACAAATCGCATTTTAAATTAAGCCCAAATAATTTTGTGGTGTAGAGTATAGTATAGTCAGTCTAAAACGACTTTAACTTTCTTGGTGCTTTTTTTTTGCACTTTTTTGACTCTTGTTTTTTGTTTTTGTTTTTTTTGGTGAGTGTCAATGTCGGTGTGTGTGTATGTTTTGCTACTTCATATTTTCTTCAAGTCGACGTCACACCATTGACTTCTTTATATCATCTCAATATCTTATAAAAATATATATTTACTATGTCTTACTTGGTTGGTGTCGACGACTTTGTGGCTTTTGCTTGATTTATAGAACTTGGTTCGATCGTTGTATGTATGCACATACGTTTATAAGTGTGTGTGTGTATGTATGTGCAAGCAGTGTCTTTGTTAGAGGCAGTATACGAAAATCGTTTATACTATACTGTTTCCCTGAAGTAAACAGTTGTTTTTTCTTCTTGTTCTTCTTCTTAAAAAATGGAGTGGGCTGTTTGAGGGCCAGTCAGTGTTGGTTGCATTACATTAAATACTTTGTTGTACATACGTACATAAGTACGTATGTATGTATACGCTTGTTTTTGTTGGTTTCCCATTTAAATTATATATTTTTTGCGCCTCATTTTGCTTCGTTTTTTTTATCTCGCTTCTCATTTATTTTTTATATAAAATATATATAATTTATTTAACTTTTTGTACAATATAAATTTCATTCCATATTTTAAACTTTTACAAATAATTGTAAATTATTTTGAGTAGCAACTGTTCGCCGAGGAGGTTAGAGTAAGACGCGGTTTGAGGTGAATGAATTGAGGGAGAGTTTATTTATGTGTAGTGGTGGTTATCGTTTATACGTATTTATCCTGTCGCTGCTGCCTTTAACGTTCGTTGTCTTTATTATTATTATTTTTATTATACAACTTCGACAAAATTCATACTGACATGCAGACATATACTACAAACATTAATATGTATGTATGTGGGTACGTAAATAAGTATTTTATTTAAATGTCTACTTACATACATATACAAGTGTAAGTATGTATGTATGTGCGTGTAAGTTATAGGCATGTATGAATGTATGTTTGTAAGTGTTTATGAAGTACAACAAAAAGTGTATGACTTTATATAATTTATGTTTATTTTATTTTTATACAATACATACAAACATACATACCTACATACATATATTCTTTTTTTTTTTTTTTTGTTTTCGTTCTTCTTTTATAAATTTTGTTTGGCTTACATTATTATTACGATTTTCTATTTATATTTTAATAATAAATATAATCATTTAAACATAACAGTCGTCGTCATCGTCGTCTTTTGTTATAAGTAGAGGGTGATTTATTTAATATTCCTGAATATTGTAAATGTGTACAATGTAGTGAACAATGATGTATGTATGTTTTTAATCGGGGTGGATTTTTAATTTATGCATTAAAATTTTTTTTCTTCATTTTTATGTTTTTTTTTCTCTTTTTTATTTTAATTATTTATAAATTTATGTTATAAAAATATTGGTGTGTACACAAATACAATATATTAGGACATTTCACTGCAAAGCAAACAATTCCTTCTATTTTGTTTAGGTCATACAACATGGGATCCTTATAGAAACATTCTGCCGTACACAACTAGACTTGCTACAATTAAGTTGCCAACGCACATACTTAGGTCTGGCGAGCCACATTTTTTGGCCAAAACTAAAATATTCAGTTTTATATATGAATTCAAATAAAAAACACTTATAGTAACACAAAAAACAGAAATTTTATTAAGTTTTTATTAATTCGGTTTTTTCTTGTTTTTTATTTCCACTTTGCCAAACTCTGAGTAAATCACAATTTTTTAAGCAAAAGTTGCCTGAAACAAAAATTGATTTCCTTAAACTATGCAACAACTAGCACAAAATGATTGACGAGTCGTAAGCACCAAATATCACTGTAATTTTGTGTGTTTTTGGTTCGTTGAAATCGCTTGAAATTTGTAAGTTATATACCTTATATTTTTTAATAAAAAGTTAAAATCACTGATTTTGAGGTTATGCAAATTTTTGACGTAATTTCTTATTACCATAATTTTTATTAAATATTTTAATATTATAAATTGAAATACTAACCAACGTCTTTAATATTCATAGCTAATATATTTAAATAGCTATTTTATTTCCGTGTAACCTGTCACTCAAATTAAACAAAAAACTACACCACGTGTTTCAATTAACCACTGCAATTAAAGTATTGAACTTTCTCACTTCATAGAGTAACAAGTAACAAGTAACAAGTATTTATGGTATTAAAGTTTATTCCTGCACATCTAATATGAATATACATAGACTGAAAGTTTGTTTTAACAGGGTAATCCGTTATATTTTTGGACTTCGTCTATGGGACCATGTTTCAGAATACTGTGTGGAATTACTTGGTTGTAATTTTGAACAATATCTTCAGTTAAGACAAATTATTTTTTTCTATAAAATCATTAAAAATGGTAACCCTAGTTATGTCTTAAATAGATTTAGATTTGGAACGTCCAACAGAACATATTCATTACTTTGTCCGAGATACCTTTCTTCGATTATGGCACGATCTTATCATTTAAAGATTTGTAGACTGTGGAATACTATAATACCTTATAATGAGCGTAGATTTTCTCATTCGTTAAGAGCATTTATTGAAATTTTTTTATCCAATTTGAATACATCTACTTAATATTAATATTAACTGTTTTTTTCCTTTAAAATTTATTTTTATTTGTCTCACCTAATATTTACATATACAATTTCGTAGAATGGCTTATTCTTGTCTGGATCATACGTTGCTATTCATTCTCTTCGATAATGTTACACTTAATACAAGTTTATTTTTTATTTTGAAATTTTGTTTAATATGTTCCATTTCACTGGCTATATTTTTTCGCCTTATATAAGTCTTAGTTTCATCGTGAAATTATTTCTTTTGTGTGTGCAAAATTCAGGCTGGTGTTAGTTATTATTCTCTTACGCCATTTATTTGATATTTACATATATTTTAAATTAAAATTGTTTGTATTTTTAGTGTAATACTAATTAATTTTAATACATATTGTTTTGTAGACTAGCCAATTTGGCCTTTTGGGCTTGCGGCAATCTTTTTTTGAAATAAATAAATAAATCAAATTTTCAAAAACAAATTACATTTTTTGTTTATCTGAAGTGTTTGCTATAATACTCCAACAACAAATATAGGAAAAAAAAGTTTGAGTTTCGGCCATAAAATGTGGCTCGCCAGACCTATGTGCAACGTTAGAAAGTAGAAGAATTATGCTTAATGTAACTTTTATGGTGAATTTATTAAATGTTTCTGTTAATTCTGAATTTTTGCTGAGTAATATCAACTTTAATGTTCCACTTAGAGCTACTCGGAATTTTACTCCTCTTTATCTTAGATGTCTTCAAACTAACTACGCTGATGCTGATCCATTAAGGAGAATATCGAAAAACTATAATGATCTTTATAATTTCATTGATTTTTCTGTAAATGTTACTATAATTAAACGTAATATTATTCTGTTCTTAAATGTTTGTAATTAGTTAAGTTTATTTTTTGTATGTATTTTTCTTTTTTAGTCTGTAAGGATTTATAATCTATAGACTTTTATTCAATAAATAAATAAATAAATAAAACAAGTAAGAGCGCTATATTCGGCCGTGCCGAATCTTATATACCCTTCACAACGTGAATTCATGCAATAACAGTGGTTTGTGTCACCATTCATCCCATATGAAATACGTACATACATATAAAAACATACATATATAAAAACGTCCCATTGTAAAATTATAAATTCACGTATGAATGTTAAAAAAAAACAAAAAAAAAAAAATTTAAAAAAAAATTAAAAAAAAAAAAAAATTTAAAAAAAAAAAATTTTTAAAAAAATTATTATTTATATAATAAAACAAAAAAAAAAAATAAAAAAAAAAATAAAAAAAAAAAAAATAAAAAAAAATAATAATAAAAATATATATAATATATTAAATAAAAAATAAAAAAAAAAATAAAAAAAAAATAAAAAAAAAATTTAAAAAAAAATTAAAAAAAAAATTTTTTTGGCTCAGCTGGGATTCGATGCCACGTTTTCTCTAACCAGTATACACGTTTGTATGTATGTATGTTGTTGTTGTAATGTTGCTTTTGTGAAAAAAAAATCGAGGTGGTCGTGGGTTTTTGCTCATATCTCAGTTGTTTATGTACCGATGTTTCTGATTTTCAATAGCGATCTACTCCCGAATATTTCTGATATTTTAATACCTCACCCGAGTCCAAGCGATGTCGGGGGGCTTCAAAAAGTTGATTTCAACATACACACGGACAGACGGTCAGACGGACAGACTGACAGCGCTTAATCGACTCCCCTATTCATAAGCTTTCAGAAAATATATACTTTATGGGGTCGGAAATCAAAATTGTAGAAATTTCACACGGAATGACAAACCTATATATACCCTTTTTCACTGTGTGAAGGGTATAAAAAGAACATGTGTTGTGTTGCTGTAGGGTTTTCAAATCTTTTTCTTATACCTTTCATACGAGTGCGAAAGGGTATATATAAATTTAGCACTCCGTTTATAATTTCTATAAAATTAATTTTAGACCCTATTATTTATAAATAGAGGAATTGATATAGCTTAGACAGTACGTTCGTCTGTCTTTTAAAAATTTATTTAATGAAAATAAAGTAAAGTTCAAGAGCATGCATCATGCATAAACTAAACACAGTGGACTCTCTCTTAGAGGACACAGAAGAACTATTAACATGTGATAGTACAAAATGGTTGTGCGTTAAAAAGAATGTAATACTTTTCTTATACGATGTTCACGGGACTTGCCAACAGTGTTTATCTAAAGAAGGTCTGTCTGAAAATTCATTATCTACCGATTCGATGAAGACTTAAGGCAGAATTAGTCTATACTTTCTGTTCCGTTACGAATCAGCTGACTAATTTTTTTCTGTTAAATAGAATATGTGTACAAGTCGTTAGTTGTTCTGTTACTTTCCGTGCCGTTGCGGACGAACCTGCAGAAAATAGAATTCAACGTTAAGTGACGGCCATTGAGAGAGAAACATCTGATATTTAGGTGCCTATAGTTTAAAGGTGGCTGCAACACAGAGACTATTTTTGCTTATAGATGAAATCTGACACTACAAATTTTTTTTTTATCTATGGACTTTGACGAGAAAAATAAACAAAAAATATAATAAGCTTATTTTTGTAAGATTACCTTGTAAATTAAGGCAGATGATTTTTTACAGAAGAAGTAACCACAAAAATTAAACAACAGAACGGCACGTCACAGAACGACAACGGAAAGTAAAAACTAATGAAGCCTTTACCCTGTAGGCTTAAGACAGAATACGAATCTGTATAACCTGAAAGATATTTAAAAATTTGCTTTAACTATATGACATTGTTTGTAATTGCACTAGTTGGTTTTATAAGAAACAAGCAATAAAACATAAAATTTCATACTTAATGAGTAGCTGACAAAAATCAAAGAAAAACAAAATATATTTACCTGAAAAGTTAATTGTTTAAAATTCATATTGAAAGCTGCGTTTAAGAATTGAATATTGATTTTTCCTTTCTTTTTTAATAAAAACGGTGCAGCCACGAAGCCAGCAGTGCTCTATGTGTTTAACCTTGATGCTTACCATCATAACTCTAAAGAATTCATTCAAGTTTTATATTTTTCACTTTAAAAAGATGCAGAGATTTAAAAAATATGATGAAACGTCCTATTATACATAAATACACTTTGTAGGTACGCATTTATGAGTGTATATTTTATTTATGATAAGTCTGTTTGCCAAAGAAGGCATTAAAAATATGAAAAAAATATAAAATAAATAAAAAATAAAATAAATAATGACATTTTGGTGGTGGATTATTTTAATTATTATTCGTACATGTATACATATTGACCAACAATATTAAAAATATTTCAACAGATTTTACAGTGGTGGAAAATATGAGATGTTTTTGAAGTACGTATGCATTTAAATAATGCCAGAAGTTGTATTTGTAATTAAACTTGTTTGTAGAAAGACATTCGAATGAGATAAATATTTAGAAGTTATTATTTTATTACATTATGAATTTTATAAATCTTTTCTGCTTTTTAATGTTTGTTTTTCGTTTTTACTGAGTTTTATCTTGCCAACAGGATAAAATTGTGTTTTATTAGGACTTTTAAAATATCTGCTAGAAATTAAGATTAACCTCTAAAGAAGTTTTGAAATCCAATTTTATGCAATGACATTAAGATATATCACTAATTTAGTGGTGCATTCGATTGAAAAATGTTAAGAAAGGACTCAAGTTTTCATACAAGTTATTTTTTGATCACTTTGTTGGAATAGTAAAAGTTGTCAAATTTGACCATCTCGAATTTGAAACTATTGTTTGAGGCTTAAGTTTTTTCAAAAATAATATAAAAGTGAAGCTTTTTTGCAAAGTAAAATAATTTTAAATTATATTCTTTACATGTGTACGTCCTCAGACTTTTACGCCTTTAATCATTAACAATTTTCAAATTTATTTGAAAAAATGTTTATACAAAAGGCGCTGTATACAACTTTCGTTTAAAAAATTGATTATGAATACGAGATTTATTTTTCAGAAGATAATTTATTATTATTAAACAAAAAACTTTAGGGAACTATTTTTTAATCGTTAGAAAGCAAAAGGTAAAAGGAAGTGTCCAAATTGGTCTTTGGTTCTAAAAGTTTAGCAAAAAGTAAAATCCAGAAATGCGAATAAGTGGTACTAAAAGATACCATGGGGTTAAAGAAGTTATTAGCTTTTTTTGTTTATATATTTTTTAGTTTGTCTTTCAGATTATATAAATAACACTTGAAGAATATATAATAAAGAGATACACAATTGAGCTAATAACCGTCGTCGTTATTTTAGCGCCTGAATATTGTCTTTTGAAGCAAAAATTTGTTGTTTTTAATTCATCATTACCACCAACAAGGCAGCGTAAGAAATTTGACTCAAGGCGGTAGACCACGTTTAATTCGCACTGCGGAAATATCGAAAGTGTATCGAAGAGCATCTACCAGAAGAAGTTCTGCTCAACAAGGAAAGTACGGCATATTAAAAAAAAGATTTACTGTTATTCCCATTTAAGATGCAATTGGTATCAGAATTAAAGCATTCGCATATCATTAACATCGTCTAAATTTTGCAATTAGATGTTAACAGTTGATTTAAATGAATTCAATTTTATTGAAAATCTGATTATCAGTGATTTAGTTTTAATAATCCAAGATCCAATTATCAACGGCAATTTTTCCCCATGACAATTAACTGGGACTGGGAGTAAGGGCCATTATTACAACTTGCCGACAAAGTTAATGTTAATAAAAGCTAACATTTGTTAACGTAAGCAATAAACTGACCATTAAGTATTTTTCGTTATTACAAACTCCCTGTAAAAAAAATTGTAGTTTTTTTTAAATATGACAGCACCAAAGCCAATTAAATTAATTAGTTCTTTAAAAACAAAGTGGCAACGACAAACGGAAAGTAAACAATTCCTTTATACCGTGAAATATGGTAACTTTTAATTTATAACCCTCATGTTAAAAGTTATAGGGAGAATGATCTTCCTTTTAACATATTGGAGATTTTTAGGTTAAAGTGAAGTTGTAATAACCAAAAACTAGTTATCTGTCCGATAACATCCTAACTTTAGTTATCGGTAAGATTAAAGAATGGCCCTAAGAGCGCTATATTCGGTCCTGCTGAATTTGATAATACCCTTCATCATCATGTACCTAAGTTAACATGACCGCGTCATAGTGTAGCCTAGAATTCAGATGTTATGTTATATGCCATTTTGCTTTAATATATCCGACGTTTATATTTTATTTTGAACTAGAAAAGCCCAGCGCGCGTTGCTACGCCTCTTAATGAATAAAATTGTATTCTGAATTTAAATGGAATATCAAGTGCCAAAAGCTAAAAATTATAACTTTTTTAATGGGCTGACACTGCCCACTTTTCTAATCACGAAATTATTTAGTCATGACAGCTCGATATGTGTGCAAAGTTTCAGAAAAATCTTTCAAGTGCAAGTAGCTAAAAATGAAAACTTTATTTTATAGGCGCGGTCCCGCCCACTTCTATTATCACGAAATTATTTAGTCATGACAGATCGATATGTGTCCACAGTTTTAGAAAAATCGGTCCAGTGCAAGAACCTCAAAATTATAACTTTTTTTTATAGGCGTGGCCCTGCCCACTTTTTTAATCATGAAATTATAAAGTCATGACAGCTCAATATGTGTGCAAAGTTTCAGAAAAATCGGTCCAGTGCAAGTACCTCAATATTATAACTTTTTTATGGGCGTGGGCCCGCCCCCTTTTCTTGTCACGAAGTTATTTAGTCATGAAAGCTCGATATGTGTGCAAAGTTTCAGAAAAGTCGGTCAAGTGCAAGTAGCTAAAAATGATAACTAATTTTTTATGGGCGTGGTCCCGACCACTTTTTTCCACCTATAAACACTCCCTGGTATGTGTACAACAACTTGCCAAAGTTTGAGCCCGATCGGTTTTACAGTTTCGGAGTCTATAGCTAACACACACATACACACACACAGAGTTTCACTTTTATATATATAGATTTGTACATAGTTACTAGCCAATCTCTTTTATTTGAAACCCTCATTGATGGTGTTAGAAAAAGTTATCCACCATTTTGCTTAAGATGCCATTTAAATTATGCAGTTTTTTATACTATGTGTACTGCACTGTACTAGTAAAGCTCTTTCAGTTGATATCAATATTGTGGAGGTAACAGTTACGTAATCACCTTAGTTGACCCATATATCCACCGTCTTATTTGGGACGCCATCTTGGATTTTAACCTTTCAAAAGATTACTGTATTGTTTTGGTTTAATTAATAGATTTTACCCATATATAAATTTATTGTTCGCCATTTTGCAGTGGCGGTCATGATGGATTTTAAGTTTTTTATACTGTTTATGTTATTTGATACCAATATTGACCCTCTTGATTGTCTAGTACCTAAAAAATAGATCTTCGTTTGTAAATTTTAGTAAAAACATGGAAGCAGTTGTATTTCAGTCCTTATATCTCAGTTAGTTTCTAACCGATTTGATAAATTTTTTTAACAATAGTTTACGAGGCTATGGTTGGTATTTTGGTGTCTTTAGGCAATTCAAAAATTGATGAGGAGCTTTCGTAACTTAATATATTAAAAAAATATAAATATTTTCACGAATTATTTTTTTTCCTATAACTTTACCGATTAGTGACCAATATGTCCAAATTTTTACTTACGAATTATATCCACAAATGGTAGCAAAGGTGTGTATAAATTATCTTAAGCCTGACAAGTGTTGATTTTTATTGTAAAAATATGGGAAAAATTTGGAGGCAGTCGTGTTTATTTTCTCATTTCTGAGAAAGTTATGGGGCGAATGTACAGGATTAGTACCGGATATACAAGTGGGTTCTTCTAAAGTAGATTTCAATCAACACACGGATAGACTGTCAATCGACTCCCATTTTCATAAGCTTTTATATAATATATACACTTTATGGGGTCGGAAATAAATGGTAGAATGGCACCCTTGGCACCACAGTTGAAGGGTATAATTAAAAGTTTTTTCTACGGAGAAAAGTTAAATTCTTTTGTTTTATTTCCTATTTTACCACCATAATTTGTTTGTGTTTTTTTTTTATAAATAGTTGCGTGTAAATTTGTTAAAAAAAAAAATATAGAATAAAACTTATCACAATATTATATTGTATTACACGTCAACAGTAACAACCGACATATATTAATTGTTTAATTAATTTATTATTCTAATTGTCCTAATTCACATGTATTAAACACTAAGTAACGTATGTACTTGTAAACGTTTAAGTTTTTAATTAATCAACAAGAAACAATAAGAAAAAAACAATAATAATAAGACCAACTATCTAAATATTAATATGAATATTTAAATACATATGTATGTGTTGTATGTGTTGCATAAACATTCACACTACTGTTGATACATATGTGTGTACATAAACAGCCAAACAAAGCCTTGCTTATGTATGTATTTATGTGTATTCTATTCGTGCTTCATTTAATTAATTGTATTAATAAATTTGTTTAAACGTTTTGAAAACTTCAGCATTTTTCTTCCTGCTTGCAAGCTTTTAATTTTATACCAGACAAATATTTAGCTTTTTCCTAAATTTAAATAAATTTTTGAAAAATCGATAAAAAAATATTTAAAAATTGTTAAAAGATAAAAAAAATGTTAAAAGTCTAATTTTGAGAATTTAAGAAATTTTTATAAAGTTTCATTTAAAATTTTCAAATTTTTAAAAGAATAAATTCTTGGTTCCTAAACTTTATTGATTCATTTATCTATTAGAATTGAAATTTTAATTAAAAGTCTATCGTCAAAAGTCGTGAGTGTACAAAATTTTAATAAGTTTTCATCAATCCGCGTCGTGCCACGAGTTAAAAAGTGTGGTTAAATTTTAAGGGCCGATGTTGATTTTGAATAAAACAACAACTTTTTTATGAAATTATTGTCATTTCTTTTATTATGACAATATCGGTATGGTTCAATTACGTGTGAAACAAAATATCGGCCAAATGGCTGCCGCGACCTCGGCGGCACATCACCATCCGATGGTCCATATTATTAAAGACAATGTTGTTAGGCACAATAATGTGTCGAAGTTGACTGCTCTTTTGCCACACTATCGCGAAGAGCATCAATGTTTTCCGTTCAACGAACAAAGAAGGCATTCACAGATGTTTTCACATTACATACAGACCTGTTTTGCTAAAATTTTAATATTTTTCACAATTCTCCCGATTGCGGACGAATTTGAACGATTATGTTGCCAAAAAGAATCACAAAGTGCACGAAATGTATTTGGATTTGAACGCCAATTTTCTTCATAAGTCTGAATAACTTGAACGCGTTACTCGATTGTGTATCTTTCAATGGTTCGAATTGAGTTAATCTGACTTTGAGAAATGTCAAATGAAATGCAGAAAAAAACTTGACGTTAAGAATAAGAGATTGCACAACAAAAAAAAAAAAATATATCAAAAATTGTTGTCAAATGACCACGCATATTATGATGGTTTAAGATGATATTATCTTTATTTTTATATTTTTTTTTTGCGTTCGTGCTGTAGCATAAAACTTTTACAGATCATAATATTGATAACTGGCAACCATTATATGTTCTAACTGCAATCATATAATTTAATCAATTATTTTGCTGATTGATCTTAGAAAATGATTAAAGCACTGTAAATATAAATTTGTTGGTTGCATCAAATTAACTCGATTTGGACGATGTCAAAATTGTCGTATTGTTTCTATTCCTTGTTTGTCTAATGTTGAACATAGTCCTGATTATCTAAAAACTATTTCTATATTTCCTGCAATTACTAAAGTTGTTTATTTTAAAGACTCTGCTATAATAATCTATATCTCAATATGCCTTTCGAAATGGCTTTAACTTTACCTGCCTTTTTTTGAGTCTAACTGACTCTATAAGGAAAAATATTAATGACGATAGATTGAGTTTTTTAATCTCTATGAATTTTTTTAAGCATTTAATTCTATAAATTTTTCGATAATGATTTCTAAACTAAAACTGCTTGTCGGCTCATTATGTCCTATTTGTCCTGCAAATTTCAGTTTGCGGTCATCAATAATGAGATTTCTGAAAGACATTACCTTCACTATGGAGTCTGTCTTAGGTCACCTTTTGTTTATCTTATTTATTAGTGAAGCTTCTAACGTAGTTAACTCTTTTCACAGTAACCCTTCCCTTTTTGTCTGATGACGTTCTGCTCCTATTTAGAAGAAATAAAAGATTTAATGCATTTTTTTAATGCAACATAAACTCATTAGCGATGGACAATAGATAATTTTTTGGCCGCCACTAGTACATCAGAAACAAAAGCTTTGATGTTTGACTCTACATTGCGTATTTTTACTACTTTGGTCGTTTTTCTTGGTGATGATTTAATTCAATTTGTTGATCACCACAAATGTTAAGGGGTTTTTATATAAAAGAAATTGTCTTTTAGTAAGCACATTGGTGTGCTGTCTGTACTGTTCTAATATTCTTTTGCCTCTTTATGCGAGAAGAAGATTGACACATGTGACCTTCTCCGAGAAAAGGGACCTAGTGTGTCGAAGAACGGGTTTGGACTTAAGAGTGGATTCTGGTACCTAAAAGGGTGAAGAATAAGATGAAATGAGTTGGATTTATAATAAAAATTTATTTACCCCATAAAAACGTTGTTGCGTCAGTCACTTGTTGCGGCTTAAGAATGAACTATCGAGATCATAACAAACGGAGCAGCAACAATAGCAAAGGTATTGTCACACTAAAAGCGAAAAAATACGTCACCACAAAGGCATGACGTCACCAAAGTCGGCATCCAATCATAACTAACCATACCAAATCGCATCTTCCAAATGAAGATGTGTTTACAGTGATAATGCGTTATGAAATTTTAAAAGCGTTTTCTCAAAACGTCCCTTTTCTCGGAGAAGGTCATATATGCTGCTTTAATGTTTAAAATTGTTTGTGGTTTTGAAGTTATATCTGGCACTGTTGGTTTTCTTCTTGCCAGACTTAGATGCTTTATTGCTAGATTTGTCTATAAAGTTCGATTACGGTAACTTATTTCTGGCTTTGTTAAACTGGTAAACCTTTATCACTACGCAATGCGTTTTCTTTTCTTGCTCGTCGTAGAAATCCACACCCTGCTTTTCCTAAAATTCTTAGATCTACATATGTAAGTCCTTTCTTGTAATAATTTATCTTGTAAAATAAGGCACTGGAATTGATTGCCTTTGGAATTATGCATTTTTATTTTAAAACTTATGAGACATTTTGCTGCTTCCCAAATTCTCTTTTATTTGTAGTAATGAACTTCACTAACTATACTGTTTTAATGTATGACCTTACGTTTTTATGCCTGGGGAGATAATTGATATTGTAATAATAATTGAGATTGTTTTGTTATTGAAATTATCAAGTAATATAAATACAGTGAAATCTCAAAATACAGACACTTCCCTTAAGCGGTCATCTAATTAAGAAGGATAGTTCTGGCCGGTCCCAGCCTGGTCCTATTAGAAGATCAATGCAGTCTCTTGACATGAAAACCCTCTTGTACGGACACATTCCAATGGTCTCTTCAGAGTCTGTTCAAGAGAGATTCCACTGTTTTATATTTTTTTATTCTTAGACTATGCTTAGGCGTTTTATAATTATGCTTTATAACTAAATATATTACGGAATTGAAATTAATAAATAAATTTATTTATTGTCCAACTTTCTCTCTGATTAATCTGAACACCTTTCTGATATAACATTCTGTGTGGGGATGCCAGACGGGTCCCCCGGGATTTGGAGATTATGTAATACAATACAAACATATTTATTGGCATGTAGAATTATTTAACAGATTTTTCATCTTTTACCACCATATTGTGTACAATTATAAATATTCTTTCATTGTTTTCACTTGCCAGCCATATTAAACGTAATTATATTTATTTGATTTCATTTTCTTAGTCTTTGTTTCTATTTCTACTACTACATCGTCTTCTTGTACGTTTTCGCCTGCCATTTATTATTTACTTTTTTTTTCTATGTACTTTTAATATAATTTACCAAACATTACACAGCATTTTTAATCTAAAAAACATTTATATATTTTTATAATAATAAAGAAAATACAAAAAAAAAAAAAAAAAAAATAAGTTAAACACTACATGCTGTTGGCGCTGGTAAGGAAAAAAAAATCGATTTTATGCAAATTGACTTTTGTGTCGTAATGGGATTTTCTTCGTTTTTTTCACTTCCACATTCAGATTTTCTTTTATTTTTATTACAATTTTTTCTATATTATTTATTCTTTAATTTCTTTTATTATTATATATTTTTTGTTTTTGTGTTTTTTTGTTCTGTCGAAGACAAAAGCAGAAATTACTAAAAAAAAAAAATAAAATAAAAAATAAAATCAAATCAAATTACATTATAAAATATTAAGAAGGCATTTCTTGGCGTGTAGGGCCCGTAAAATGTTTCTGTTAGTGTTAGTGAATGTTGTGGGTGGTGGAAGGGGGTGAGGTCGAGGGTGAGAATAGAGAGCAGCAAATAATTTACTTGGGGTTTTAGCTTATTCGACGAAACTTCTTAACGACGCTATTAAAAATATTTTATTCAACCCCACCCCTGATGTTTTGTGGCGTTCATAGTTATTTGTCCATTGATATTTGCAACACAATGACTTTTTAAAAATTAATAATTTAGTTGTGTCTGTGTGAGTGTGTGTGTGTGATCATGTGTATATGTGTTAAGTGTGTTTTTAGAAACAATTTAAATATTGGCAATAATCGTCTTTTGTTTGTTGCTCAATTTCATTGTTGCCATTATTGCAATATAAATCGCTTAAGTTTATAAATTTATAAAAATCTATGGAAAGTGATTATTTTAATACGCAAATGCAAATACAAATAAATAATTATATTTTGTTCCTAGCATTCACAAAAGGCGCCAACATTTTTTTTTGGCAGTTTGGTAACACCAAACCACCAAAGAATCCACAACTAATGCCTAAAGTTTAAAATTTATATTTTTATAAAAGTTAGTGTTGTTGTTATAAGTATTATTATTATTATTATTATTGTTGTTGTTGTTGTCTAAGGGCCTTTTGGTCGGTTGTCCTTGTTGTTTGAGTTGTTAGCACTTTTATTTTACATTGTTTCTATTGTTGCTTTCAACACACACTCACATTTGTGCACCAATTTAGCAAAATAACTGACAAAGGAAATGGAAAAATGGTTTGAGAAAGAGAAACACAGAAAAAACAAATTTATATTACGACACGAATGAAGCAATCAACACTTGTTCTGGTGAAAAACGTTTGTTTCATTACATTCTTCTTTTTTTCCTGTCTTCTTTGTTGTTGTCTGCAAGTCAATTATGTGGAAATCTTGAGGTCATTGTGGGGTACGTTAATTGATTATTATGGTGGCGATTAACTTAAATAAAAGATTTTTCACCTGCAAATGTTAGTGGCTGGAATATGAGTTTAACAATGTATTAGCTAATAGTTGTTGCTTAACATAAGAAAGTGATGGATTTGTTTTTTTTTCGTTAAGCGAATCATGTCTGTCAAATTTATGTTAACATTAACGTAGCCAAAATATTGATATAAAATTATCGAGTAAAAATTATAACGGGTTTTCTAATAAGGTCGGGTTGTTGCTGGAGTCAGAAACAAAAGTTTTATTTCAAAAATTTGTTTAAGACCAAATACAGTACGTATGTAAAGGGTACGCCATCTAACGTTTTTTTTCAGTGCTTATTTCGTGAATGATAACACTTAGTTTATGTCTGATTTGACAGATAATTAGTTTTATCCTTCCGCTGGGAAATATTGCGATATTACTTTTGCCGGTTTTGTCAAAAAAAATTATCTCTTCAGATGAAGCTCATTTTGATCTTTTCGGGTATGTAAACAAACAAAATTATCGCACGCATACATTGAAGAGCCGATACACCCAAAACGAGTCACTGTTTGGTGCGGATTTTGGCCCAGAGGCATAATTGAGCTATTTTTCTTCGAAAGGAGCAAGGAGTGGCCGTTACAGTCAATGGCGATCGTTATCGGGCCATGTTGAACAAATTTTTGTTCACAAAGAATTAAAGAAGAGGATATTGGCAACATTTGGTTTTAACAGGACGGCGCTACGTGGCACACAGCCGAAGCTACACTTTTTTATAGCATTTTCAAAAAAAAAAGTTATTTGGCGGACCCTTTATATAGTTTTTTGTACAGTGTAAAAAAACCTGAGTATTTTTGAAATGAAATATTATTTTTAAAATATTTTTAAAGAAAGAATGGAAATTTAAGGGTCCTAATACAGCAGTATTACAGTTACATATAGGCTGTGAATGGTTCGTTGTTTTTGCTGTTGTAGGTTATGTGGGCTTAATAAAAAAATTATAATTTAAGGGTTTCTTTCATCATCCCCTATATAGTTTCTGTACAACCTTCTTGAGAAATATTGACGCTTTTATTCTTGAGCCTCTGTAATTTTAAGCCTTTGTTAAGGATTTTTTGTTAAAACTTATCGCAAAGACAAAGTGGTCTTAACAGTAGTTGATTTCAGTATGTTTAACCATCGCCCAAAACAAAGCAACTTACAGGTGACCTACATGTTTTTCAAAGTTAATGCACCTTGTTCGAGAGCTTTGGTTTAATAATTCCTTGTTCCGAGGTAAACGGGTAAGAAACATAACTAGTTGCTGGAAGATAAGAAGTAAACTTGTCTGGCCCTTCCCCGGGGTCGCCAACCGAACTCATTAGAAGTTAATGATTAGCCGACTATTGCGGATCCAGGATGAGGGAAAAATCATAATTCCTCCTCCCAAACCTAATTTTTTTTTTAATTTAAAAGTTTAATGGCTAAAGTCCCTAAAGTCTGAGAACGATGTACAACCTACACGCCGAGTGACCATAATTTTTTAAAAATGTTTCGAA
Source organism: Phyto melanocephala (assembly GCA_941918925.1). Lineage (NCBI taxonomy): Eukaryota > Metazoa > Arthropoda > Insecta > Diptera > Rhinophoridae > Phyto > Phyto melanocephala. Next base: position 128,435,348 of record OW799235.1, read on the forward strand.
AGCTGATTTACGAAAATCTTGAACTCACAAAGCGTTTCCAAATAGAATCAGCAAAAGATGAGGCTTAATAAAATTTAAACGAAATGGTAGCTGTGTAAGCGTGACACTATCATTAATTGTTTTTTAAGAAGTTCTCGTTAACACAGTGTTATCTAGGGCAATGTTTTGTTGTAGTTCTGTGGCTTGAAGCTAAAAGGGCCAATGTCACTTTTTTGCTCTTTTGAGTTAATCATTGCATTAGATTTGTTTTCTTGCTCTATTTCATTATGGTAAAACAGCTAAAGTCATACTTAACCCAGAAAAGATTCATAAATAAAATGCTGGCCAATGTCACTATGAAAATATATATAAAAGTTGAAGTTCAATTCAAATTTTCTCAAAAGTAAATATTTTGACATTGGGCCTTTTAGCTCCAAGCCACAGAGTTATACTCTCAAGCCAAACGTAAAATAGGGTGTTTTAGGAATTAGTTTTTGTGTGTTTTGGTAAAAATATAACAAGTATAAGTAAGAATCATTTTTGTTTGTGATTTGTGGTTAGCTGGGATCAAGAATATATTATTTACAGATCCTGTAATCCGTGCCTGTAACTTATGAGAAGCTTTCAAATCGAACAAAGCTTAAAACTAAGATAGTCTTTTAGTTTTTAACAGTTTAAGTTTGATAATATTTAAAGAATGTAAATTTTAACTTAACAAATAATGGTCGGTTTGCTTCTATTTACGCTGTCTCGAGCAGGTCTCACTTGAAGCAGTGATTAAGTTTGAAGAAATTATTTCCGTGTTTTGCATTTTCAAATAAGAGAAGCTAAATGAGTCCTTTTGTTTTAAAGTGTATGTTTATCAGCAAAAACCCAGAAAACTAAAGCTGGATTCACCCATAAAATTTTAGTTCAGAACAAATTTTTTTTATATTGAGTTTGATGTTTTACTTTTCAGAGAAAGAGACAGATTATTTTGTTCAGAAAGTTTTTTCTTGAATTGGTTTAATTTTAATTCTTGTTCAGAAGAAACTGATTTGGGATGCCACTTTTGAATATTTACATGAAAATTGAATTTGGTTGTCACATCACACAGTGTCAGTACATTTAAATATTATACAAAAATGGTTTTTGCCGAAAATTAACAATTAAAATGAAATTTAATGAAAATATTGCTCAAAAATTAATAGAATAGAATAGAATTAAAAAACCAGGAAGAGAATGTTTGTATGACATGAGCAATAGTGCATACAAAAATAATTATTTAAAACAGGGTTTTTCTCACTGCGACTCATTTTATTTTTTTTAATATATTTTTTTTTATAAATTTCTTTTGCAAACAAATTGACTTTATGCACTTCAATTAAAAATAATAATTTTAGTTTTCTTCTATCCGACATTTTCTTCACATATATTTTAATGAAATAATTTACGTTTGTATTTATTTGCATAGTTTGCTAGCGGTGCTGCCACTTTGTACAACTGTTTGCATTTTTTTATTATATGGCAGCTTTGTTTTTCCGGACAAATTTTCTTAAATGGGTGAATCGTTCTGCAGAAAACTCTCAGTAAAAAATTTTATTCTCCGAAAAAAATTTTGTTCAGAACAAATGGTTGAATTCACCTTAATTCATGCAATACAACGTCATCACAACAATACAAGCTGCAATATCGCATTGTCAACTTTTTGTTGCAACATTTAAAACAAGTGGTTGGTATTGCTGCACAAAAGACGCAGCAAAGTTGTGCATAATGTGTTTTTCTGACCGAAACAATTTTTGAAACTTTTCAATTCACCGGCAAATTTTTAAGTTAAATTAATAAAATGTAAAAATGTATTAAAAATATTTTAATATTGAAAAAAATAGCAGATTGTAAAATAAATTTATTTATTTGAAATATTTAATAAAACTTAACGAAGAAGAAGCACAACTTGTGTGGGCCCAACCAATACAAATAAATTATTAAAAAAAAAAAAGAAATGACAATAAAATATTATATTAATTTATTTTTATTATTTATTCTTTTTTTATATTTTATTACATTTTTGTTGTTGTTGTTATTGCTGGTGTTTTGTATTTACTATTGGTACTGAATGTACATACATATCATATCTATACATGTGTGTGTGTGTGTGTGAATGTGCGAAATTGTGTTGTGTCTATGAAAAATATTACAAAAAAAAAAATAATAATAATAATAATTGAACTGGCGGAATGAGCCAAGCTAACAAACGAAAGAGCAAACGTAGCAACTGACTCACTGAATGAATGAAACATTGAACGAATGAACAAATGTCATTATTAATGTTTTATTGTGGCAAGCAAAAATATAAATATTAATTGACATTTTTTCTTCTCGCACACACATACCTACACACTTTACGGGACGCGTTAAAATAAACGTTGTTTTTGTACAAAATATTTGCGCTGATTGTCGAGAGAGAATGAGGCACTAGGGCAGGCTAAAGGAGACAATAAAATACAACTCGACAAAGAGTCTAACTGGTAGTTAGTTGGTGACTGTGACAGTGTATAGAAGTTTGCGAAAGAGGAAGAACAGTGCCGTAACGACGAACAATTTAATATCGTTTTATATGTTTAATACGTTTTATAGTTTCTGTGTGACATTGCAAGTCTTTCATTGTTGTAGTAGAGCGAATATTATACGTAAATACAATTGTTGTATTTAATGTTAAAGTAGCGTTAAAACGTAAACTTTTTGTTGTTTTTGTTGTTATGGCTGCAATTTCTTTGTAAATTTGTCTGACCGTCTATTTGTCTGTTTGCCTTGTCTTTGTGTTTTATCGTTGCTTTATTTGTTTTTAGTTGATACGTTACGTACGTTACGAATACGTACAATAAATAAATTGTGGTACAGGTAGTTGTTGTTGTTTTTATTGCTGGTTGCATACTTTTGTTGCCGGCTTTTATAATTTATACTGCATGTATACTTTTCGCACTGCGCTGTATTTGTTGTTGTTGTTTTTATTGCTGATAATGTGGTTTAATGCATGTTTGACTGTTAAGATAGAGTCAAGCACAATAACGTTCTATCGAATGATGATGACAATGTGTACGTAGTTGCAAGTTTAGATGTTGTATCTGTCGATATATTTAAATTTACACCGTAATTCTTAAGCACACACAACAAACGCATCAAGGCAGGTGTGATTAAAAACGTAGCAGAGCAGACGATGATTTCTGTTTTACAACTTTGGGACAGTAGAACAACATTATTTTTTCCACCTTCTCTCTGAATGTCCTGCACTGGCGGCTGATACAGATTTCTGGGCGAACATGTACTGGATGGCCTATCTGAAGTTAACTAATACGGTAACCAACCAACCAACCATCCAGAACAACATTAGAATGAAGTAGATTTTGTTATGTTGGTTCTAGAATTTTCTTTGGATAAACAACATGCACATTAATGTAGATATGATTAAAATAGTAACTAATAGTTCATGAATTTAAATTTTGGGACAATAAAAGAAAAATAGAATAAGTAAATGTTATTGTGTCGGATTTTATAGCAGTAATCCTTAGATCTTAAAGAGCTGCGTAAAATGTTCTAAATGTTAAGTGTTCTATTTCACACTACTTCCAATAGACTTTGTACAGTGTAAACATAAATAACAAAACATTACCCTCATTCAAATAATTAATCATCACTGGAAAAGCTTTTATCTACAGCCTTGTTAGTGCTTGTGCTTTTAACTCAAGTAGAATAAAAAACAGAAAGCGACAATGTAATAAGGAAACGATAAATCATAGCAAAAAAAAATTCGAGTACAACAGAAGACAGACAAAAAACGTAAAAAAATATCAAACAGAAGTGTTACTAACATGGGTGTTACTACACCATACTGGGTGCATTACCCCTTCCTAAGAAATTGAACAAAATTAGCAGTAATACATAAAAACTCAACTCAGTTTAAGATATTGCAAAGAGTCTACTATCAAAATATTCAAACATGTGTTTAATTTTCTATCTCAGTTTTAAGATTCTATTCTATCTTCGTTTTGATTCAGCTTTATTTATTTCAGTTTTGTTCTATGCTTCAATATTTTTTTAAATTGATCATAGGGAAAAAAATAAATTTTTTGTAGTTTCGTAAAATCAATTTATTTTCTTAATTTAGTAGGGGAAAAAATGAAAATAAATAAATTTTACCGTTAGGTCCCCTTCTATTTGCTCTTAGAATCGTCGACTTCACTTTTATAAAAGGCGCTTATCTCTGGGAGGGAACACTTTTGGGGCATGGTATCGGTCTCATTCGATGCTCAGATGTTCTCCACATCAAAAAAAAAAAAAAAAAAAATGAAGTGAAAACAGTTTTTTTTTTACCCTTAGGTCCCTTTCTCTATGCGCTGTCACATATGTATTTTATAATGAGAGAGTAATATGGACTCAATATTTTTAATATAATGAGATAACTTGTCAGGCATTTTTCTTATGTTTGTGCAGCTCTTTATTTGATACATAAGTTCCTTGAATATACAATACCAACTGCGAGATGCCTTTATTTAAGCACAAATGAGTTTGTGGAAATAAAACAAAACTTTTACAAACTTATTAGGGATTGGTTTTGGTAAGCATGTTATACTTTTGTTAAATTATATCCTTGTTGCATTTGTAAGGAAACTAAATATTTAGCTTAACTAATGCTAGTTTCTTTCCCATCTCTGTTAAACAGATGTTGTGTTCAAAAACATTTCGTACACACTAACGTACATGTGTATGTATGCCTAAATGTACTTTGTATGACTCTTTATTATTTTAGATATTTATTTTATTTATTTCTTCTTGTTGTCGGTTATTTTCACAAGAATAAAACTAACAGCAATGACACAGAATGTGGCACAACTTTGTTTTTTCTTTTGCAACTTTAGTTTGTTCGTATTAATTTTTATTATTGTATATTTGTGGTTATTATTTAATATTACTTTTTTAATTTACTATTTTGTTTATTGTGAAAAATACATACATGCATACATACATGTACATACATGTACGAGCATATGTAATTTTACATACCCCAGCAGACATTTAGGTTTAGAATGGGGAAAAGAAAAAATGTTTTTTTTTTTTGAGAATGTTGTAGGAAAATTTTTGCATTTAAAGCTACATACCTATATGATAAGAAATTCTCGACTAATTTTGTTTCATAATAAATTTTCAGTAATTTTTTTTTTAAATTTTAAAATTTTTTGATATTTAGTGAAATTTAGTCAATTTTGTATGAAAATTAAAAAATAACTGTTCCTTTTGTTTTCAGATCTGATATGTAATAACTATTATATTATTTAAATTTTTTTAAAAAAATTTCTTTATTTTTATTATTTACTAGCTAAGCCCGGCGCGAGTTGCTACGCCCCTTAATGATAAAAATTCACTCTGAATTTAAATTTAATATCAAGTGTAGGAAACTAAAAATTATATTTTTTAATGGGCGCGGCACTGCCCACTTTTCTAATCACTAATGACAGCTCAATATGTGTGCAAAGTTTAAAAAAATTGGTGCAGTTCAAGTGGCTGAAAATGATAGCTTTTTTGTATGGGCGTGACACTGCTCACTTTTATAATCACGAAATTGTAAAGTCATGATAGCTTAATATGTATGAAAAGTTACACAAAAATCAGTGCAGTACAAGTACCTTAAAATAATAACTTTTTTATTTATATAGTCATGACAGCTAAATATGTGTGTGCAAAGAAAAATTGATCTAGTGCAAGTAGCTAAAACTTATAATTTATTTTTTATGGGCGTGGCCCTGCCCACTTTTCTAATTACGAAATTGTATAATCATGAGAGTTTAATATGTGTGCAAAGTTTTAGAAAAATCGGGCAAGTGAAAGTAGCTAAAAACGATAATTAATTTTTTATGGGCATGGCCCAGCCCACTTTTTACCACCCATAAACACTCCCTGAAACAACTTGCCACAGTTTGAGTCCGATCGGATATACAGTTTCGGAGTCTATAGCTAACACCGCACACACACACAGAGTTTCACTTTTATATATATAGATAATATCTATTGCCAATTTAAGCAATTACTTGGTGTATTCACAAGAAGCCATATGGATCGTATTGTCGTACAATCTGAATTCCTAAAAAAATAATATGAATGAATAATACATATTCTATTGGATTCGCCAAATATTAAATTGTTGAAAATTTATGAAAAAAAATATTTACTGGACAACAATACTATTAGGGGGCTGTTTGTCTAACTACACTTGCCAATAAATGTATGTAAAATTTTAGTTTAACATGATATTATTAATTTTATGCAACTATTTTATTAATATTAAATACACATACATTCATACATACATATTTAATTGTATTATTTATTGTATGTCTCTGTTAGGTAAATTTCATGGTGTATTTAATTTGTTAAGATAATAATGAAGAAAGTAAACAAATTAGTTACCAAATTCATTTTACTTAAAAACCTGGGAGTTAAATAATAATAGATAATATTTACATTCAACACTTAATCAAGAGTGCAGATGATGAAATCCGTAGCTGGTTTCGTAATTGCATTCCACTCGGCTAGATTATTCGGATTATTCTTTCATTATCGCAATTAAAAAAATTTCTTTGTAAAATAATAATGTTTCAAAATGAAAATTTAAATTAGTTTAAATATTTTTTTTTTTTAATTTTTGCGCCAAATATTAAAAACTTAATTTTTTTCTATAGTGTACCGATTTACTGAATTTAATTAGTCGTCCTTCCGTTGGTCTATTTTGATACTATTCGCCTGTGTTGCCAAGGAAATATATAGCTACGTCATTTAGTGTGTAATTTCTAAATATTTATTTCCGACCATAAAGTATTTTCTGGAAGCTTTTAAATAGGAAGTCGATTGACCAAAGTCCTTCTGCCTATGTATTCGCTAAAATCAACTTTTAGAAGCTCCCACATGTTGCACAGATCTGTATGTGATATCAATCTTTATCCAATATCCGAAATTTATCGCTATTGAAATTCAGCACAATCGCCTCAAAACTTTCTGAGATATGGGCAATTAAGCATGACTGCCTGTTTTCTTATATATTTTTACCATAAAAATCAACACTTTTCAGCTTTAGCATAATTGATAGACCCATTTGATATTATTTGTATATGATATGGATTTAGGGCTATTCGTAAAAAAATTTAGACAAATCGGTCACTAATCTGCAAATGTGTTATTTTTTAAACATATCAAACTAAAGCTCTTAATAAATTTTTAAAAATGCTAAAGACAATGCTAAAACCCAGCTATGGCGAATAGCCAGTAATTTAAATGTTGAAATACTACAAAGATTTCGATCAAAGACTCTACGGATGATTGTAAATGTCCCATGGCTTGTATCTAATAATACAATTCAAACTGATCTATATACCGCTAAAGTTATAGACGAAATAAGAAGATTTACAGAAAACTATCTGGAAAGGCTAAGTCATCATATCCACGGAAGTCAGAAGACTCAAAAGACATCACAACTTGACTTGCCACACAGGAGTTAATTGTATATGTATATGTATTAAAAAATTTGGAAAGTACACGTTTTGTGTAACTAAAAAGATTCCTATTATTGCAATATCTATAGGGTTTAACTAATAAGTACTTTGTTGTTCTCATTGGGGTTCAACATATAGTGTGTTTTTTGTTAATTTTATCCAATTTATTTATTGTCCTTAAATGGATAGATTGTAAATGAAAGTGTTGAATAAAAAAATATATATATTTTTAAAAACGTATCAAACTACAGCTTCTAATTAATTTTTAAACACGCTAAAGACAACAAAATACAGGCCGTAGCCTTGAAAATTATTTCTGAGAAAAACTGACAAATCGGTTGAAACTAATTGATATATAAGCACAAAAATACAACTACTTTGTTGTTGTTCCTAAAATTTACAAACGAAAATCGATTCTTTTTCAGCTTCTGTACATCAGAGAAAAGCAATATTCTTATCAAATTAAAGTTTTAGTATGGCCGCCACTAGGAAATGGCGTAGAATGAATTTATATATGGATCAAATCTTGTAAATTAAAGTGTGTCCAATTTAACCCTCTCAATATTGGTAGAAAATGAAAGGGTTTGACCAGTAGAATACAGTAAATTAGAAAAAGCTAATAATCAAAATCCCTTAACAAAATGGCGAGTATTTCTTTTTTCAATCCCATTAATAAGGCTATTATTTGAAAGATTTTGAAAAGTAGAATGTAGAAATTTAAAATAAGAAACGGCGTAGGAAATAATAAATGTTGTTGACTGTTGAAGAAAAAAATGTTTGATTAAATTTTTTAATTTTGCTGAAATCCAAAAACAACAATTTGTAAAAGCATTAAAATAATTTAATTTCTGTAAACTTAAGAATTAAACGTTGGGAAGAGGCAAATAGTGTAAACAATAGCAGGTGACCTGACACGATCAGCTGATTATTTTTGTTGTTGTTTTTAAATCAAACTCCATTTAAAAAATATTAATATTTATAGTGTAAATTAATATTTATATAGAAACTTGGGTAAATACCCTTAAATTCAATAAGCTCCCATCTGCTATGATTTCGTCTTGATAACATTTTAAAATTAAATCTAAGCTTTTAACTGAGTGAATATATAACTGCAGTTTTTCACTTTTATTGAAATATCTTTTATAGTATAATGTGATATTTTTAGCGGATATTTTTTATATCTTAAAGCATGTTACCCTTCACCTGTGGTGCAAAAGGGTATATATAGCTTTGTCATTCCGTTTGTAATTTCTACAATTTTCATTTCCGACCACATAAAGTATATATTTTCTGAAAGCTTATGAATAGAGGAGTCGATTAAGCCCTGACCGTCTGTCCGTGTGTTGGTTGAAATCAACTTTTACAAGCAACTATATGTTCCTCAGATCTGAGTATGGTATCAATCTTTTGGAAATATCCAGGAATGAATCACTATTGAAATTCAGCACAATCGCCCCATAACTTTCTGAGATATGAGCAAACAACCACGACCACCTCGTTTTTTTCACAATTACAACAACAACATGCATAAATACTGGTTAAAGCAAACGTGGGATCGAATCCCAGCTGAGCCAAAAACAATTTTTTTTATTTTATATATTATTTATATTTTTATTATTTTTTATGAACTTCTTTTTTAAATTTTTTTTTAATTTTTTAAACAAAAAATTTTTTTTTATTTTATTTAAAAAATTTTTTTTTTGTAATATTTTTAATTTTTTTTTTTGTTTTTAATACATTTTTTTTATTTATTTTTTTTGGAAACATACGTAAACTCAATTTATAATTCTGCAATGGGATGTTCTGTATATAAATGTACGTATTTCATATGAGATGAATGGTGATACAAACAATTGTTATTGCATGACTACATGTTGTGAAGGGTATATAAGATTCGGCACGGCCGAATATAGCACTCTTACTTGTTAGCGCACATTTTTGTTTTCTAATGTATGACATTCTTAGCCCTGTTAATAATATAGGATTTCTCATCATTTTTCTTTTATTGAATGATTTTGTGTAATTTTATTTAGAATTCTAACTGTAAGTTGTTAATTAAATTAAATGTATAAAAGTTTGTTTCGAAAATATGCATAAAATAAAAATCATTAAAATTAAATTGATAAAAACTTTTTTTCAATAAACATTAAACCCAATATAAGTTTTATTTTTGTTTAATAAGCAACATGTCTTAACAGACATATGTAAGTGACAGTCGATTGACGATTTGGAAGATAGTACTCGCTATGTTATACGTCCTATATTGCTGCATAAAGTGTTTGCAAATTAAACCTTTCAATTGGACTACCTCCGAGCCTGCCGAGGTGAGCATACAAATATCGGAAATAATCTTCAAATAAAAATGGCAAAGAATTATCATTCGAATTTATCTAACATTCATGACCATTAACATGATTGATCTATATGTTATTGTAAATAAAATACTTATACTACTGAAAAAACACCCTTTATTATGATTATCGATCATACGATGTAATGCCGGTTGAAGTCATATTTTAATGGGTCATTCGCTTAGCCATTGTATTAATTTCTGATCATGTGACATCTGAATCTTAATTTTACCTGGCTGCGTTGTTTGTTTCTTACGTTAGCACTAATTTTTTAATCTGGCAATCTAGCGCACCTAATTGAAATGAAAAAATTATTTGTTGGTAATCGACAAAATAAAAAAAAAAAATTAAAAAAAGTACATTGTAATTAAATACAACCCTCTAAGTGACCCCAGTGTGGTCACATGTTTATTAAATGCACAAAACCACATTTGCATACAGGTCTTTAACGTGTGATTATTTTTTTTTTTATATTTTACAAATTTATTGTAAATTTTTTTATTCATTTAATTGTATTCCTTTATTAGTTTTATTGCTATTATTAGTAAAACTATTGTTTTTATTGTTACTTTTTTTACTGACATTTCACAATGCTTACAATAAATAATACATTTCTCTAATAAATATGCACATTTGTTTGTAACAATAATAAATTCTATTATCATTGACGTAGCTACTAAATTCGTACTGGAGGGGAAAACACTTTAAATGAGTTTATTTTATATATATTTGCATATTACATTTAAATAGTAAATTTTATTAAATTATGGGAGGGTGGCATTGCACCTCTCAAAATGGTCTAGTTACGCCAATGACTGTTATACCATTTACATACAAACTTATGTATGTATGTGTATATGCATTTAGTACTATAATTTGTGTTAATTACGATGGACGACAAGAGAATACATAAAAAAAATGTAATAATTATAGAGTCAAATGACAAGTTAAAAGTGATTTTTTTTAATGTTGAAATGTAAAACTTTTTAATAGAAACTCTTATGAAAATAAATTTTTAAAAAATCTTAGTTATGCTTGTGTTTGGTAATAATTTCCATTACAAATTTCCCTGGGACTTATTAAATTTGTATGAGGGGAACACGGTTGGTATTTTGACCGACTATAAAGAATTATTTTTAATATTTTTACAGGGTGGGCCAAAAGTCACTAAGGGATTGCTAAATTTAATAACTTTTTCGGATTATATAAATAACAAATTAAGAATAAATATTAGAGAGACTCACAACTGAACGAAGAACCAGAATAATAGAATTATATTTTATAAATCAACGATCAATAATTTTAGCGCAAAGAGCATATCGTCGCCACCAACGTGGCACAGCAAGTATAATGTCGTGGGGTCCGTGAGTAGAGAGAAAAAAACAACCACCTTTTAATATAGCTTATTACCGAATGCTTTATTTCATTATTCTTCTTTTATTATTTGACAAACGAGAAGCGTTGCCAGATAGTAAACTTATTCTAATTAATTCAGTTGTTACATATGAATATAATAGTAAGGGATTTGTTGTGTAGAACCGGTAAACCACGTTTAATTCTCATTGCTGAAAATATTGAACGTGTAAATAAATAAATACCAGAAACATCTGCCACAAGGCGTTTTGCTTATAGGAATTTCTCGTACATCACTACGGCTAATTTAAAATAAATATTTACCTCCTGTTCTTATAAAACTAAAAATATTTTTTGTTCGTTATTTCATAATAAAAACAAAAACAAATTTCAAAAATTTTTGTTGTTTTGAAAATAAATTGACGAATCTAATTGATCATATTTTTTATAAGAACAGGAGGTTAATGTTATTCCGACATAAGGTGCAGTTGGTGCCGGAATTAAAACTCGCAGATCGGAAACGTCTAAATTTTGAAGTTTAAATTCAACAGCTGGCCACAAATTAAATCAGCTCTATTGAAAAGATATGCAAAAGACATAGTAAATGCATGGGTCCAACCCATGATGAATTGGTTCAATTTAGGTGAAACTTGCATGATTTCAACATTTAAATGTCATTGGAAATCATGTTTTTATATGAATATATTAATCAGATTCACTCAATTCCAATATATGCATGGAACGCATGCGTATTAGGTGGAAAGAGGCATATGTTTTATGAGTTGATTTTTTTTGTTTACATGAATTGCTTAAGATATTTTGCATGTACTATTTGCATGTACCCAGCCTGCAAAATTGTCCGACATCTGTCAGATGTCTGTAAGAAATGTCGACAAACAAGTAAGAATTCTATACGAATTCTGTCAGACTTCTGACCGCCAAACATATGAAGTGGTTGACACGAATTCTGACAGACATGTCGTGGGAAATTCTGAGTTTTTTACCGACGTGTCTGATAGAAATCTAACAGAAATCTAAAAGAAAAAGCAGGGAAATTCTGATTTATTATACGACATTCGTATAGATTTCTGACAGATTTCTGAAAGTTTTTCGGATGTTTGTCTGAAATATTTAATAAAATAAAACTCAGTTTTATGTTATATTTTTTATTCATTTAATTTATTACTGGTGCACAAGGGTATATATAGCTTTGTCATTCCGTTTGTAATTTCTACAATTTTCATTTTCGACCCCATAAAGTATATTTTTTCTGAAAGCTTATAAATAGAGGAGTCGATTAAGCCCTGACCGTCTGTCCGTTTGTCTGTATGTTGGTTGAAATCAACTTTTAGAAGCAACTATATGTTCCTCAGATCTGTATATGGTATCAATCTTTTGGAAATATCCGGGAATGAATTGCTATTGAAATTCAGAACAATCGCCCTATAACTTTCTGAGATATAAGCAAATAAACACGACTGTCTTATCCCATATTTTTACCACCAAAATTAAAAATTTTCAGCCATAGAATAATTTAAAGGTACCTTTGCTACTATTTGTAGATATTTGGCCCTTTGGGCTTGCGGCAATCTTTTTTTGAAATAAATAAATAAATAATATGCCTCTAGAGATATTCGTGAAAAATTATGAATAAAGCGGGCCCTAATCGGTAAAGTTATAGCCAAATTTTTTTTTTTTAAATATATATTTCAAAAATTTACAAATGAAAATTTTTTCAGCTTCTTGACAACCGAGAGAGTCAATATTGGTATCATCTGACAATACTTGACTAGCGCAATATAAGCATTTTAAAAAAGTTAAAATTCATGTTGGCCGCCACTACAAAATGGTGGACAATAAATTTATATATGGGTCAAATCTGGTATTTAAAAATGTAACTTCCAACTTGGCATCAAATGAAAGGGCTTGACCAGTAGAATACAGCAAATTATTAAAAAATGTAAAATCCAAGATGTCGTCTTAAACAAAATGGCGGATCAAATTTTTTTTATCCCCATCAATATGGGTATCAAATCAAAGGGCTTCACTAGTAGAATACAGATAACTACGTAAAAATTTAAAATCAAGGATGGCGTCGGAAATAATAAGGAAAAATTGCGTATAACATGAAAAATAGGTTAAGCTACGATGTGGGATTATACCTATGTACATGATGGTGAAGGGTATTATCAGATTCGGCACGGCCGAATATAGCACTCTTACCTGTTTATTTATTTTTTTGAAAGAAAAAAATACACTGTTATTAAAGTAATTCATGAAGTTTTTACAAAATAGAATTCAAATGGCCTTAACCCTCGGTGACACATGTGCGACATCTTATCAAAAGATGCCTGGTGGATTGCAGTGTTAAAATAAAATAATTAAATTTATTCAAGGCATGTGGCAGGTGTTAAGCAACTTAAGCTCATAAATCTTAATTTTGTGAGAAACATCTTCAAATCATATTTTGATTCAAAAATTTTTAAAATTTAGCTAAAATCTTCATTCTAGCAACGCTGCTTACAAACATGCTTCTTTAGAGAACGCTGTGCGTGATTTAATCTTTTAGCTTGAGACTCTCGGTGCTACGGCCGGCAATAGTTCGTAATGACCATAGACGAACATTACTGTTGTACAGCAAAGTTCTGATAATAACTTTGGAAAATTATAAAGATATTCACGCTTGTGAAGCTAATTTCGTTCAAGAATTAAAAATTACCAGTCGTTAGGTCATATAATTATTGATGTCTTTTTGAACAAGGAATATTGTTTTCGAAAAATAGTCTGTTTTTTTTTTCTTTATTATTTAAATAAATGAATCTGTCATCTTTGGGGCTTACAAAGTCCACAAATAATCCACGAAAAACCATTTTATACAAACAAAGTGACAGTATTCAGCCATCTGTATTGGCCTGTTGATTTTTAAGAATAAGAAAGAGAACGCCGTCATTGTATGCACTGCAAGCCATGGTAAATTTGTTTTTGTGGCCACTATTTGCCTAATGTTGACATCAGAGAGAAAGACATCCATCAAGACAACGCCACGGCCGAAAAAAAAATTCAGCTTTTTGCATAAGAAATTTGTCAGTCGCGTAATTTCTCGAAAAGTAGGGCAAAGCAGTATGTATTTGTAGTTGTACAGCTATAAAAATTAAGAAAATGCTAAATTCAAAAAATAACTCTTTAAGACCATTACTGACCTTTCCTTAAAGTCGCGCGATTATGTTAAATAAAAATCTGGGGCCGAATTACGGCATTTGATATCGAACGAAAGTTTACTCGAATGATCGAGTTCGCTGTGCTTTAGGTATAGAGATTCTAATAAGAATTTTCAAATTTTGATCACGTTCGAATGCCGTAATTCGGCCTCTGATAGGTTTCTGTTCGACATGAGAAAATCGCAATAAAACGTGAGATTAGATGCCACACTGTCATACTTGCTTTACAAAAGGCAACTCTGATCGCTCAGAAACTACAATTTGATAAATGTTTTCAAAAGATTGTTACATCGGACACAGTTGTTCAAAAATCTGTCACACATGTGCACTTTTTGTCCAACACCATCACACTTTCTAAACGCACATACAATTATGAATATATCTTACGACTATATCTGATAGTCAGTTTCGGCCTTTAAAGATATGCAAAAAAGTCTTAAGTCAAATAATTGCAGTTTCAGTTTTTATTCTTTTTTTCTTTTGCATTTTGGTATTAATGAAAAAAAGAGAGCACAATTGCTTCAAATAGTAATCAGTTGCCATTAAGTATCGATTTGGTATTGAACGAAAACTGCCGTTTCTAACTTAAGACCTTTTCGTCTTACATTAAAGAATTTTATAATTTAAAACAGAGATTTTAAGGTTGTTGCAGTACACGGGGTTTTTTTTTGGTAAAATTGATACTTAAGCTTAAAATTAAATAAATTGCGATAGAATTTCAAGCACTAGGTTTTTTGTTCTTTGTAAGAGGTGTCAATAGAAATGCCTGTTTTTAAAGGATTTTCCGCAATCAGTCTGGCTTAGAAAATTCCTGAAACTTAATATGCCTTAAATCAAGTCAAATAGTTTTTATAATTCTTCTTAATTTTTAAAGCGAAAACCAAGAACAAATTTATTATTCTCTGCTGCCATAATTATTACATTTCTTGCCCTGGTATTTTTTCTTACACTTCAGCTCTTCGGGAATAAGTTGTAATTCTTGGCATTATTTATATAAATATTTCATTTGCCCCTATACATTACAAAGTTTTTGTTTTGTGCAATAAATATTTGTAATTGTTGTTGCTGTTATTTTTGAGTGTAAATTTAACAGGAGTAATTCCACAAAAGATTAACTTCCACTTTTCGTTGCAAACAAGTGCGAAACCAAGATGTTTGGTGTGGGGTTGGATGTAGAGAAAACTGTCTTACATTCTTGCCACGAACGATAAGGCATGAGTTTGACTGCAACGTTTGTTGTCTGGGGAAATATTTATTTTTTTTTAATTTTTATATTATATGTAGAGTGTACTTAAATATATATTAACTTGGTTGCATATTTCCTTTTGGATTTCTCAGTTTCTTTTGTTGTTGTTGTTGTGCGAAATAAAATTTCTAAGAAACTAGGAAAAAGGCGCGCAATTTTCTTAAAGTTTTCTTTAAGTATTTTCTTTAACATTTCCTGCAACGTCTTCGGAACTTGCTTGAAAAAGATGAACTCCTAATCATCATACAGCAGCAGAATTCAACTGCATTTTTTGGCATTCTACTCCTATGGGATTTAATGCGTTACTTTTGTTGAGTTTTTATAAAAGTTGTTGCAAATTTTTCCACAAAGAATGCAACCGCAGTGTTTTAAGTGGAAAATGCAACAAAATTAGTTTCTTCATGCGCCCTGTAGTACCTCGTGTGAGGTGCTACGTAGATGCAGCATGCTACACCATTAGCTAGTTGTAGCAGTAGTTTTGTGAGTAAGATATCCGCCATGAAATTCATGACTTTATGCGGGTGCGTCGATGTGGATGTATGCAGTCTTGTTTTATGCTCGATATGCGTTTATGTTTATGCATCTAAACTAGTAAGTTTAACTATGGTTGTATAAGTAAAAACAACAATTTAGATGCACTTGCTTTTATTCTCTAAAAACTAACCCATTCGACCCATCACCAACAATGACGACTAAGACTCCAACTCGTTGTTTGGGTGGTCTTTTTCTATTCTGTCGCTATGTTTGTTTTTGTATTTCGTTATAGCTCAGCTCTCACATTTGTATGTGAACTATAAAGTATGCAATGATTCCTTTTGGATGAAGCAAAAGTGGGCAAAATAACAAAAACAACAAACAATCAAATAAAACACTACAGACACCAGCAAAGTTTTCGCGTTTCTCTATTCGCCTAGTAGTTATGGTGGCAAAAATTACGGTGTTTTTATTATCAGTATTTTTTTCGCTTCTCATAATATTCTCTATTCTGCAACTTTCTTGTTGTTGTCATCAAATAGATATTTTATTCAACTGCAACTACAACTACAAAAGCATACACCGTGTGCATAACTAAGAGACGCGTATCGATTTTATCTGCGCTTCTGTTAAATACAGCAGCATTAAACGTAACGCACTTCTCTGCATTTTGTGTGTCGTCGTTATTTGTGTCTGCGAATTTTCTAATTTAAAATTCTTGCACTTGTATAATGGCGTTTTGTGGTGTTTTGAGTATTTGGATGCAGCGAAAAACGTGTGATGGTGGGAAAATACTTGCTGCAATGCTCTTTATCAACTCATTGCACAAGTGCTCGCTGAAAACGCATTTTCATTAAATGGAGATTGTTTTTAGTCAACTTGCTGGTTTCGTTATGGATTTTTGTGTATTTGAAGACATATTCATTAGGTGTTCATTTGGACGTCTCGGGGAAATTATGCTCAATATCAATAAAGTTATTAAAATCATATTCTTCTGAATTTTATAACCCAAAGAAAATCAGTTTCGAAATGTGCTAAAATGAAATTATAGTTTGAAAATAGTTTTTATAACCGATGAAAACTGGATCTACTTGACAACTTACAAGACAGGGCGAAACTGCTTAATCTTTTTCCAATTCTAGCATTTGACTGAAATATCATCGAACATATATCTATCTATCTAAGAGACAATTAAATGTGCTCTAATAAAATTACAGTACTCGTTCCTCATAGAGGAATCTTTTAACGCCATAAAGTTTTTACTAAAAAAACTTATCAAATTGAAGTCAGCTACCAGAGCAGCCGCAGAGTTGATTCGTTTTTTTACACTGCTGGTTGAGTGTGGAGA